>CM055117.1:1048614372-1049079372 GCA_029206835.1 Rana muscosa
CATCTGCTGGAGTTAGTGGGTGTTGTGTGCCCTAGTACAGTATACACCTGTATATACCTGTCATTGCTGTTCTCTAATAAAGGCATCTGCTGGAGTTAGTGGGTGTTGTGTGCCTCCAGCACAATATACACTACCCAATTGCTGGTTTTCCCATCTCTCTGCAGGCCATTACTATTTCTGGAAGGCCAACAAGGAGAGGCAGACAGTCACGAGCCAATAAAAGAGGGCAAGCAGGCTCTGTGTCTAGAGACAACAGTGCTGGTCGTGGACGCGGTGCATCGCCATCAGCACGTGGCCATGGGACACGCTTGTCCTTATTTTCGGCAGCTGGACGTGTTGAGCCGCATCATGCCGAAGACTTGGTAGAGTGGATGACCAAGCCCTCCTCATCCTCTTCATCCTCTCTCACCCAGGCTCAGGGTACTGACAAAGCAGCTCCCAAAGCGTCCTCTTCCCTCGTATCAATGTCATCATCAGTCACTCCTTCCCTAGACCCACCGTGTCCTCCTGAGGAGTCCCCCGAACTGTTTGAGCACAGTGTTGGGTACATGCTCCAGGACGATGCCCAGCGTTTCGAAGGGTCTGAAGATGATACCCAGCTAGAGGAAGGCAGTAGCGTGAGATTAGAGAGAGGGGATGCTCAAGAAGGACAGCAATCTGGCAGTCATGTTCCAGCAGCTGCAGCATACTGCAGATTGGCTCCAGTGATGAGGAGGGAGGGGATGATGAGGTCACTGACTCCACGTGGGTGCCTGATAGGAGAGAGGAGGAGGAGAAGGATGAGGAGGAGGCACATCTCCAACGAGGCAGGATGCCCTCCGGGGGCCAGCGTAAGGGCAGCACACCGACTGAATCACACCGCAGAACTCCGCCTGTGCAGGGCGCTGCCTCTGCCCGTTATTCCAAAAGTTCTTTGGTGTGGGCCTTTTTTGAGTCGAGTGCATCAGATCGCACCACTGTTGTTTGCAACATATGTCTCAAGCGTATCTCGCGTGGCCAAAATATCAGCCGCTTGGGCACCACATGCTTGACCAGACATATGTTGACCTGCCATGCAGCTCGTTGGCAAGCGTACCTTAAAGACCCACACCAAAGAACAAAGTGGACCTCTCCTTTCTCCTCATCAGCTGGGATCTCCTACCCCACTGTACCTTCAGTCCTCTCTGAAACCTGCACTGAGAGGAATGAAGGTGTAGAATTAGGTGTGTCACAGCCAAGTACTTGCGGGCACTCTGCTAGCAGTACACTGACGTCCGATTACAGCAGGCAAATTTCCCTGCCCCAGCTGCTGGACCGTCGAAAGAAGTTCACTCCCAGCCATCCACATGCCCAGTGGTTGAATGCTAGCTTGGCTACATTTCTAGCACTTCAACTGCTGCCTTTTCAGTTGGTAGACTCGGCCTCCTTCCGTGAGTTTGTGCAATGTGCGGTTCCTCAGTGGCAGGTTCCCAAACGCCACTTTTTCTCACGGAAGGCGATTCCGGCTCTCTACCGGCATGTGGAAGGCAATGTCCATGCCTCGCTGGACAGGGCGGTCAGCGATAAGGTGCATATTACCGCTGACTCATGGTCCAGCAGGCATGGACAGGGACGTTACCTTTCTTTCACGGCCCATTGGGTCACTCTTTTGGCAGCTGGGAAGGATGCAGGACAAGGTGCAGTAGTGTTGGAGGTTGTTCCGCTGCCACGCCTCCAAAATGCTACTACTGGTTGTGACACACCTCTCTCCTCCACCCCCTCCTCTTCTTCTTCCTCCATGGCCTCTTCCTGTGCTTTATCCTCGGAACCAGCGGTGCTCCGTAGGCGTTCAAGGGGCTACGCAAGTACGCAGGCAAAAAGATGCCATGCTGTGTTTCGCTGGTCAGTTTGGGGGACAGGAGCCACACTGGGGCAGAGGTTCTGTCAGCTCTGCAGGGGCAGGCCGAGAGGTGGTTGACGCCATGCCAGCTTAAGCCAGGAATGGTGGTTTATATGTGACATGCCCACCAGGTGGAACTCAACGTTGGCCATGCTGCAGCGGCTGCACACACAGCAGAGGGCCATCAATGAGTGCCTGTGCGACTACGGCACCAGGACAGGGTCAGGGGAGCTCAGGTTTTTTTCACCACGCCAGTGGGGCATGATCAGGGATGCATGCACTGTCCTGGCACCATTTGAGGAGGCCACGAGGATGGTGAGCAGTGACAGTGCATGCATCAGTGACACTGTACCTCTTGTCCACCTGTTGGAGCATACGCTGCGTGGAATAATGGACAGGGCACTTGAGGCAGAACAGAGGCAGGAAGAGGAGGACTTCCTTGCCTCTCAAGGCCCCCTTTACCAAGACAGTGTTCCTTCAGTCCCACCCATTGCACAGGAAGAGGAGGAGGAGGAGGAGGATTGTGTCAGCATGGAAGTGGAGCCTGGCACTCTGCATCAACAGCAGCAGTCTTTTAAGGATGATTTACAGTCCCAAGATACCCGTGGACTTGTACGTGGCTGGGAGGAGGTGGCTGCGGATCATGACGTCCTTAGTGACCCAGAGGACTCCGGACCGATTGCCTCAGCTAACCTACGCTGCATGGCCTCCCTGATCCTGCAAAGTCTGCGGAAGGATCCTCGTATTCTTCGGATCAAGGAGAGGGACCATTACTGGCTGGCCACTCTCCTTGATCCATGGTACAAGGGTAAGGTTGCCGACTTTATCTTACCATCGCAGAGGGAGCAGAGGATGAGACATCTCCGGGAGGCCTTGCAGAAAGGTCTGTGCAACGCGTTCCCAGAGACTGGGAGGTTACAAACTCCTGGTCCTGGAAAACGAGTTGCTGAGGCTTCGGTCAGTCAAAGAAGGAGCGGTGGGGAAGGTGGCCATCTGACCGATGCGTTCAGACAATTTTTTAGTCCGCAGCCCCAAGGTATGATCGGTTCTAGCAACCATCGCCAGTGTCTGATATACATGGTGCAGGAATGCCTAGGGGCAAGGTCAGACTTGGACACCTTTCCCACCGAAAATCCTCTAGCTTACTGGGTCTTGAAGATGGATCACTGGCCAGAGCTTGCACAGTATGCAATTGAGCTACTGGCCTGTCCTGCATCCAGCGTTCTTTCGGAATGCACATTCAGTGCTACTGGAGGCTTTGTCACAGATCACAGGGTGCGCCTGTCCACCGACTCGGTTGATCGACTGACCTTCATAAAGATGAACCAGACTTGGATCACCACCAGCTACCAAGCACCTGAAGCTGATATAACAGAATAATTTATTTTGAAATGTCACATCCCTTCAAGACTGCCTACGCTGATGCTGAGTGACTGTCCTGTCATGTTGACTGACTATCCTCCTCCTCCTCAATGATCCAATTCATGATGATAGCTTGGAAGAACATTTTTGTTTCTGGGTGCCGCCACCAGTGGCTAAGGCCCAATTTTTCAGCCCCTGTTTAACAGGGGCATGTAATTACAATTTTTTATGCAATGCTTTGCAGTAGGGCTCATTCCTGCACTCCAACTAGAGTATCTGGGAGAGGTTGCAGTGTCGTGGCACCAGTGCCTAAGGCCCAATTTTTCAGCCCCTGTTTAACAGGGGCGTGTAATTACAATTTTTGATGCAATACTTTTCAACAGGGCTCATTGCTGTGCTCCAAGTACAGTATTTGTGAGGGGTTGCAGTGTTGTGGCACCAGTGCCTAAGGCCCAATTTTTCTGCCCCTGTTCAACAGGGGCATGTAATTACAATTCTTGATCTAATAATTCACAGCAGGACCCATTCCTGCGCCCACCAAGAGTAACTGTGAGGGCTTACAGTGTTGTGGCAACACCACCACCACCAAAGGCCCAATTTTTCTGCCCCTCTTCAACAGGGGCATGCAATTACAATTCTTGATCTAATAATATACAGTAGGGCCCATTCATGCGCCCACCAAGATTAACTGTGAGGGCTGACAGTGTTGTAGCACCAGCACCACCACCTAAGGCCCAATTGTTCCTACCACTGTTAAACAATGGCATGTAATTACAATTCCTGATATAATAGTTCACTGCAGGGCGTTCCAGTGCCCACCAAGAGTAACTGTGAGGGCTTACAGTGTTGTGGCAACACCGACACCTAAGGGGCAAATTTCTGCAGAGTATATACGGCAGGCCCCTACTTTCAAACATCCAACTTACAAACGACTCCTACTTGCAAACAGAAGGAGACAACAGGAAGTGAGAGGAAATCTACCCCTAGGAAGGGAAATTCTCTCCTGTAAAAGCTTTATCACCAATCCTTGTTTCAATAAAAACCCCACTTTTCCAAAAACATTTGTCATTGGGACTGAAAGTGAGGTGAAATCTTCTGAACAGGTGCACAGACAGGCAAAACAAATGTTACAGGGGTGATAACCCTTCCCTATGTTCTCCAAAAAGCTTAAAAATAGATTTTTTGGCTAGAGCTACACTTAAAAAATGTACCTGTTCCAAATTACAAACAGATTCTACTTAAGAACAAACCTACAGTCCCTGTCTTGTTTGCACCGCCTGTATACTGCTGTTCAGAGTATATAGGGCCTTTTTTTAATTTTAGGTGCAGGGTTCCTCTTAATATCAATACAAGTGGGGTGGGGGGGGGGTACCCATACCATTTTTCTCAATGATTTTCATCCATATTGCCGGGACCAGACATTACATTAAAGCCGCAAGCAGTTTTAAATGACCATTTTTTTCCTTTAGAAATGTCATTTTGTGCAGGGACAGTTCTAAACACGGGAAACACGTGGCACTTCACAGGCGTACTTTAGACACCCCCCAGGTACGATATTTAAAGGAATATTTCACTTTTTTTTTTTTCACTTTATGCATCATTAAAATTACTGCTCCCGAAAAAACGGATGTTTTTAAAACTTAGTTTCGCATTGATACATGTCCCCTGGGGCAGAACCCGGGTCCCCAAACCCTTTTTAGGACAATAACATGCATATTAGTCGTTATAATTAGCACTTTAGATTTCGAACGTTCGCGTCCATTGTATTTAATAGGGTTCTAACGTTCGCGCGAACTTTCGGTCCGTTCGAAGGTTCTGGTGCAAACCGAAACCGGGGGGTGTTCGGCTCATCCCTAGTTGTGGCAACACCAACACCTAAGGGCCAAATTTCTGCAGAGTATATTTTGCAGGCCCCTACTTTCAAACATCCAACTGACAAACGACTCCTACTTGCAAATGGAAGGAGACAACAGGAAGTGAGAAGAAATCTACCCCTAATAAGGGAAATTCTCTCCTGTAAGAGTTAATATGGGAAAAAGGTGTCTCCTCTCCACTGATGCTTTATCACCAATCCTTGTTTCAATAAAAAAAAACAAATTTTCAAAAAAAACATTTGTCATTGGGACGGAAAGTGAGGTGAAATGTTCTGAACAGGTTCACACTGCACAGACAGCAAAACAAATGTTACAGGGGTGATAACCCTTCCCTATGTTTTCCAAAAAGCTTAAAAATAGATTTTTGGGCTGGAGCTACAATTAAAAAATGTACCTGTTCCAAATTACAAACAGATTCTACATAAGAACAAACCTACAATCCCTGTCTTGTTTGCACCACCTGTATACTGCTGTTCAGAGTATATAGGCCCTTTTTTTACTTTGGGTGCGGGGTTCCCCTTAATATCCATACAAGACCCAAAGGGGCTGGTAATGGGCTGGGGGGGGTACCCATGCCATTTTTCTAAATGATTTTCATCCATATTGCCAGGACCAGACATTACATTAAAGCCGCAAGCAGTTTTAAATGACCATTTTTTTCCTTTAGAAATGTCATTTTGTGCAGGGAAAGTTCTAAACACGGGAAACACGTGGCACTTCACAGGCGTACTTTAGACACCCCCCAGGTACGATATTTAAAGGAATATTTCACTTTTTTTTTTTCACTTTATGCATCATTAAAATCACTGCTCCCGAAAAAATGGCAGTTTTTAAAACGTGTTTTTGCATTGATACATGTTCCCTGGGGCAGGACCCGGGTCCCCGACCCCTTTTTAGGACAATAACTTGCATATTAGCCGTTATATTTAGCACTTTTGATTTCGAACGTTTGCGTCCATTGTATTTAATAGGGTTCTAAAGTTTGCGCGAACTTTCGGTACGTTCGCAGGTTCTGGTGCGAACTGAACCGGGGGGGGTGTTCGGCTCATCCCTGCCGTCTAACGTACAGCAAGAAAAAAGTTCCTAGGCACATGAGGACAGATGAGTTGGACTACCTACTAGGGACAGAATAGGAAATAGACATTTCAAGGGGGGGGACTGTTATGAATTGCTTAATACTCTAATTAAATGACTATTTCTATTATGTACACATATACATGCTAATCTCCTTACTCAAAGTGGCCGCTAGAGCACCCTCTCCCATCGAGTAAAACAGGAATGCTGAAGCCTCCAAAGAGACTGGAGAAACCCGGATGGATCTGGCCAGAAGACCCTTAGATAAGGGATCACCAAATCCATGGATGACAGCATGAACTACGACTGTGATGCTGCTTATGCAAACAATGACTCATGTTTTACTATAAAGGAGGCCATATGCCCAAGCAATAAAAAGAAAGTTTAATTTTAGCTAAACAAAGGTGTCAGCGTGTTTCTTCTACGTGCACGTATATTTACATTTGAAATTAGGCCAGGCGCATATACTCGTACAGACACTTGTCTGGATCCAAAACAGCTCTGCTGTGACGGAGGGGGCTCTGATGTGACAATGGGGGCTCTGATGTCTTGCTGAAGAAGGAGCGCGACTTGCCAGGACATCGCAAGTCTGCGCTCACGAAACGCGTCCACTGCTGATGACGTCACTTCTTGCAGTCTCAACACATGTGCGCTCCTAGCCTCGCTTTGAAACAACTCACCACAGGATCGTTGTCCCCAAAAGTCGGCCGCTCCATCCTAGAGACACTCCTGCCACCTTTTGCAGAAGCTGAGTAGCCCTTGTGATTTGTGACCTGCTGCTGATGACTGTCATCCTGACATGTTCTAACGCCTACATTGTCCATCTAAATGTGAGTGTATTTGTCTCTACCATTAAATACTTTTTTAGCACTATTGCACTTAGAGGCGCCTCTCTCCTTGTCTTCCAGCGATACCCCTGAACATGGTTTCTGTTCACTTATGATGGCCGCCCTGGTGCACGGTGAATCTCCATACACCCCTGCCTTACTCACATACACCTTAGGGTGTAAAATAGACTTTTAAAGGACTTTTATTTATATTGATTATTATTTTTGATTATTTGTGGGTAATACATGTTTTTGTGGATATTGTGCGCCACCACTTGTCTGTTTACTTGGCTCTGATGTGATGGAGGGGGCTCTGATGTGATGGAGGGGGCTTCTGTGTGATGGAGGGGGCTCTGATGTGATAATGGGGGCTCTGATGTAATGGAGGGGGCTCTGATGTGATGGAGGGGGTTCTGATGTGATGGACGGGGCTCTGCTGTGATGGAGGGGGCTCTGAAGTGATAATGGGGGCTCTGATGTGATAATGGGGGCTCTGATGTGACAGAGGGGGCTCTGATGTGATGGAGGGGGCTCTGATGTGACGGAGGGGGCTCTGATGTAATAATGGGGGCTCTGATGTGACGGAGGAGCTCTGCTGTGATGGAGGGGGCTCTGATGTGACAGAGGAGCTCTGCTGTGATGGAGGGGGCTCTGATGTGACGGAGGAGGCTCTGATGTGACGGAGGAGCTCTGCTGTGATGGAGGGGGCTCTGCTGTGAAATTGGGGACTATGTCCATTGTTCTACTGACTGACACCCCCTCTGCATCTTCTGCCAGTTATACTGACTTTGCTGCATACTTCAATATAATGCACATAAACAGATTGTAAGTTTACAAAGTAAGACATGGGCACCTCTTGGCATCATTAACCCCTTCCCACCCATCTCAGCCCTTTCGCTGGATCTTAAGGCAGGGGGCAGGGCCAGGGGTGGGGTTGAGGGTGGGGCTGAAGGGGGCCCCGTCAGGTAGGCTGTACGGGGCCCCATGGTTTCTATCAGCGGCCCTGCATGTACTCACACTTTGGTCCATACCAACAGATCTTATTTTGTACAGTAAACGTTTATGGGGAACTGTGTCAAATGCTTTTGCAAAATCCAGATACACCACGTCTATGGGCCTTCCTTTATCTAGATGGCAGCTCACCTCCTCATAGAAGGTTAATAGATTGGTTTGGTAAGAATGATTCTCCATGAATCCATGCTGATTACTGCTAATGATACCGTTCTCATTACTAAAATCTTGTATATAGTCCCTTATCATCCCCTCCAAGAGCTTGCATACTATTGATGTTAGGCTAACTGGTCTGTAATTCCCAGGGATGTATTTTGGACACCTTTTAAATATTGGTGCTACTATGGCTTTTCTACAATCAGCTGGTACCATTCCAGTCAATAGACTGTCAGTAAAAATGAGGAACAATGGTCTGGCAATTACTTGGCTGAGTTCCCTAAATACCCTCGGATGCAAGCCATCTGGTCTCGTGATTTTTTAATGTTAAGTTTCCCAAGTCTAATTTTAATTCTGTCCTCTGTTAACCATGGAGGTGCTTCCTGTGATGTGTCATGAGGATAAACACTGAAGTTTTGGTTACTGAAGCCCCCCGATTCCCTCGTGAAGACTGAGGAGAAGAATAAATTCAATAACTTCGCCATCTCCCCATCCTTTGTAACCAGATGTCCCTCCTCATTCTTTATGGGGCCAATATGGTCTGTCCTCCCTTTTTTACTGTTTTCATACTTAAAGAATTTCTTGAGATCTTTTCGCTCTCCTCCGCTATGTGTCTTTCGTGTTCTATCTTAGCCGCCCTAACAATATATTGTAAAAACATATAACAGGAGGACAGTTTCTCATTAATTTTATCTTGGAGGTAACAACGGATGACCACTATATCTAGAAGTCTATAATGCCGCGTACACACGATCGGAAATTCCGACAACAAATGTCCGATGTGAGCTTTTTTGTCGGAAATTCTGACCGTGTGTAGCCTCCATCGGACATTTGCTGTCGGAATTTCCGACCACAAAAAATTGAGAGCTGGTTCTCAAATTTTCAGACAAGAAAAGTTCTTGTCGGAAATTCCAATCGTATGTATGCAATTCCGACGCACAAAAAAACACGCATGCTCAGAATCAATTGAACTTCATTGATCTTGGCTCGTCCTACGTCTTGTACGTCACGCGTTCTTGACGTGCGGAATTTCTGACAAGATTTGTGTAACCGTGTTTATGCAACACAACTTTGAACCAACATTCCGTCTGAAAAAAATCCACGGTTTTGTTGTCAGAATTTCCGATCGTGTGTACGCGGCATTAGAGCAATCCCAGTCCATATAGCATCTTCTGGCACTTAGATCTCTTCTAGCACTTGCACACCCAAGAGTCCAAAGCAAGGTCAGTACTCACAATGTACCACGAGCTGTCTGCTACCTAGCATCCACAGGTAGGTTCTCAGTGAGGGAGACAAAAGATCCTTCTCCAGACTAGGACTTCAGGATGATGCCCTCCAGCAAATAACCCTTTAGCAATATTCCCCAGACCCTCAGCCCAGTTCCTGGAGGGGGTGTGGGGGGATTAGGATGTGGGGTTGTTTTACAGGGGTTGGGCTTGGCCCCTTAGTTCCAGTGAAGGGAACTCTTAAGGCGTCAGCATACCAAGACGTTTTGGACAATTTCATGCTCCCAACGTTGTAGGAACAGTTTGGGGATGGCCCCTTCCTGTTCAAACATGACTGCACACCAGTGCACAAAGCAAGGCCCATAAAGACATGGATGAGCGAGTTTGGGGTGGAGGAACTTGACTGGCCTGCACAGAGTCCTGACCTCAACCAGGGATAGGAGACCTTTGGGATGAATTAGAGCAGTGTCAGGGCTGGGTTAGCCCTTTCTTCTCTGTGCTGGCAGCTCAGCTGTCAGCTAATTGCCAGCTTCCATCTCTCGACAGTGATCCACCTGTTGATGATCCGCTCGTCAGCTTGCCTACTTAAGGACTTCCAGTTCATTTGCTCTTCACCTTCGCCTGTGTTAACGTCACAAGAGACTTTCTCCTGCGTTCCAGTTGAAGACCTGCTTGACTGCTGTCCCTTCTGGCTACGGATCCTGTTTGCTGTTCTATTACCTTTATCGCTGGCTCTTGGACTTTGGCTTGGCCGACTACCCGATCCGGTTACTGAACTCTGGCTATGTTTTGACTACGCTTACTCTGTTTACCTTTTTATTATTTATTATTAAACTAGTGTATTTAACTGCACTTCTGTCTCGGTCTGATTCATGGTGTCTGACAGTAGGCGAAGGCCATGAATTCAGAAGATGCAGCCAATCCTCTTGTTAATAATATTTTTTCCAGATTGGATGACCTGGATCACCTCATGGATCAGTTTGCCACGGCGATACAGACGCTCCTGAGTCGCACGGCTCGTTTAGAGTCTCCCACTGTGGCCGCTCCGGTAGTTCCTGTGCAGGCACCCGCCTCGAGTATTACCTCTATTAGAGGTATGTCTGGTTCCGCCCCGCTTCCCCAGCGATTTGGGGGCGATCCAATCCAATGCAGATGTTTTCTCAACCAGGTTGAGATATATTTTGAGATGCTGCCCCAGGCGTTTCCCACGGACAGAAGCAAAGTAGGTTTCGTGATATCTTTGCTTTCTGGGATAGCCTTGGCCTGGGCAAACCCTCTATGGGAGACGCAAAAACTCGTGGTCCCGAGTTACCCAGAATTTGTGGCTTCCTTCAAAGGGGTATTTGACGTTCCCGCACACGCTCCGCTTCTGCTGTCAAGAGCCTCATGTCCATCAAACAGAGTACGAGAACTGTTGCCGATTACGCCATTGAATTCCGTACTCTGGCAGCAGAGGTTGCTTGGAAAAATGAGGCCCTCGTGGCTGCTTTTTCTCATGGTCTCTCGGATAACATCAAGGATGACATAGCAGCCCGAGATATACCCACTGAGCTGGAGAAGTTGATCACATTTGCCATCCTCATTGACTCCAGACTCAGAGAAAGACCCCCTGTTAAGGAGCGCTTGAGGAAGCCTCCTGTATGCTTGTCTCCGAGCTTTGCAGTCCCACCCTTGCCTCCCTCACCTCCCATGCCTCCTGGTACCGAGTCGGTCTGTGAAGATGAACCCATGCACTTGGGCTTCATGCATCTCTCTGCGGATGAGAGAGCCTTTAGGAGGAGGGAGAGATTGTGCCTTTATTGTGGCCAGGCCGGTCACTTTTTGAAGTCTTGTCCTACCTGTCCAGGGAACGCCTGGACCTTGAGGTCCTGTCACGGACAGACCTTAGGTGGAGTCGTTTCATCTCCAGTTGCCCAGAAGGATAATCCCCTGGTTTCGGTTACCCTGTCTTGGGCTGAGTCATCCATCGAGATACAGGCTCTAATCGACTCCGGGGCTGCAGGCCTGTTGATTGATGCTGCCTTTGTGTCTAAGCACTCGATCCCGCTGCAGCTGCGTGACACTCCACTTGCCATTAAGGCTCTTGGCGGGAGACCTCTACAGCCTGCCCATGTGACTCATGAGACTGTTCCGTTGTCCATGGCCGTAGGGGCTCTTCACCATGAGATAATCCAATTCCAAGTTATTTCCTCACCTAAGTTTCTGCTGGTTATTGGTTATCCTTGGTTACAGAGGCACAACCCGTCTTTTGATTGGCTCCGTGCTGAGGTTCTGTCCTGGTCGCCACAGTGCAGTGAGAGATGCTTCCAGAAGGTAGCCAAGGCCCTGTGCACCTCTTCACTCTCCTCCCTGCCGGAGGAGTACCGCGATTTTAGCGATGTCTTTGACAAAGGTCAAGCCGGTACGTTGCCTCCTCACCGGTCGTATGATTGCGCAATTGACCTTCAACCTGGTGCCATTCCCCCTCGTTGCCAGGTTTACCCTTTGTCGGTCTTGGAAGATAAGGCCATGGAGGAGTATGTTGCAGACGCACTTTCTCGAGGTTTCATCCGCAAATCCTCGTCTCCTGCTGGTGCTGGTTTATTTTTTGTGAAGAAGAAGAGTGGTGAACTGAGACATTGTATCGATTATAGGGGTCTCAATCGTTTCACCATTAAGAATGCCTATCCGATCCTGTTGATCACGGAGTTATTTGACCGCCTCAAGGGAGCAACGGTCTTCATGAAGCTTGATTTTAGAGGGGCATACAATCTCGTCAGGATTACGGAGGGCGACGAGTGGAAAACTGCATTTAATACCAGAACAGGTCATTATGAGTATCTCGTAAAGCCTTTTGGCCTCTGTAACTCTCCGGCAGTTTTCCAGGAGTTTATTAACGATGTTCTCTGCGACTTGTTGCAGTTGTGTGTGATGGTTTATCTCATATTTTCCAAGTCCCTGGAGAACCACCACACAGATGTCTGTCGAGTGCTTCAGAAACTGAGAGAAAACAATCTCTATTGTAAACTGGAGAAGTGCGAATTCCATTGTGAACAGGTAAATTCCTGGGTTATGTAATTTCCACGGTTGGTTTTTCGATGGACCCAGAGAAACTTTCTGCAGTCCTACAGTGGCCTCGACCCGTGGGTTTACGTCCTCTGCAGCGCTTTCTTGGCTTCGCTAACTATTATCGGAAGTTTATTCGTAACATCTCGTCTCTGGTCAAGCCCCTGACTGATATGACCAGAAAGAATGGTAACCCACAGAGTTGGTCTCCAGAGTCCATTAAGGCTTTTGAGAGTCTTAAGACTACCTTTGTTTCTGCTCCTGTGTTGGCACATCCTGATCCCACGTTGCCTTTTATCCTTGAAGTCGATGCTTCTGAGACTGGAGTTGGCGCCCTTCTGTCTCAACATCCTAGCTCTGACAGCGCTATGCATCCATGTAGCTACTTTTCCAGGAAATTGTCACCTGCGGAGTGCAATTACGAGAGCTTTTTGTGATCATTTTATCCCTGAAAGAATGGAGACATCTCCTTCAAGGTACCACTGTGCCGGTTCTCATTCTTACTGACCATAAGGATCTCACATTCTTGGCTGAGGCTAAGCGCCTCTCTCGCAGAAGGGCACGATGTGCTCTTTTCTTGTTGAGTTTCAATTACATTGTCTCATTCTTACCCAGGACTAAGAATGTAAGGGCTGACACCTTGTCACGACAATTTTCCTCCACTTCCAAGATAGAGTCGGTTCCGATTCCTGTGATTCCTCCTGATCGTATTCTGGCTACGGTTCACACTAGTCTCACTTCTCCTTTGGGTGACAAAATTCTGGCTGCTCAGGTTGATGCCCCTCCTGAGAAACCTTGGAACCGCTGCTTTCTTCCAGAGAGTCCCTGTACTGCCAGACTTACCATTCTCCCAAGGCTGCTGGCCACCCTGGGAAGAATCAACTCTTTTGGGCCATTTCCCAACAATTCTGGTGGCCTAGTCTACGTGCCGATGTAGCCACCTTCATAGCTGCCTGTTCCGTGTGTGCTCAGAGTAAGACTCCACGACACCTTCCAGTGGGCCTCCTACAACCCATACCCAATGGTCAGAGGCCCTGGACCCACCTGTCTATGGATTCCATTGTGGAGTTACCCAACTCCTAGGGCAATACAGTTATCCTTATGGTGGTAGACCGGTTCTCGAAAATGTCTCACTGTATTCCACTTAAGAAGTTACCTACGTCTAAGGAACTGGCTTCCATTTTTGCTCGGGAGATCTTTTGTTTACATGGCCTACCCAAGGTCATTGTCTCTGACAGGGAAAGTCAGTTTGTGTCCCGGTTCTGGCGAGCCTTTTGTGCACAGTTGGGAATTCAGCTTGCTTTCTAATCTGCGTATCACCCCCAGTCTAATGGGGGCCACAGAACGAGCCAATCAGCCCTTGGAGCAATTCCTGCGTTGCTATATTTCTGACCATCACAACAACTGGTCAGACCTCTTACCATTTGCGGAGTTTGATCATAATAGCGCTCTGAATTCTGCTTCCCGTTTGTCCCCGTTTATGGCGAATTATGGTTTTCAACCTTCCATGTTGCCTGACTCGTTTGTTCCTCAGAGTATTCCTGTCACGTACCTGAAAGGAGACTGAAGTGACGAGGTCGGCCTCTCTTGTATCTCCAGCCCTGGTCCCGCTGAAGGTGGAACAGAAGGAACCGAGGGACAGGAGGAACACGAGTGCCTGCTGATGTAGACCCGGAAACCAGTAGCAGGGGGTGCGACCCTGGACGAGCAGAAGGATCATCAGATCACGGAAGGCCGCTGTGAACCAAGGATCAGCCGGGGTTAAAGAGGCACTCCGCTGGAACCGTGGCACTGGGACGTCAGATGATGCTAAGTCCCTGGAAGACTTGCAGCAGGAAGTTGCAGAGAGTCGCAGGACTGAAGTCACAGACACTCGGAGGTTGAAGAGGAGCGACACAGGAAGCAGATGCAAGGTCACAAGGGTAGCCGGGTGAGGTAACAGGCAGATGGAGACAGTAAATGAACGTAAAGTTGAATAAGTCTCTCAACATAGTTCTCTGAAGTGGTAAAAAAAAAAAAGGTAACAGGCAGACAGCGACGTACAAGGCAGCAGGCAAACGCAGGGTCAAATGGGTAGCCAGGATCAGGAGCCAGTAATCAGATGCCCCTGTTGAAGAACATTTGTTTGAAACGCGTAGGGCTTGGTACACTACCTCATTCACTGCCCCTTTTTAAACGTTTTTATTGTTTGTGATCACTTTTATGTTGGTTGAATAAACCCTCATTGACCTGCACCATTGGAGCATTCCTTCCCTTCTTTTCTCCCCACATGGGTGGTTGGTCAAGTAATAGTTTCCTTTGGCCACTGGTTACTAATATTCACCATGGTAAAGAGTCTTCTTGCTGAGTGGCGGTTCCAGTTCCATCAGAGGACCACCTGGATCGGTGTGAAACCTAGTCTGCTGTCAAGTCGGGGAGCCTACTGGACAGTCTACATTGGGGACCTATCTGATCCAGTTTCCAGACTAACTGATGAGGAGTGCCACTGTGATTTTGTATGCCTATTTGACCTGCCTAAACCACAGGTCTAACGTTCCGATAAGAGTATTCTACCTCTCTTTTTCTACAAGAGTTATGTGATGACCCTTCAGTGCTACATGTTCTTTCTTCACAACACGAAAATTTTCTATGGACACTGTATGGACTCATTATATTGATATTATTTATCACTTTGGTTTGATTGGAGGCCCAAATTATTGGGCTTCATTTCTTCACTTAGCGCTACATCTTCATTCCATGTTTATTAATTTTAGTCACATTTTATGTAGCAGCTTTATTTTTATTCATTATTTTAGATTAGCGAAGTATTTTCTCTCTTTATATGCACAGTAATCAGAACAGAGCAGAGTCCAGAAGCAGGGTCAAGGCAAGCCAGGTTCAGCAACAGGTATCAAGCAGGATCACAACAGGGTTCAGGATATCGGGTAACAGCTGAAGACCAGTCAGCAAGGGTCTGGGGTCCAGGCACTTCCTTAAATAGGCTGACTGGCCCCAATTGGCGCTAGGGAAGCGCTCCTGCGCCTGCACGCAATCCGTTGCGCGCGCATGCGCATTGGTGCGCTTGCGCATGCGCATTGGACGAAAACGGATGGTTCTCTTACAATTCCTGCATTAGAGGAACATCTCCGTGGGCTTTGTTCCACTTGGGTACAAGTCCAGGAGGCTTTGCGACAGGTTAACAAGAGGTATAGACTCCATGCTGACCGCAGACGCCTGCCTGTACCTTCTTACCAGGTCGGGGATAGGGTCTGGCTGTCATCTCGCAACCTCCGACTTCGTGTTCCTTCTCTGAAGTTCGCACCTCGGTTTATTGGGCCTTTCCGTGTCCTTCGCAGGATAAACCCAGTGGCTTACGCGTAGGACCTTCCTTCCAATATGCGTATCTCTAATGTGTTTCATGTCTCCTTATTGAAACCTTTGGTCTGCAACCGTTTTACCACCTTGGTGCCACGTCCTCACCCTACACAGGTTGAGAACCATGAGGAGTATGAAGTACAGTTCATTATTGACTCCCGTAGGTTCCGTGGGCGCATTTAGTACTTTGTGCATTGGAAGGGGTACGGACCGGAGGAACGCTCTTGGATCCCATCCTCGGACATACATGCCCCTGTCCTCCTCCGTGATTTCCATAGACGTTTTTCCCTCAAGCCCGGTGGTCCTCCGAGGGGGAGGGGTCATTGAGGAGGGGGTACTGTCAGGGCTGGGTTCAGCCCTTCCTTCTCTGTGCTGGCAGCTCAGCTGTCAGCTAATTGCCAGCTTCCATCTCTCCACAGTGATTCACCTGTTGATGATCCGCTCGTCTGCTGGCCTACTTAAGGACTTCCAGTTTATTTGCTCTTCGCCTTCGCCTGTGTTAACTTCACAAGAGACTTTCTCCTGCATTCCAGTTGAAGACCTGCTTGACTGCTGTCCCTTCTGGCTACGGATCCTGTTTGCTGTTCGATTACCTTTATCGCTGGCTCTTGGACTTTGGCTTGGCCGACTACCCGATCCGGTTACTGAACTCAGGCTATGTTTTGATTACGCTTACTCTGTTTACCTTTTTATTATTTATTATTAAACTAGTGTATTTAACTGCACTTCTGTCTCGGTCTGATTCATGGTTTCTGACAAGCAGAGACTGCGAGCCAGGCCTTCTCGTCCAACATCAGTGCCTGACCTCACAAATGTGCTTCTAGAAGAATGGTCAAACATTTCTATAGACACACTCCTAAACCTTGTGGACAGCCTTCTCAGAAGAGTTGAAGCTGTTATAGCTGCAAAGGGTGGGCCAACTCAATATTGAACCCTATGGACTAAGAGGCCATTAAAGTTCATGTGTGTGTAAAGGCAGGTGTCCCAATACTTTTGAAACTATAGTGTGTATATATAAAAATATATATAGTTTATGATACACAGTGCTTTAGCAAAGTAAATGTTATTTAGTTAGGGTTTACATCTACTTTAAGAATCATCATACAATGTACATGCAAAACTTTCATGTTTATGTGAACTTTTTCGCTATTAGCTGATTATGTAACATTAGCCTAAATAAGTGAACATACCAAACCCATAAAAAAAAGTTATTTAAATGTAAAATAATTTGAAATGCAAAGAATATGAACAATCAGTTTATATCTGGCATCGAAATCAGATCTGTAAACTAATAATTTGGAATTGCACATTAGCATGCAATGATGATTTATGTAATGAACCTAGCTTGGTTTTAGCAGCATTGCTCGATGCCAAACTTCTGCTGGGGTCAGATAAAGCCCTGGCAAGTGGCGGATTATTGTGAGTCATGGCTGGTAGGAAAATCGTTACGTTTTTGCTAAACAATTTGTTATGAAGCGTGTTTGTTTGTGAAAGTTTCCTTCAAGTGAGAAAGATTAATCTAAAATCCTTGCAGCTGAAATGTATGACAAACAACCTATTAAATCAGGAATTAAAGCAGAAGGTTGGGAAATTAAATAGCAAATACATTTATTTTTAATTTTTTTAGCAATTATGTATTTATTAAAGTAGATGTAAGCTAAATTGTTGCATATCATAAACAATGGCCAATTTTTTTCATCCTTTGTCAGTGCTGCTGACGTCCGAAATGAGGGATTTTAAATGTGCTTTCAGGAAAACATAAAGAACTGGCATGTACATAAAAAAAAAAAAAGGATTCTTTGTATGAACCAGTCCTGAAGAAGCCTGGAGATGGGCAGCAGTTCATATGAATAGTCTATTTGTAAATATTTTATGTACTTTCCTTTTAAACCATGGTGCATATTTTTTGGATATCTTTCACATGATTTTTGATATGTATGTAAAATAAAATTTGATTTTTGTACCTATATTTTTTTTTTCTATGTACATAGGGCTTCTCTATGTTTTCCTGGAATCACATATAAAGTCCCTAACTTCTGTGTAGGTATGGTACTAGTCTCTTGATGGGATGGTGATCCCAGGAAAAGCTATATTCTAACTTTTACCTTTGTGTCTGATATAGATTTCATAATTTTGCATTCAGTTTGATTTCCTGCAATCTCGTTCAAGCCACTTTCTCTGTACTTCCCTTTCAGTGATGGCATTTCTCAGGGATTCCCAATGATGGCAACATTGGATTGTGCCTGTATGACTGGGTGACAATGCAGGAGCACAACTGGGAGACAGGGAGAGAACATTGTCATCCTATAACAGGAAGTTGCCATGACAGGATCATCAGATATTATTTTAATTAAAAATATTTCAAAATACATTACCATGTTAAAGTACATATAAGATTTTAGTAATTTGGTTTGCATATCCTTTCCCTTTCCATTTTCATTTCCCTTTCCCTTCAATTCCTTTGCATTTCCCATCCTTTCCTTTCTCTTTCCTTTGTTGCAAAGTACGATTGATAGGTGCAGCGGAGTCAGTTCAGATCAGACATTGTGTAGTAACAGGAACTGGCTTCTTTATTGGAACATAACCACACTAGCAAAGATGTCACTTCACATTGTAAGAATTTACAGACAGGAAAAAGAACCAACAAGTACATCACAGTATACAGGAAATACAACACATCATAAAGAAATACATAGCATAGCATATCACTGAGCATTAGCGACATCTTGTGTCCTTTTTCTAAACTGCAGTCAAATACAGTAAGCTAAGCTGAAAGTTTGTTGTATCTCCAACACCCCTTCTCAACAACTAAGGCTTAGTCTGTTAAACCCATCTTCTTTGTAAGCCTTGAATGTCTTTCAGCAGTCAGGGGCTTTGTAAGGATATCTGCTGTCATATCCTCGGTTGGGCAATAAAGTAGCTCAAGAAGACCTTGCTCTTGAAGATCTCTAAGAAAGTGGAACTTCACATCAATGTGCTTGGTTTTTGAATTAACTCCTTCCATGTGTGCAAGTACAATGCATCCTTGATTGTCCTCATAGATTTCAGTTGGTCCCAACTGTGGTTGACCTAAGTCTGTTAATAGCTGTCTCAGCCATATAACTTCTTGGCTTGCCTGCGCTGCAGCAACGTATTCTGCTTCAGTAAACAGAGAGTTGCTTTTTACTAGTCCAACTGATGGCACCTCCTGACAGAAAAAATAAGTAGCCACTGGTAGATTTTCTGTCACTGGTGTCTCCTGCCCAGTCAGCATCCATATATCCTGTTAAGGTGCTTTCATCACTTGGTGGTAACTTTAGCTTGTAGTGCGAAGTCCATTTAAGATAGCGAATGATTCGCCTTACAGCATTCCAGTCCTTTTGACTTAGCATCGAAAACCTTTCTGCATAGGATTCGGACAGTTGCTGCAATGTCCGGCCTTGTAGCGGTGGTAAGGTACAGCAATTTCCCTATTGCTTTCCTGTATTGAGTATTAGTAGGTAATGGGTTATCTTGACAATTCATCTCCTTTAGGTAGTTGGTTTCCATGGGAGATTTTACTGGTTTGGCGTCTTCCATTCCAAATGTTTCAATTATTTTTTGTATTTTGTGTCTTTGGTTCAGAAGAAAGCTGCCATCTTCCTCTCTCTCGATCTGGATGCCGAGGTAATTCTTTATGTTGCCAAGATCTTTGGTGTCAAAGTGCTGATTTAGTTTTTCCAGTATTTCTGCTTCATCCCCTTCTTGCTCAAAGCAAATCAGGATATCATCCACATAGATAAGCATATAGACCCATCTGTTTGCCAATTTCTTTGTGTATAAGCAGGGGTCTGCTTTACTCCTTTGAAAGTTTTGATGTGTAAGCACTTCATTTATTTTTATATTCCACGCTCTGGTTGCTTGCTTTAGACCATATATACTCCTGTGAAGTTTGCACACTAGGTCTGACCTTTGTTCATCTTTGAATCCTGGCGGTTGTTCCATGTAAATTTCTTCTGTTAAATCGCCATGTAGAAACGCGGTTTTCACATCAAAATGTTTCACTTGCATTTTCCTTGTGACGGCTACTGTCAGTAAAGTTCGTATTGTAGTGTGCTTGACTACTGGTGCAAACGTCTCATCATAGTCCTCTCCGTATTTTTGAGAATAGCCCTTGGCTACTAGCAGTGGCGTAGCGTGGGTTGTCAGCGCCCGGGGCAAGGCAAGAAATTTGCGCCCCCTAACCTGCGGACTTTCCACTACACTACACACTGACCACTAACCCACACACAACTACACTGCACACTGACCACTACACACTGACCACTAACCCGCACACCACTACACTGCACACTGACCACTAACCCGCACACCACTACACTGCACACTGACCACTACACACTGACCACTAACCCGCACACCACTACACTGCACACTGACCACTAACCCGCACACAACTACACTGCACACTGACCACTACACACTGACCACTAACCCGCACATCACTACACTACACACTGACCACTAACCCGCACACAACTACACTGCACACTGACCACTACACACTGACCACTAACCCGCACACCACTACACTGCACACTGACCACTAACCCGCACACCACTACACTGCACACTGACCACTACACACTGACCACTAACCCGCACACCACTACACTGCACACTGACCACTAACCCGCACACAACTACACTGCACACTGACCACTACACACTGACCACTAACCCGCACATCACTACACTACACACTGACCACTAACCCGCACACAACTACACTGCACACTGACCACTACACACTGACCACTAACCCGCACACCACTACACTGCACACTGACCACTAACCCGCACACCACTACACTGCACACTGACCACTAACCCGCACACCACTACACTGCACACTGACCACTACACACTGACCACTAACCCGCACACCACTACACTGCACACTGACCACTAACCCGCACACCACTACACTGCACACTGACCACTACACACTGACCACTAACCTGCACACCACTACACTGCACACTGACCACTACACACTGACCACTAACCCGCACACCACTACACTGCACACTGACCACTACACTACTACACTGCACACTACACTACACACTGACTACACATTGACCACTAACCCGCACACCACTACACTGCACACTGACCACTACACACTGACCACACACCACACTGACTACACACCACTACACATTGATCACTAACCCGCACACCACTACACTGCACACTGACCACTACACTACACACTGACCACTAACCCACACACCACTACACTGCATACTGACCACTACACACTGACCACACACCGCACTGACTACACACTGACCACACACCACTACACACTGACCACTTCACTACACACTGACCACTAACCCGCACACCACTACACTGCACACTGACCACACACCACATTGACTACACACCACTACACTACACACTGACCACTAACCCGCACACCAATACACTGCATACTGACCACTACACTACACACTGACCACTAACCCGCACACCACTACACACCACTGACCACTACACTACACACTGACCACTAACCCGCACACCACTACACTGCATGCTGACCCACTTGACCATTACACTAATCCACCCGACACCTACACTAACCCACCCGACACCTACTTCCTGCACTACTCACATTAAACTGACCCACCTGACACCAACACTGACTATTACACTGACTGACACATACACTGACCCCCGACACCTACCTGACATATACACTGACCCACCGACCTTACACCTACACTGAAATATGTAAAATGAGGTACAGCGCTAAATGAATAAATAAATGAATGTCAAGAGGTGTAACGTGAAGAATTGGTGAAAAGGAAAACTAATGCAGAGTCTCCAATTTCTTAAATTCATATGAGTGCATGTAATTTTCAATTGAATGAAATTAAGACATAAAAATTAGTGAAGGAGGAAAAATATTGCACTGCGGGACAAAAGGACAGGTTGAAGTTGGAACACAAGTGGAGGCAGCTCCTCTAATAGGCCCTGAATATATACCTATATGAAGTGAGTGCGAGTAGGAGGAAGAGGGCGCCAGCCTTCTAGAGGTAAAAGAACAGATATGCATAGAGAAAAAACACCACAATAAAAAATGATTGGGGGGAAAAACAACTCACTTTAGGATGTGAAGAAGGTGCTTATCGTCTGAGGGGCAGTGGGTCTTGCTCGGGCTCTGTGGTGGAGGATAGTGCTGTGGCTACACTGGCGGATATGAGTGAGACAGATGCCTGTGGTGTGATGGTATGGAGTCTGCAGGAGGGATGTCCAGCTGCTCAGGTGGATATTGGCGGCTGCCAATAAGATGTCACCGGCTGCAGATGGAGTGTACCAGCGGCTCCATCCTTGGATACGGTCACCATAGTATCCAAGGATGGAGCCGCTGTGTACACTCAATCTGCAGCTGTCAACATCCCAGGTGGGCATATTTATTGTAATGGGGCACACTGATGGGCACATTTTATGTTAAGGGACACGCTGATTGGCATATTTTCAGTGTGCACCTCAGAGTGATGCATTACATCAGGTGTGCCCATCAGAGTGCCCCTTACATCAGGTGTCTCCATTACATCAGGTGTGCCCATCCGAGTGCTCCTTTACATTAGGTGCCCCAAAATAATGCCACCTTACATCAGTTGTCTGCATCAGCGTGTCCCTTTAATAAAATAAGGGGCATGCTGATGGGCACATTTTATGTTAAGGGGCACACCAAAATATGTCAATCAGCGTGCCCCTTAACATAAAATGTGCCCATCAGTGTGCCCTTTAACATTAAATATGCCCATCTGGGATGTTGACAGCTAGTGATGAGCCGAACACCCCCGGGTTCGGTTCGCACCAGAACCCGCGAACGGACCGAAAGTTCGTACGAACATTAGAACCCTATTAAATACAATGGATGCGAACGTTCGAATTCTAAAGTGCTAATTATAACAACTATTATGCATGTTATTGTCCTAAAAAGGGTTTGGGAACCCGGGTTGTGCACCAGGGGACATGTATCAATGCAAAAAGAAGTTTTAAAAACGGTCGTTTTTCGGGAGCAGTCATTTTAATGATGCATAAAGTGAAAAAAAATAAGTCAAATATTCCTTTAAATATCGTACCTGGGGGGTGTCTAAAGTATGCCTGTGAAGTGCCACGTGTTTCCCGTGTTTAGAACTGTCCCTGCACAAAATGACACTTCTAAAGGAAAAAAAAAGCCATTTAAAACTGCTTGCGGCTTTAATGTAATGTCTGGTCCCGGTAATATGGATGAAAATCTTTAAGAAAAATGGCATAGCTACCCCATGACCCCCCCCCCCCTACCCCAGCCCTCTACCAGCCCCTTTGGGTCTTGTATGGATATTAAGGGGAACCCCGCACATAAAATAAAAAAGGCCCTATATACTCTGAACAGCCGTATACAGGCGGTGCATACAAGACAGGGACTGTAGGTTTGTTCTTATGTAGAATGTGTTTGTAATTTTGAACAGGTACATTGTTGAAGTGTAGCTCCAGCCCAAAAATCTATTTTTAAACTTTTTGGAAAACATAGGTAAGGGTTATCACCCCTGTAACATTTGTTTTGCTGTCTGTGCCCCTGTTCAGAACATTTCACCTCACTTTCCGTCCCAATGACAACTGTTTTTGAAATGTGGTGTTTTTCTTGAAACAAGGATTGCTGATAAAGCATCAGTACAGAGGAGACACCTTTCTCCCATATTAATTCTTACAGGAGAGAATTTTCCTTCCAAGGGGTAGATTTCCTCTCACTTCCTGTTGTCTTCTTGCGTTTGCAAGTAGGAGTCGTTTGTAAGTTGGATGTTTGAAAGTAGGGACCTGCCGTATATACTCTGCAGAAATAGGCCCCTTAGTTGTTGGTGTTGGCACAACACTGTAAGCACTCACAGTTACTCTTGGTTGGTGCTGGAACGCCCTGCTGTCAACTATTATATCAGGAATTGTAATTACATATAATTGTTGAACAGTGGTAGTAAAAATTGGGCCTTTGATGGTGGTGCTGGTGCCACAACACTGTAAGCCCTGACAGTTACTCTTGGTGGGTGCAGCAATGGGCCCTGCTGTGAATTATTAGATCAAGAATTGTAATTGCATGCCCCTGTTGAACAGGGGCTGAAAAATTGGGCCTTTCGTGGTGGTGGTGGTGGTGGCATTGCCACAACACTGTAAGCCCTCAGAGTTACTCTTGGTGGGTGCAGGAATGGGCCCTGCTGTGAATTATTAGATCAAGAATTGTAATTACATGCCCCTTTTGAACAGGGGCTGAAAAATTGGGCCTTTCGTGGTGGTGGTGGTGGTGGCGTTGCCACAACACTGTAAGCCCTCAGAGTTACTCTTGGTGGGTGCAGGAATGGGCCCTGCTGTGAATTATTAGATCAAGAATTGTAATTACATGCCCCTTTTGAACAGGGGCTGAAAAATTGGGCCTTTCGTGGTGGTGGAGGTGGTGGCGTTGCCACAACACTGTAAGCCCTCAGAGTTACTCTTGGTGGGTGCAGCAATGGGCCCTGCTGTGAATTATTAGATCAAGAATTGTAATTACATGCCCCTGTTGAACAGGGGCTGAAAAATTGGGCCTTAGGCACTGGTGGCACAACACTACAACCCCTCACAAATACTGTACTTGGAGCACAGCAATGAGCCCTGTTGCAAAGTATTGCTTCAAAAATTGTAATGACACGCCCCTGTTAAACAGGGGCTGAAAAATTGGGCCTTAGGCACTGGTGCCACAACACTCCAACCCCTCACAGATACTGTACTTGGAGCACAGCAATGAGCCCTATGGCAAATTATTGCTAAAAAAATTGTAATTACACGCCCCTGTAAAACAGGGGCTGAAAAATTGGGCCTTAGCCACTGGTGGCGGCACCCATAAACAAAAATGATCTTCCAAGCTATCATCATCAATCGTATCATTGAGGACTCGGAGGAGGAGGATAGCCAGTCAACATAACAGCACAGGCACTCAGCATCAGCATCAGTCTTGAAGGGATGTGACATGTTAAAATCAATTAGTCTGTTATATCAGCATCAGGTGTGTGGTAGCTGGTGGTGATCCAAGACTGGTTCATCTTGATGAAAGTCAGTCGATCAACCGAGTCGGTGGACAGGCGCACCCTGTGATCCGTGACAAATCCTCCAGCAGCACTGAATGTGCGTTCCGAAAGAACGCTGGATGCAGGACAGGCCAGTAGCTCAATTGCATACTGTGCAAGCTCTGCCCAGTGATCCATCCTCAAGACCCAGTAAGCCAGAGGATTTTCGGTGGGGAAGGTGTCCAAGTCTGACCTTGCCCCTAGATATTCCTGCACCATGTTTATCAGACGCTGGCGATGGTTGCTGGAACCGATCATACTTTGGGGCTGCGGACTAAAGAATTGTCTGAACGCATCGGTCAGACGGCCACCTTCCCCACCGCTCCTTCTTTGACTGGCCGAAGCCTCAGCAACTCGTTGTCCAGGACCAGGAGTTTGTAACCTCCCAGTCTCTGGGAACGCGTTGCACAGACCTTTCTGCAAGGCCTCCCGAGTTGTCTCATCCTCTGCTCCCTCTGCGACGGTAACATAAGGTCCGCAACCTTATCCTTGTACCGTGGATCAAGGAGAGTGGCCAGCCAGTAATGGTCCCTCTCCTTGATCCGAAGAATACGAGGATCCTTCCGCAGACTTTGCAGGATCAGGGAGGCCATGCAGCGTAGGTTTGCTGAGGCATTCGCTCCGGAGTCCTTTGGGTCACTAAGGACGACATGATCCGCAGCCACCTCCTCCCAGCCACGTACAAGTCCACTGGTTTCTTGGGACTGTAAATCATCCCTAAAAGACTGCTGCTGATGATGCTGAGTGCCAGCCTCCACCTCCATGCTGACACAATCCTCCTCCTCCTCCTCCTCCTCCTCCTCCTGTGCGATGGGTGGGACTGAAGGAACACTGTCTGGGTAAAGGGGGCCTTGAGAGGCAAGGAAGTCCTCCTCTTCCTGCCTCTGTTCTGCCTCAAGTGCCCTGTCCATTATTCCACGCAGCGTGTGCTCCAACAGGTGGACAAGAGGTACAGTGTCACTGATGCATGCACTGTCACTGCTCACCATCCTCGTGGCTTCCTCAAATGGTGCCAGGACAGTGCATGCATCCCTGATCATGCCCCACTGGCGTGGAGAAAAAAAACCAAGCTCCCCTGACCCTGTCCTGGTGCCGTAGTCGCACAGGTACTCATTGATGGCCCTCTGCTGCGTGTGCAGCCGCTGCAGCATGGCCAACGTTGCGTTCCACCTGGTGGGCATGTCACATATAAGGCGGTTCTTGGGCAGGTTCAACTCCTTTTGCAGCTCAGCCAGGCGAGCACTGGCATTATAAGATCTGCGGAAATGCACACAGACTTTCCTGGCCTGCCTCAGGACATCCTGTAAGCCCGGGTACCTGCCCAAGAACCGCTGCACCACCAGGTTAAGGACGTGAGCCACACAGGGCACATGGGTCAGTTGTCCCTGTCGGAGGGCGGAGAGGAGGTTGGTGCCATTGTCGCAAACCACCATTCCTGGCTTAAGCTGGCGTGGCGTCAACCACCTCTCGGCCTGGCCCTGCAGAGCAGACAGGACCTCTGCCCCAGTGTGGCTTCTGTCCCCCAAACACACCAGCGCAAGCACGGCATGGCATCTTTTTGCCTGCGTACTTGCGTAGCCCCTTGAACGGCTACGGAGCACCGCTGGTTCAGAGGACAAACCACAGGAAGAGGCCATGGAGGAAGAAGAAGAGGAGGGGGTGGAGGAGAGAGGTGTGTCACAACCAGTAGTAGCATTTTGGAGGCGTGGCGGTGGAACAACCTCCAACACTACTGCACCTTGTCCTGCATCCTTCCCAGCTGCCAAAAGAGTGACCCAATGGGCCGTGAAAGAAAGGTAACGTCCCTGTCCATGCCTGCTGGACCATGAGTCAGCGGTAATATGCACCTTACCGCTGACCGCCCTGTCCAGCGAGGCCAAGACATTGCCTTCCACATGCCGGTAGAGAGCCGGAATAGCCTTCCGTGAGAAAAAGTGGCGTTTGGGAACCTGCCACTGAGGAACCGCACATTGCACAAACTCACGGAAGGGGGCCGAGTCTACCAACTGAAAAGGCAGCAGTTGAAGCGCTAGCAATTTAGCCAAGCTAGCATTCAACCGCTGGGCATGTGGATGGCTGGGAGTGAACTTCTTTCGACGGTCCAGCAGCTGGGGCAGGGAAATTTGCCTGCTAGAATCGGACGTCGGTGTACTGCTAGCAGAGTGGCCGCAAGTACTTGGCTGTGACACACCTAATTTTACACCTTCATTCCTCTCAGTGCATGTTTCAGAGAGGACTGAAGTTATAGTGGGGTTGGAGATCCCAGCTGATGCGGTGCAAGGAGAGGTCCGCTTTGTTCTTTGGTGTGGGTCTTTGAGGTAGGCTTGCCAACGAGCTGCATGGCAGGTCAACATATGTCTGGTCAGGCATGTGGTACCCAAGCGGCTGATGTTTTGGCCACGCGATATACGCTTGAGACACATGTTGCAAACAGCAGCTGTGCGATCTGATGCACTAGCCTCAAAAAAGGCCCACACCAAAGAACTTTTTGAATGACGGGCAGAGGCAGCACCCTGCACAGGCGGAGCTCTGCGGTGTGATTCCGTCGGTGTACTGCCCTTACGCTGGCCAAAAAAGGGCATCCTGCCTCGTTGGAGATGTGCCTCCTCCTCATCCTCCTCCTCCTCCTCTCTCCTATTAGGCACCCACGTGGAGTCAGTGACCTCATCATCCCCTCCCTCCTCATCACTGGAGCCAATCTGGCAGTATGCTGCAGCTGCTGGAACATGACTGCCAGATTGGTGTCCTTCTTGAGCATCCCCTCTGTCTGCTCTCACGCTACTGCCTTCCTGTAGCTGGGTTTCATCATCAGACCCTTCGAAACGCTGGGCATCCTCCTGGAGCATGTACCCAACACTGTGCTCAAACAGTTCGGGGGACTCCTCAGGAGGAGGACATGGTGGGTCTAGGGAAGGAGTGACTGATGATGAGTCTGACATTGATACCAGGGAAGAGGATGCTTTGGCAGCTGCTTTTCCAGTACCCTGAGCCTGGGTGAGAGAGGATGAGGAGGAGGAGGAGGGCTTGGTCATCCACTCTACCAAGTCTTCGGCATGATGTGGCTCAACATGTCCAGCTGCCGAAAAGAAGGACAAGCGTGTCCCATGGCCATGTGCTGATGACAATGCACCGCGTCCACGACCAGCACTGTTGTCCCCAGACACAGAGCCTGCTTGCCCTCTTTTATTGCCTCCTGACTGTCTGCCTCTCCTTGTTTGCCTTCCAGACATTCTAATAGATGGCCTGCAGGGAGATGGAAAAAAAGCAATAAGGGCTACCTTCAGGTGTCCTTCTCTGTCCCTTTACTTAAGGATTTCTAAATATGGTTGAGGATGATTGCTTTTGCACAGAATAGCACAACGACAATTTCCCTGACTGTCCAAAAAACAAGGATTTCAAAGATGGTTGATGAGGAATGCTTTAGCACACTATAGCACAAGGAGAATTTCCCTCACTGTCCTTCCCTGTCCCTAGAAACAAGGATTATCACAGTGAAAGAAACTGACACTCTTCCTACCTATAGTTTTCTGTCCCTAGAAAAAATGTTTTTTTAAAGCACACTATAGCACAAGGAGAATTTCCCTCACTGTCCTTCCCTGTCCCTAGAAACAAGGATTATCACAGTGAAAGAAACTGACACTCTTCCTACCTATAGTTTTCTGTCCCTAGAAAAAATGTTTTTTTAAAGCACACTATAGCACAAGGAGAATTTCCCTCACTGTCCTTCCCTGTCCCTAGAAACAAGGATTATCACAGTGAAAGAAACTGACACTCTTCCTACCTATAGTTTTCTGTCCCTAGAAAAAATGTTTTTTTAAAGCACACTATAGCACAAGGAGAATTTCCCTCACTGTCCTTCCCTGTCCCTAGAAACAAGGATTATCACAGTGAAAGAAACTGACACTCTTCCTACCTATAGTTTTCTGTCCCCAGAAAAAATGTTTTTTTAAAGCACACTATAGCACAAGGAGAATTTCCCTCACTGTCCTTCCCTGTCCCTAGAAACAAGGATTATCACAGTGAAAGAAACTGACACTCTTCCTACCTATAGTTTTCTGTCCCTAGAAAAAATGTTTTTTTAAAGCACACTATAGCACAAGGAGAATTTCCCTCACTGTCCTTCCCTGTCCCTAGAAACAAGGATTATCACAGTGAAAGAAACTGACACTCTTCCTACCTATAGTTTTCTGTCCCTAGAAATTTTTTTTTTTAAAACACACTATAGCACAAGGAGAATTTCCCTCACTGTCCTTCCCTGTCCCTAGAAACAAGGATTATCACAGTGAAAGAAACTGACACTCTTCCTACCTATAGTTTTCTGTCCCTAGAAAAAATGTTTTTTTAAAGCACACTATAGCACAAGGAGAATTTCCCTCACTGTCCTTCCCTGTCCCTAGAAACAAGGATTATCACAGTGAAAGAAACTGACACTCTTCCTACCTATAGTTTTCTGTCCCTAGAAAAAATGTTTTTTTAAAGCACACTATAGCACAAGGAGAATTTCCCTCACTGTCCTTCCCTGTCCCTAGAAACAAGGATTCGCACAGTAAAACACACTGACACTCTCCCTACCTATAGTTTTCTGTCCCTAGAAAAAATGTTTTTTTAAAGCACACTATAGCACAAGGAGAATTTCCCTCACTGTCCTTCCCTGTCCCTAGAAACAAGGATTCGCACAGTAAAACACACTGACACTCTCCCTACCTATAGTTTTCTGTCCCTAGAAAAAATGTTTTTTTAAAGCACACTATAGCACAAGGAGAATTTCCCTCACTGTCCTTCCCTGTCCCTAGAAACAAGGATTCGCACAGTAAAACACACTGA
The DNA here is from genome assembly GCA_029206835.1 of Rana muscosa. Taxonomy (NCBI): domain Eukaryota; kingdom Metazoa; phylum Chordata; class Amphibia; order Anura; family Ranidae; genus Rana; species Rana muscosa. The sequence goes on from CM055117.1 coordinate 1,048,644,100, forward strand.
CACTCTCCCTACCTATAGTTTTCTGTCCCTAGAAAAAATGTTTTTTTAAAGCACACTATAGCACAAGGAGAATTTCCCTCACTGTCCTTCCCTGTCCCTAGAAACAAGGATTCACACAGTAAAACACACTGACACTCTCCCTACCTATCCTTCTCTTTCCCTAAACTAAAGGAATCCAGGTTAAGCAAGAAAAAATAAATGTCACTGTCCCTGCCTATGCTTCTCTTTCCCTGCTCCGGAACACACTACACTAGGCTGCCGTGCTGGCGGCCTTTTATAGTGTGGGGCGTGTACTAAACACCCTCAGCAATAATTGGCCACAGGCATCCTGCCTGTGGCCAATCATTGCTCTCCTCGCTGCCGGCGCTGTGATTGGCCAAGCATGCGGGGTCACAGTGCATGCTTGGCCAATCACAGCGCCTGGATGACACTGCGATGGCATAGTGCATTGTGGGCCGTTCGCGTCACTCGAATTAGGCGCGAACGGCCCAAATCGTTCGATCTTCGTCGAGCGATCGAACAGCCGATGTTCGAGTCGAACGTATGTTCGACTCGAACACCGAGCTCATCCCTATTGACAGCTGCAGATTGAGTGTAAACAGCGGCTCCATCCTTGGATACTATGGTGACAGTATCCAATATCCACCTGAGCTGCTGGACATCCCTCCTGCAGACTCCATACCATCACACCACAGGCATCTGTCTCACTCATATTTGCCAGTGTAGCCACCGCACTGTCCTCCACCACAGAGCCCGAGCAACAGCAACAATTTTTTTTTATTTTTAGCAGCAGCCCCCCCCCCCCCCGCTTCTCAACCTGCCCTGCTCCCCAAGTGTCCCGCAGCTCAATGTTGAAAAGTTGGGAGGCATGTATGTAATGTATCCCCTCAAGGCATTCAGCATGTAAGGGGTTAAATGATTAATCCTACTATGTAATGCATCCCCTCAGGGCATTCGACATGCCAAATACCTCATCATTTAACCCCTTACATGCTGAAAGCCTGAGGGGATGCATTACATAGCAGGATTAACCATTTAACCCCTTACATGCTGAAAGCCCTGAGGGGATACATCATGTAACTGAGCTCAGTAAATTATTAATCCGATCCGATTCCTGCAGGAGGGGGGGGGCGGCTTGGAGGGGGCTTTTGGCATCAGGTATGTAATGTAACTGTCTGTACTTAGGCCCGCAGACATGCTGCGTGTGTGGTGGCTGGCTGGCTGGCTGGCTGGCTGGCTGACTGACTGGCAATGCTGCTAACACTTGGCATGGCGGTGGCATGACTCCGGTCTAACTGCTGCTGACCCGCGGCTGCTCCGAGTCCCATCTGAGATGTCTCCCTGCCTCCCTCAGACTCACCTCCTTTTTTTGCAGTCCAGATCGAGATCGGTATGCCCTAGTGCCGAGTTCCCAGTCCCAGATGAAGTCCACTGCCAGTTCCGGTGTCTTGTCGCGAGGTCAGGAGGAGGAAGGTGGAGAAGATAGCGGCGGCTTACAGAAGCGCGGGCGCCACCCGCGTTCAAGGACTGGCCAGCCCCCCTGCAGCACATGACTACATTCGCCCAATCACAGGGCGCCAGCTTCCACAATATGGCGGCCGGGACACAGTGGATGGAATTTTTACGTACTTGAGAAAAGTGACACACTGGTGCGGGATTTCGCGCCCCCCCCCAATGTTGCGCCCGGTGCGGCGGACCCCCCTGCCCACCCCCCACGCTACGCCTCTGGCTACTAGTCTTGCTTTGTACCGTTCAACTGTGCCATCTGCATTGTATTTCACTTTAAAAGTCCATTTACAGCCTATGGCTTTCCTTCCGGGTGGTAGTTCTGTAAGTGTCCACGTTTTAGTGTCATGCATGGATTTTATCTCTTCCTCAGCAGCCTTTATCCATTTAGTTGCTTCTTGTTCTGAAAGTTGAGATATGTCTTCCCAGTTTGCAGGTTCGTTGGTACTGGCAGTACTTGCTTTGTATGAGAGACGTATAGGTGGTTTACCTTTGTTTTCTCTTGTTGAACGTCTCGTTTTTGTGTCTGAGCCTTCTTGTGTCTGCTCTTCAGTACTGGTTGAGCCTACACTCACTTCAACTGTTTGTTCGGAAGTTACAGAGATGGGCTGGTCAATGTCAGTTTTCTCTTCTATTCTTGCTTCTACTGTTGTCATTACATTGTCTCTTAAATCTTCAACAAAAGTTATGCTGTTGCTAATGGTAACCTTGTCTGTTTTGGGATTTAGGATTCTGTAACCCTTGAAATTGTCACTGTATCCAACAAAGATACCTTCAAACGCTCTGTTTTGGAGTTTAGTGCGTTTTTCTTCAGGTATGTAGATGAATGCTTTGCATCCAAAAACTCTTAGGTGTTTTACACTTGGCTTCTCATTGTGCCATAGTTCATATGGGGTTTTCTCCACTGTTCTGGAAAAAAGTCTGTTCTGCAAATATGTAGCTGTCATAGCTGCCTCACCCTAGTATTTTTGTGGTAGTCCAGAGTCTGTCAGCATACATCTGATCATTTCAGTCAGAGTTCTATTCTTTCTTTCAGCTACTCCAATTTGTTCTGGTGTATACGGGACTGTCTTTTGATGTTCTATTCCATTCTGTTTTAGGTACTCTTGTATCTTACCTCCTGTGAATTCACCTCCATTATCGCTCCGAAGTATGAGAGGCTTCCTCTGAAACTTGTTACTTGTCTTTATTATATAGTCTTTTAATTCATCAAAAACTTCACTCTTGTGTTGCATTAGGTAGGTGACTGTGTATCTTGAATAGTCGTCTATGAAAGTCACTATGTACCTGTTGCCTCCAGGTGTTGGTGGGTTTAGGGGACCACACACGTCACTGTGAACTAAGTCAAATCGTCTTGAAGCTCTCTTCTGACTGACTTTGGGAAGTGTTGCTCTTGTAGCTTTGGATTTAATGCAACATTCACATTTACCGGTAATTGGACAAGGGGATACTATCAGATCCCTTGTCAGCTTCCTCCTCTGTAGTTCCTGTATGCATTCTGGGTGTCTGTGACCTAGACGTCTGTGCCATATATGTATACAGTCATTGTGCTTGTGTGTACATAGTCTCACCTTTTCCTTCACTGTGTTGAGGTGATATAGATGATCATCCAGCTTGGCACTTGCTATTGTCTGTTTGCCGTTTAGAATGGAACACTTGTCACCTTGGAATTTTAGAGTGAGTCCTCTGGCTGTTAGACGCTTCACAGATAAGAGTCCTCCTTCTAGATTAGGAACATAAAGTACATCTTTCACTGGTATGGCTAAATTGTGTCCCGCATCATCAGGGCATACAAGGGTTCCATGCCCATATCCTTCTGCATGTATTTTGCTTCCATCTGCAAGATAAATAGTTTCTTTGTTGCTCAGATCAAGTTCTGTGAAGAAACTTCTATCACTCGTCATGTGACTGGTTGCCCCCGAATCGATACACCAGCCTTGGCATTTATTGTTGCCTGTCGCTTTAAATGTGGCATTCCAGTTACCTTCCCTTGCATCATTGATTGTGGTTTTGACCTTTTGTTTAGTATAAGAGGGACGCTGTCTCATTTGCTCTGCTTTCCATATAGTACAGTCTTTCTTTATGTGTCCCTGTTTGTGGCATCTGAAACACACTCTGGTCTCTTTCCTGTGTAATCTTGCGTCTGTAGCTTTAAAAGCGGTGCTGGTGTCGGTTTCTGTGGAGTCATGCACTAATTCCTTTCTTCTCTGATACTCATCTATGAGCCTGGTTTTTACAAATGCTAGTGTCAGATCTGTCTCAGGTCGTGTCTCCAGTGCATTGATTAGTGCAGTATATGTATCGGGCAAACTGCATAACAACATGGCTGCAATGTGACTGTCTGTTATATTCTCCCTGATCTCCCTGATCGATCTGAGTTGCGCAATCACTTCCAGCATTGCGTTTATATGCTCCTGCATGTCCTGTTCTCTGCCAAGTCTCATTTTGTAAAGTTTCCGCAGCAGAAAGAGCTTGCTGTTTAAACTGGATCTTTCATGCAGTCTTTTCAGTACATCCCACATGCCTTTCGCTGTGTCCTCATTGCGTATATGAATGAGCTGATCATCCTCCACTAGTAGGCTTATGGTGGCCCGTGCCTGTCTCTTTTTCTTGTCCCAGTCCTGATTATTATCCTGTGGCCTCTCTGTAGTGGTAACCTCCCACAAGTCATCTTTGGATAATAGCATTTGCACTTTAAACTTCCATAGCTGATAATTGTCATTGTTCAGCTTGGCCACTGAGAGTTTAAGCTCAGAGTTTCTGGCCATTTTATCCCTCCTTTATATATAAACAGTCTTACTTGTCTATAGGAGATGTCGCTGGAAAGCTTCCTTATGTCGATCTCCGCATCAGCCACACTGTCTTCCATTCGAGGCTTTGTTCTGCCTGGGCCGCACCTGGTCATAAGTCTTTATCCGGATACTGGGCCCATAACCTGTTGCAAAGTACGATTGATAGGTGCAGCGGAGTCAGTTCAGATCAGACATTGTGTAGTAACAGGAACTGGCTTCTTTATTGGAACGTAACCACACTAGCAAAGATGTCACTTCACATTGTAAGAAGAATCACAGACAGGAAAAAGAACCAACAAGTACATCACAGTATACAGGAAATACAACACATCATAGAGAAATACATAGCATAGCATTTTACTGAGCATTGGCGACATCTTGTGTCCTTTTTCTAAACTGCAGTCAAATACAGTAAGCTAAGCTGAAAGTTTGTTGTATCTCCAACATCCTTTCCCTTTCTTTTTCTTTCCTTTCCTTTGCTTTTCCTATCCTTTTCTCGACGTGCCATGACGTCACGCGATTGCGGCGGAGATGACGGCCAGGGCGACCTCGTCTTCCGGGATGCCGAGGGAGCCACATGTAGGCCGCTCTTCAGCGGCCTGGGCGTCCATTTCCGGGGGGAGGGGGCACCACCTGTGTCTGTCTACCCTAATTGCCTTTGGCATATATCAATGACCAGCTGCCTGCAGATCACACCATGACTGCTCGCAGACTATATGGAAGCTACTACATGCACTCTCTCTTGGTTTCCAGCCCTCAACTTTTCTTTCTATTGCAGTTAAAATCTACATTCCTACTTATATGAATCTATGCAATACAAGGTAAATGTCAATATTACATACACACCCCCATGTTCCTACTTTTGACACCTGTTTACATTTTTGAGCATTTGTTTTTTCTTTTACATTTTCACAAGTTTTCATTCAAATTTCGCACTCCTTCTACACCTCAACACAAGTTTGTAGACACCATACATACACTTTGCTTGTATTGCTTTACCATCTTAGCCTACATCCTGCAGGCCTATACTTACATATACATATACAAATACACACACACACACAGACATTCAATCTTTATTCAATCATCATCAGTAATACACACACTTTATTATTTTAACTTCATCTTCACCACCCCTCAGCCCCTGAGGGCGGGCTTTTTTCATCGCACCCATAATTCACCTTCACAATCCCCACCAACACCAAACTTTTACCAATTCATTCTCAATCCAATCCAACTATACCCAACATTATATTGTATATTTATGTACTGTCCTAACCAGACCTTTCAAACCAAATTCTGGGACCTTATGGTACCTGAGGAGCCATTATGTTAATAGTTAGTCCACACCAGGGATGAGCCGAACACCCCCCTGTTCGGTTCGCACCAGAACCTGCGAACAGACAAAATGTTTGTGTAAACTTTAGAACCCTGTTAAATACAATGGACTCGAACGTTCGAAATCTAAAGTGTTAATTATAAAGGCTAATATGCAAGTTATTGTCCTAAAAAGTATTTGGGGACCCTGGTCCTGCCCCAGAGGACATGTATCAATGCAAAAAGAAGTTTTAAAAACGGCCGTTTTTTCGGGAGCAGTGATTTTAATAATGCTTAAAATGAAAAAATAAAAGTGAAATATTCCTTTAAATTTCGTACCTGGGGGGTGTGTATGATATGCATGTAAAGTGGCGCATGTTTCACCGTGCTTAGAACTGTCCCTGCAAAAAACGTCATTTTTGAAAGAAAAAAATGCATTTAAAACTGACTCGCGGCTATTAATGAATTGTCGGCTCCCGGCAATACATTCAAAAGTCATTGATAAAAAAAAAAAAAAAAGCGTGGGGGTTCCCCAGAATTCAATTACCAGGCCCTTCAGGTCTGGAATGGATATTAAGGGGAACCCCGCCGCAAATTTAAAAAAAAATTGACGTGGGGTTCCCCCAAATATCCATTCCAGGCCCTTCAGATCTGGCATGGATTTTAAGGGGAACTCCACCCCAAATTAAAAAAAAAAATGGCGTGGAGTCCCCCTAAAAATCCATACCAGACCCCTTATCCGAGCACGCAACCTGGCCGGCTGCAGGGGAAAAGGGGGGGGACGAGAGAGCGGCCCCCCCTCCCTCCTGAACCGTACCAGGCCACATGCCCTCAACATGGGGAGGATGTCCCCATGTTGATGGGGACAAGGGCCTCATCCCCACAACCCTTGCCCGGTGGTTGTGGGGGTCTGCGGGCGGCAGGCTTATCGGAATCTGGAAGACCCCTTTAACAAAGGGGACCCCCAGATCCTGGCCCCCCCCTATGTGAATTGGTAAGGGGTACATTGTACCCCTACCATTTCACGAAGAAAGCGTAAAAAAATGTTTAAAAAAACACACAAACACCTTAAAAAAGTCCTTTATTTAAAAAAAAAAAAAAAAACATTCCAGCGGTGAAATCCAGTGTCCTGCGGCGATCCAGATGTCCAGCGCTGTCCTTCATTGCTTGTGCCTGAGCGGACCTGATGGGGAACTCCCTCTCAGTATTTTAAATGTATAGACCCGCCCCTTCTAAAGTTCCCCATCAGGTCCGCTCAGCGGACCAGATGCGGAACATGAGAAGGGGCGGGTCTATACATGTATTACCAAAGTGAGAGCAGTTCCCCATCAGGTCCGCCCCCTCGGTATATCGGACCCGCCTACGTCATGAGCGGGGAACTTCCTTCACTATGTAAATTTAAATTACACAGTGAAGGAAGTTCCCCGCTCAAGCCAATGACGTAGGCGGGTCCGACATACCGAGGGGGCGGACCTGATGGGGAACTGCTCTCACTTTGGTAATACATGTATAGACCCGCCCCTTCTCATGTTCCGCATCTGGTCTGCTGAGCGGACCTGATGGGGAACTTTAGAAGGGGCGGGTCTATACATTTAAACTACTGAGAGGGAGTTCCCCATCAGGTCCGCTCAGGCACAACCAATGAAGGACAGCGCTGGACATCGGGATCGCCGCGGGACACTGGATTTCACCGCTGGAATGTTTTTTTTTGTTTTTTTTTTTAAATAAAGGACTTTTCAAGGTGTTTGTGTGTTTTTTTAAACATTTTTTTACGCTTTCTTCGTGAAATGGTAGGGGTACAATGTACCTCTTACCAATTCACATAGGGGGGCCGGGATCTGGGGGTCCCCTTTGTTAAAGGGGTATTCCAGATTCCGATAAGCCCCCCGCCCGCAGACCCCCACAACCACCGGGCAAGGGTTGTGGGGATGAGGCCCTTGTCCCCATCAACATGGGGACATCCTCCCCATGTTGAGGGCATGTGGCCTGGTACGGTTCAGGAGGGAGGGGGGGCCGCTCTCTCATCCCCCCCTTTTCCCCTGCGGCCGGCCAGGTTGCGTGCTCGGATAAGGGGTCTGGTATGGATTTTTAGGGGGACTCCACGCCATATTTTTTTTTAATTTGGGGTGGAGTTCCCCTTAAAATCCATGCCAGATCTGAAGGGCCTGGAATGGATATTTGGGGGAACCCCACGTCAATTTTTTTTTAAATTTGCGGCGGGGTTCCCCTTAATATCCATTCCAGACCTGAAGGGCCTGGTAATTGAATTCTGGGGAACCCCCACGCTTTTTTTTTTTTTTTTTATCAATGACTTTTGTATGTATTGCCGGGAGCCGACAATTCATTAATAGCCGTGAGTCAGTTTTAAATGCATTTTTTTCTTTCAAAAATGACATTTTTTGCAGGGACAGTTCTAAGCACGGGAAACATGCGCCACTTTACATGCATATCATACACACCCCCCAGGTACGAAATTTAAAGGAATATTTCACTTTTATTTTTTTCATTTTAAGCATTATTAAAATCACTGCTCCCGAAAAAACGGCCGTTTTTAAAACTTATTTTTGCATTGATACATGTCCCCTGGGGCAGGACCCAGGTCCCCAAACACTTTTTAGGACAATAACTTGCATATAAGCCTTTATAATTAGCACTTTAGATTTCTCCCATAGATTTTTCGAATTTGCCGCGAACACCCCAATTTGTTCTCTGTTCGGCGAACGGGCAAACAGGCAATGTTCGAGTCGAACATGAGTTCGACTCGAACTCGAAGCTCATCCCTAGTCCACACACCCTAATACTCCTGCTATTGCGCTAAGAGTTAATTTATCTACATTTCTGTACTCTACATATGGTCATTGATTGGGTATTCATTGCAGATGCCTACTCTCCCGTCCCCTGGAGGGTGTCAACTGTGTGGCTCCTTGCAAGCCCCTCGGGCTGGGCTGTTCCCCCTTGGGGGGATGCGTGTATCCGTAGGGTCCGCCATATCACCCAGCGATTTCCAACTCATCTGGCCATGGGACCATCCATTCCACTTCAGCGGTAAATATTTCACCATTTTAGACCCTTAACGGGACTTATGATGATGTTTTCCAATTTCTGAAATTATGATGTGTGTTTTATAGAGCCAACCTTCCCCCTGATGATGACTGCTACAGAGGTCGAAACGCGTTGGGGATTCCATAATTTTCAGTAATCTGACAATTAACACTGTGCACATCTATTGTGTAATTTTAATACAGGCTGTACTGTGGAAAATGCATTGTATCTGTTGGCCAGCTCCTCTTTTATATGTTGTATTGTATCATACCATGACTATCTGTATAATTATAATAAATGTACTTTATTCGTTATCCATTTGCCATTTTTCCAATCATACCACACTGCTGTCCAAATGTGTCTTTTCCCATAGTATTCCTATCCTTTTCTTTCCTTTCACTTCCCTTTCCCTTTCCTTTTGCTTACTCTTCCTTTCTCTTTCCCTTTTCTGGTTCCTTTCCCTTTCTCTTCCTTTCCATTTCCCTTCCTTTTTCCTTTTCATTTCCCTTTCCCTTCCTTTTCTTTTCCCTTTTCCTTTCCCTTCCCTTTTCTTTTTCATTTCCCTTTCCTTCCTTTCAATTTCCCTTTCATTTTCCTTCCCCTTTCCCTTTTCTTCCCTTCTACTTTGTTAGGAAGTGGGTTTTTTTTCTGGAAATATATATTTTTTAAATAATAAACATTAAATCAATAATAATATAAAAATATTTTTCCAGTCTGTGTCATGTTGAGGAGATTTCCCTTCATTTCCTGCTGCTCAGAATTCCTCTGATGCACTTCTCCTTCCTATCCAGGGGCCTTCCAAACTGCAGATTTCCAGTCCATTTGCCTAATACAACATTCTGTTCCCTTTCGGTGAATGTTGAGGTTCAGGTGTTTTCCACAAATGGCAGAAGTGTGACCAAGCACCCACTTTTGAAACCTGATTGGCCCATCTTTCAATTTAAATGTATACAAACCCTAAAAAAAATCAAATGATAGCTTACCCCTCCTTGTGTCTTGGCCAAGAGAGGAGGAGGATGTTTGTCCCTCCTATGAGTCATTTAGCAGTTTTTGTGATCTGATTTATCCTGCTATTTTTTATTTTTTTTACGCATTGCGAGCAAAGTGACAAGTTCTGTTAACCGGTTAACGCCCGGCTCCTGTACACATACGTCAGCAGAATGGCTCCTGTGGGCAGATCAACGTATATATACGTCGGCCCTTTAAGAGCGGCATTGTAGGCGCGCGTGCGCCGGCTGCGGCGCACGCCCGCCGCAAGCTCCGTGAGTCTGACCGCATGTCCCTTCTCACGGTGAGGAAGAACGGGGAAATGCTGATGTAAACAAGCATTTCCCCATTCTTCCTAGTGACAGGACACTGATCACAGCTCCCTGTAATCGGGAGCGGTGATCAGTGCTGTGTCACACAAAGCCCATCCCCCCTACAGTTAGAATCACTCCCTAGGACACACTTAACCCCTTCAGCGCCCCCTAGTGGCCTTCACTGCCAGTGTAATTTTTACAATAATCAGTGCATTTTTATAGCACTGATCGCTGTAAAAATTACAATGGTCCCAAAATGGTGTCAAAAGTGTCTGATGTGTCCGCCATAATGTCGCAGTCACGATAAAAATCGCTGATCACCGCCATTACTAGTAAAAAAATAATTATTAATAAAAATGCCATAAAACTACCCCCTATTTTGTGGACGCTATAACTTTTATGCAAACCAATCAATAAACGTTTATTGCGCTTTTTTTTTTTTTTTTTACCAAAAATATGTAGAAGAATACGTATCGGCCTAAACTGAGGAAAAAAATATATTTTTTTAAATATTTTTTGAGGATATTTATTATAGCAAAAAGTAAAAAATATTGCTTTTTTTTTCAAAATTGTCGCTCTATTTTTGTTTATAGCTCAAAAAATAGAAACCGCAGAGGTGATCAAATACTACCAAAAGAAAGCTCTAATTGTGGGAAAAAAAGGACGTCAATTTTGTTTGGGAGCCATGTCACACGACCGCGCAATTGTCAGTTAAAGCGACGCAGTGCAGAATCGCAAAAAGTGACCTGGTCTTTGTCCAGCCAAATGGTCCGGGGCTTAAGTGGTTAATAGTACAATATCCCCCATTTTTCCCAGTACCAGCCCGGGGTTCCCCCTTTATCCTGTTCACCTTTAAGAGCACTAAGTTGAAAGTCCTATATAAGGTTTATGTTTGTCTATATCAAAGCTTACACAGGACTTACGACCTTTCCCTCATTACCCATTGACAATACTCAAGCCTCGTACACACGGCCGGTTTTCTCATCAAGAAACGACAAGAAAACTGCCAGGAGAGCTTTCTTGCCGAGAAAACCGGCCGTGTGTACGAGGCTTTCAGGTTTCTCGTCAAGAAAACTGGCCAGAATCTCAACGAGAAAAATAGAGAACCTGCTCTCTATTTTCTCGTTGGGATTTCCCGACGAGAAACCCGAGAGTGTGTACGCTTTCCTGTCGCCGTGGAAACCCGCGCATGCTCGAAATGACTTTGACGCATGCGCGGTAGCTTTCTAGGCATAGGTAGGGTGTAGCAAGATGGCGGCGGCGGCATCGAATGTGACGAGCGCACGCTAATCGTAGTCGATGACGTCACCGCGTTCGTTCCATTCAAAAGAACGGTGGTTCTTTTAAACCGAGCGTGTGTACCCTCGGCCGGGACAAGATTCTTGTCAAGAATCTGGTCAGGAAAAACAGGGGTTTTTTACTGACGAGATTCTCGTCGTGTGGACGAGGCTTTAGACCTGAAAATTGGGTACTCAGGCATTAAGCAGTGTATATAGAAATGCGGGCCAAATGTTTTCCTGTACCTGGAAGTACCCAGTATTTTAAATATTATCCATACTTTAAAGAGCACCTGTGCTTAGACTATGAACATGCCAGCCAGTATTTATATGATTTTAAGCAGCAAAAGAGCTTTACATTAAAGTGTTTGTAACCCTAAAAAAAAAAAACTAAGATCCTGTTCCTTTAAGGCATAAATAACAGCACAGTGCTTGTGCTGTGTAATTCTACTTTTCCTAACTTGTAATAAACCTGGTCGATCCTGCCAGTTGCTGAGTCCCCCTGCCTCTGCTGACCACGATAATCATGGCTGCTGAGCCCTGATTACAGTGGTCAGGTTATGTGCCTCCGTCATCCACAGCTCTTGTCTCTCCTCTGACAGTCTCTCACCCCTCCCTCCCTGTCTGCATGAGAACGTTTCCTCCCCGCCCCTCCAGTCTCTATTCCACTGCATAATGCAGCACATATCAATGTATCTAATGCAGATATGCAGCCATTAACAAAACTGTTAAGCCCCGTACACATGATCGGTTTGACTGATGAAAACCATCCGATGGATGGTTTTCATCAGACCAACCGATCGTGTATGGTACCCATCGGTCTTTTCTCCATCGGATGTAAAATATAGAACTTGTTTTAAAATTTTCCGATGGATAAAAAACCGATGGGAATTTCCGATCGTCTATGGGCAAGTCCATCGGTTAAAAAACCCACGCATGCTTAGAATCAAGTCGACGCATGCTCAGAAGCATTAAACTTCATTTTTCTCGGCTCATCGGAGTGTTTTACGTCACCGCGTTTGGAACGGTCGGTTTTTTGACTGATGGTGTGTAGGCAAGACTGATGAAAAACAGTTTCATCGGATTTCCGATGGACAAATCCATCGGACGAAAATCCATAGGTTATCCGATCGTGTGTACGGGGCTTAAGTGTTTGTTAGAAGTAAAAAGGCGAAATACTGTTTCTGACACTGCAGCTGTGCGGTCACGTGATCCCCCTCGATCTATGGAGAGAAGCAGGAGGGGAAGAGATTTCCATCTGCTGGCCGGCTGACATCATCAGGGAATCTTGACCCCTCCCATGTCTCTCTATAGATTGAGATGGCCAGCACAGGGGGATCAGGTGACCGCACAGCTGCGGCGTCAGAAACTGTATTTTGCCTTTTAATTTCTAACAAACACATAAAGTTTTGTTAATGGCTGCATATCTGCATTAGATACATGTGTAGCGGGTATACACTTTTCTGTGTATTTAAAACTGGCAGAGACACCAGTGATGTGCAGTTTCCTGCAGCCCAGCGGGTGGCGCTGTCGCCTTGGGCTGGGGTTGAACCATTGCTGTGTGCCGTGCTCCCTTTTTGTCCTCCCTCGGCAGCGGTATGGTGGGGCGGGGAACCCGCCGTGCTTGTTGGGAGAGGGTATAAAGGGGCCGGCCATCTTTGTCACGGGGTCGAGTCCCGGGCACCTTCAGCCTGTGGGCGGTGGTTCGTGTCGGTCCTCTAGGCAGCCTAGGCCTAGAGGACATTCGGAGGTCGTGTTCCATCCCAGGCACCTTTAGCCTGGGGTGAGGTACTCGGATGGAGGTCTGGAGCTCAGTGCCCAACTCTGAGTTCCCCGAGGGAAGGAGATCCTAGGGGACCCCGGGAGTGGGTTGAAGACCTGGTGCAGCATATTGCCAGTGACAGGTGAGCCTTCCATCGGAGACCGCCTGGAAGGAAATCCCCCCTCGCTCGGAGACCGCAACCCACTTTCAGGAAGGAAAGTGGAGAGTTCATTGTGCCTGGGCCTACTCGCATCCACACCCCCCCTGTCTGTTCTGTTCGTTGAGGGAGTCCAACTGTCTGTGCATTACTCTGTTATCGGAAGAATAAAGGAGTGTTGGACTTTAGTGGTGTGGGGCTCATTTACTGGCAGACACTGTTCGAGAAAACCAGGAGGAGGTCTCCAGATGCAGACCACCGAAACCGAAGGTAAAAGAGGATTGTCTCTCACTGCACATACTCTGCAGGGGGACTTGGCGTGGTGACCCCGCACTCTCTCCTTCAGGGTACCCCTAGACAAAAGCCAGAGCAAGAAGAAGAGAGAGGAGAGAGTGGAGGCCGCTACACGTGGAGGCTCGTCCGAGATGGTGTTCGTGCTACTACAGAGTTTGAACGTGTCTGCCCGGAGGAGTTCCGAGTAGGTCGGCCATATTATTGGCCAAAGTGCATCCCTGCTCAAAGTCGTGGACATGACCCAGTGAAGGGAAAGGCCCGCGCAGAACAGCGAGGAAAGGGGGGAGCTCAGCTGTGTGAAGGACTACACAAAGGGGCTTCTATTTGCACTGCGCCACCAGGCACACCCCCACCGCTTAGTTCGTGGGCGTGACTCAGGAAGAAAAAGCCCGCGAACTGGAGCAAAGGGGAGGAGTCCAATACGTGTGAAGGACTACATGTGGGACGTTGGCGCAAAACCTTGCAGTGCGCGATGGACCAGCAGCAAGTCACCATGTTCGGACAAACAGCGTGGGTTCCACTTCATCCTTCCACCACGTCTTTGACTGCTGCTGCTCCGGTGACCGATACAGGGATTCGGCTAAAGCCAAGGGGACAATTCGCCCTGTATTCATGCATGGACGTTGAGGCCCTGGGTGTGATTTGTCCCGGCTGCTCGGGACTGGTGTGTCATCTGGAGCCATTCGGGCGATGCGAAGTCTGTGGGGAGTTACTATTCAAGGTAGATACAGTCATTGAGAAGCCAAGAACCATCTACCCCGGCCGTACCACAGGCAGCATCACTCAAGTTGGAGGAATCACTGCTTTGACGGCCATCCCTGTGCGCACTGCAGCGACCACGGAGGAGGTCGCGAGTACTCAACGGGAAAAATCCAAGGATGCTGACTCGGTCACCACTGTCTCACAGCGTCCACCGCCGAAGAGAAAGACCGGTATGGTAGCCCCGTCCAGCGGTTGCGGTGGACCATCTCGCCTGCCTACGCCCGGCCTGGATGAATCCGGTAAGAAGAGTTCTGGACGTCCTGCCTCTAGAAAAGGCCGAGGTAAGCCAGGCGGAGGGATTTGGTGTGTGGGCGGAGGTGTCGGGGATCCACAACCCTGTGTGTCCGTGGGGGGTGGTAGTCCCGTTTCCACTACAGGCTACATACCCGCGGAGGAGTGTGGCACCTCCGACCTAGATTCGCTCTCCGATCTGGGAGACGATGTCGCCATAGACGAACTGTTTGCTCAAAAGGGCTGGGACAAAGTACCTCTCGCCTCGTCCCGCAGAACCAGGGACCCACCCATGTCTACAGGGGATAGTACACCCCGGGTGGAGGCACCAGCGCCTGAGGAGGGGTCCCGTCCCCAGCCTACTCTTGCCTTCCCGGTGCCTCCTGCACCTAATGCCGGGGAAAAGAGACTGTTGTTGCGGGCACCTATGCCCAGACCAGATGTAATCAAGGTCCCTCGCCACCCGGACTCAATAGTTTTGCCTGGCGAAGGGGACAAAGCCACTATGCCTCCTCTGGGGAGACTACAACGCCTATTTGGCCAGAAGGTTGCTGCTGAGTATGGATGGGAGTACCCGTACTTGTCCAAGGAGTTATTGTATGAAGTGGAAGTTTGCTGGGAGCGCTGGTACAATGACTTTGTGTGGACCCACCTTCAGGTTCCACACACCCACAGGTACCTTGCGTGTTCCCCCAAGGCCTCTCAGCGCTTTAAAGACTGCAAAGCAGAATGGATGCTGGGACGACATATCCACGCGGACAAGGTGCTGATCTGACGCAAGAAAGGGGAAGATGTCGAGTACCATCTGGAGACCATGGATCAGCACTTGAAGCCACTTGTCCTGACGCACCCTTGATTCTATCTGTAGGAGGGAAGAGACTCCGTTCTTGTTCTTTATGCTGCTGAACTTTCTGGGGTTGTTGTTCTTGTTACCCAGAGGAATGAAGGACTGTTCCTGTTTGTTCTTCAATTCTCCAGCAAGAAATCATGGACTCTGGGGTAGATAGGGCGCAAGAGAAGAAGGAAAGTTCCACGAGTGCAGTTACCGCGATGCTGTCACCAGGTGGCAGTGTTGCGCATCGATATCACTGTTCACACACACACTTTTATGAAGGAAAGGATTTCTCTGCGGAGAAGTTTTTTCATTCTCACACGAATACATGTGTCAGGGTTTATGTGTGTTAACTTTCTTTTCCCCTCTGCAGGAGAGCATCCCATCAAGACCACTGAGTATGGGGTGGGTCTTAGTCAGGATGGGTGGGGAAAAGTGTAATGTGAAAATGTGATTTCAAGGTTGTTGTTAAGTGTTGTCGTTTCCCTTTCCCTCCCTTTTCATGTGAGGCTCAGGCACAACTGCTCTAGCTAGTTTTAGTTTTCTAAAGTTTTTGGATTTTTTACAATTTTCAGTCGGTTTCTGGATTGGACTATGTCAGCCCTTGAGGGCATGGTTTATTCCAGACACTGGGGACCAGTGTCAAACCACCAGGGGGAGAGTGTAGCGGGTATACACTTTTCTGTGTATTTAAAACTGGCAGAGACACCAGTGATGTGCAGTTCCCTGCAGCCCAGAGGGTGGCGCTGTCGCCTTGGGCTGGGGTTGAACCATTGCTGTGTGCCGTGCTCCCTTTTTGTCCTCCCTCGGCAGCGGTATGGTGGGGCGGGGAACCCGCCGTGCTTGTTGGGAGAGGGTATAAAGGGGCCGGCCATCTTTGTCACGGGTCGAGTCCCGGGCACCTTCAGCCTGTGGGCGGTGATTTGTGTCGGTCCTCTAGGCGGCCTAGGCCTAGAGGACGTTCAGAGGTCGTGTTCTATCCCAGGCACCTTTAGCCTGGGGTGAGGTACTCGGATGGAGGTCTGAAGCTCAGTGCCCAACACTGAGTTCCGCGAGGGAAAGAGATCCTAGGGGACCCCGGGAGTGGGTACCCGAATCTGGAGGGCGTAATGGACCGGTGGGAGATACTTGCTTGAAGACCTGGTGCAGCATATTGCCAGTGACAGGTGAGCCTTCCATCGGAGACCACCTGGAAGGAAATCCCCCCTCGCTCGGAGACCGCAACCCACTTTCAGGAAGGAAAGTGGAGAGTTCATTGTGCCTGGGCCTACTCGCATCCACACCCCCCCTGTCTGTTCTGTTCGTTGAGGGAGTCCAACTGTCTGTGCATTACTCCGTTATCGGAAGAATAAAGGAGTGTTGGACTTTAGTGGTGTGGGGCTCATTTACTGGCAGACACTGTTCGAGAAAACCAGGAGGAGGTCTCCAGATGCAGAACACCGACCCCGAAGGTAAAAGAGGATTGTCTCTCACTGTACATACTCTGCAGGGGGACTTGGCGTGGTGAACCCACACTCTCTCCTTCAGAGTACCCCTAGACAAAAGCCAGAGCAAGAAGAAGAGAGAGGAGAGAGTGGAGGCCGCTACACATGTAAAGTCACATAGTGACTTTACAAACACTTTCAGCCATCACTGACCTCTGTAGCAGCCGGCACCATGGAGTCAATCAACCCAATAGATCACACCAAAAAACCTGCTGCTTGTTTACAGTAGAATAGGGATGAGCTTCGTGTTCGAGTCGAACATACGTTCGACTCGAACATCGGCTGTTCGATCGTTCGACGAAGATCGAACGATTTGGGCCGTTCGCGCCAAATTCGAGTGACGCGAACGGCCCACAATGCACTACGCCATCGCAGTGTCATCCAGGCGCTGTGATTGGCCAAGCATGCACTGTGACCCCGCATGCTTGGCCAATCACAGCGCCGGCAGCGAGGAGAGCAATGATTGGCCACAGGCAGGATGCCTGTGGCCAATTATTGCTGAGGGTGTTTAGTACACGCCCCACACTATAAAAGGCCGCCAGCACGGCGGCCTAGTGTAGTGTGTTCCGGAGCAGGGAAAGAGCAGCATAGGCAGGGACAGTGACTTTTATTTCTTTCTTGCTTAACCTGGATTCCTTTAGTTTAGGGAAAGAGAAGGATAGGTAGGGAGAGTGTCAGTGTGTTTTGTGCTTGTGCTATAGTGTGCTTAAAAAAAACATTTTTTCTAGGGACAGAAAACTGTAGGTAGGGAGAGTGTCAGTTTCTTTCACTGTGCAAGTCCTTGTTTCTAGGGACTGGGAAGGACAGTGAGTGAATTCTCCTTGTGCTATAGTGTGCTTAAAAAAAACATTTTTTCTAGGGACAGAAAACTGTAGGTAGGGAGAGTGTCAGTTTCTTTCACTGTGCAAGTCCTTGTTTCTAGGGACTGGGAAGGACAGTGAGTGAATTCTCCTTGTGCTATAGTGTGCTTAAAAAAAACATTTTTTCTAGGGACAGAAAACTGTAGGTAGGGAGAGTGTCAGTTTCTTTCACTGTGCAAGTCCTTGTTTCTAGGGACTGGGAAGGACAGTGAGTGAATTCTCCTTGTGCTATAGTGTGCTTAAAAAAAACATTTTTTCTAGGGACAGAAAACTGTAGGTAGGGAGAGTGTCAGTTTCTTTCACTGTGCAAGTCCTTGTTTCTAGGGACTGGGAAGGACAGTGAGTGAATTCTCCTTGTGCTATAGTGTGCTTAAAAAAAACATTTTTTCTAGGGACAGAAAACTGTAGGTAGGGAGAGTGTCAGTTTCTTTCACTGTGCAAGTCCTTGTTTCTAGGGACTGGGAAGGACAGTGAGTGAATTCTCCTTGTGCTATAGTGTGCTTAAAAAAAACATTTTTTCTAGGGACAGAAAACTGTAGGTAGGGAGAGTGTCAGTTTCTTTCACTGTGCAAGTCCTTGTTTCTAGGGACTGGGAAGGACAGTGAGTGAATTCTCCTTGTGCTATAGTGTGCTTAAAAAAAACATTTTTTCTAGGGACAGAAAACTGTAGGTAGGGAGAGTGTCAGTTTCTTTCACTGTGCAAGTCCTTGTTTCTAGGGACTGGGAAGGACAGTGAGTGAATTCTCCTTGTGCTATAGTGTGCTTAAAAAAAACATTTTTTCTAGGGACAGAAAACTGTAGGTAGGGAGAGTGTCAGTTTCTTTCACTGTGCAAGTCCTTGTTTCTAGGGACTGGGAAGGACAGTGAGTGAATTCTCCTTGTGCTATAGTGTGCTTAAAAAAAACATTTTTTCTAGGGACAGAAAACTGTAGGTAGGGAGAGTGTCAGTTTCTTTCACTGTGCAAGTCCTTGTTTCTAGGGACTGGGAAGGACAGTGAGTGAATTCTCCTTGTGCTATAGTGTGCTTAAAAAAACATTTTTTCTAGGGACAGAAAACTGTAGGTAGGGAGAGTGTCAGTTTCTTTCACTGTGCAAGTCCTTGTTTCTAGGGACTGGGAAGGACAGTGAGTGAATTCTCCTTGTGCTATAGTGTGCTTAAAAAAAACATTTTTTCTAGGGACAGAAAACTGTAGGTAGGGAGAGTGTCAGTTTCTTTCACTGTGCAAGTCCTTGTTTCTAGGGACTGGGAAGGACAGTGAGTGAATTCTCCTTGTGCTATAGTGTGCTTAAAAAAAACATTTTTTCTAGGGACAGAAAACTGTAGGTAGGGAGAGTGTCAGTTTCTTTCACTGTGCAAGTCCTTGTTTCTAGGGACTGGGAAGGACAGTGAGTGAATTCTCCTTGTGCTATAGTGTGCTTAAAAAAAACATTTTTTCTAGGGACAGAAAACTGTAGGTAGGGAGAGTGTCAGTTTCTTTCACTGTGCAAGTCCTTGTTTCTAGGGACTGGGAAGGACAGTGAGTGAATCCTCCTTGTGCTATAGTGTGCTTAAAAAAAACATTTTTTCTAGGGACAGAAAACTGTAGGTAGGGAGAGTGTCAGTTTCTTTCACTGTGCAAGTCCTTGTTTCTAGGGACTGGGAAGGACAGTGAGTGAATTCTCCTTGTGCTATAGTGTGCTTAAAAAAAACATTTTTTCTAGGGACAGAAAACTGTAGGTAGGGAGAGTGTCAGTTTCTTTCACTGTGCAAGTCCTTGTTTCTAGGGACTGGGAAGGACAGTGAGTGAATTCTCCTTGTGCTATAGTGTGCTTAAAAAAAACATTTTTTCTAGGGACAGAAAACTGTAGGTAGGGAGAGTGTCAGTTTCTTTCACTGTGCAAGTCCTTGTTTCTAGGGACTGGGAAGGACAGTGAGTGAATTCTCCTTGTGCTATAGTGTGCTTAAAAAAAAAAAAAATTCTAGGGACAGAAAACTGTAGGTAGGGAGAGTGTCAGTTTCTTTCACTGTGCAAGTCCTTGTTTCTAGGGACTGGGAAGGACAGTGAGTGAATTCTCCTTGTGCTATAGTGTGCTTAAAAAAAACATTTTTTCTAGGGACAGAAAACTGTAGGTAGGGAGAGTGTCAGTTTCTTTCACTGTGCAAGTCCTTGTTTCTAGGGACTGGGAAGGACAGTGAGTGAATTCTCCTTGTGCTATAGTGTGCTTAAAAAAAACTTTTTTTCTAGGGACAGAAAACTGTAGGTAGGGAGAGTGTCAGTTTCTTTCACTGTGCAAGTCCTTGTTTCTAGGGACTGGGAAGGACAGTGAGTGAATTCTCCTTGTGCTATAGTGTGCTTAAAAAAAACATTTTTTCTAGGGACAGAAAACTGTAGGTAGGGAGAGTGTCAGTTTCTTTCACTGTGCAAGTCCTTGTTTCTAGGGACTGGGAAGGACAGTGAGTGAATTCTCCTTGTGCTATAGTGTGCTTAAAAAAAACATTTTTTCTAGGGACAGAAAACTGTAGGTAGGGAGAGTGTCAGTTTCTTTCACTGTGCAAGTCCTTGTTTCTAGGGACTGGGAAGGACAGTGAGTGAATTCTCCTTGTGCTATAGTGTGCTTAAAAAAAACATTTTTTCTAGGGACAGAAAACTGTAGGTAGGGAGAGTGTCAGTTTCTTTCACTGTGCAAGTCCTTGTTTCTAGGGACTGGGAAGGACAGTGAGTGAATTCTCCTTGTGCTATAGTGTGCTTAAAAAAAACATTTTTTCTAGGGACAGAAAACTGTAGGTAGGGAGAGTGTCAGTTTCTTTCACTGTGCAAGTCCTTGTTTCTAGGGACTGGGAAGGACAGTGAGTGAATTCTCCTTGTGCTATAGTGTGCTTAAAAAAAAATTTTTTTCTAGGGACAGAAAACTGTAGGTAGGGAGAGTGTCAGTTTCTTTCACTGTGCAAGTCCTTGTTTCTAGGGACTGGGAAGGACAGTGAGTGAATTCTCCTTGTGCTATAGTGTGCTTAAAAAAAACATTTTTTCTAGGGACAGAAAACTGTAGGTAGGGAGAGTGTCAGTTTCTTTCACTGTGCAAGTCCTTGTTTCTAGGGACTGGGAAGGACAGTGAGTGAATTCTCCTTGTGCTATAGTGTGCTTAAAAAAAACATTTTTTCTAGGGACAGAAAACTGTAGGTAGGGAGAGTGTCAGTTTCTTTCACTGTGCAAGTCCTTGTTTCTAGGGACTGGGAAGGACAGTGAGTGAATTCTCCTTGTGCTATAGTGTGCTTAAAAAAAACATTTTTTCTAGGGACAGAAAACTGTAGGTAGGGAGAGTGTCAGTTTCTTTCACTGTGCAAGTCCTTGTTTCTAGGGACTGGGAAGGACAGTGAGTGAATCCTCCTTGTGCTATAGTGTGCTTAAAAAAAACATTTTTTCTAGGGACAGAAAACTGTAGGTAGGGAGAGTGTCAGTTTCTTTCACTGTGCAAGTCCTTGTTTCTAGGGACTGGGAAGGACAGTGAGTGAATTCTCCTTGTGCTATAGTGTGCTTAAAAAAAACATTTTTTCTAGGGACAGAAAACTGTAGGTAGGGAGAGTGTCAGTTTCTTTCACTGTGCAAGTCCTTGTTTCTAGGGACTGGGAAGGACAGTGAGTGAATTCTCCTTGTGCTATAGTGTGCTTAAAAAAAACATTTTTTCTAGGGACAGAAAACTGTAGGTAGGGAGAGTGTCAGTTTCTTTCACTGTGCAAGTCCTTGTTTCTAGGGACTGGGAAGGACAGTAAGTGAATTCTCCTTGTGCTATAGTGTGCTTAAAAAAAACATTTTTTCTAGGGACAGAAAACTGTAGGTAGGGAGAGTGTCAGTTTCTTTCACTGTGCAAGTCCTTGTTTCTAGGGACTGGGAAGGACAGTGAGTGAATTCTCCTTGTGCTATAGTGTGCTTAAAAAAAACATTTTTTCTAGGGACAGAAAACTGTAGGTAGGGAGAGTGTCAGTTTCTTTCACTGTGCAAGTCCTTGTTTCTAGGGACTGGGAAGGACAGTGAGTGAATTCTCCTTGTGCTATAGTGTGCTTAAAAAAAACTTTTTTTCTAGGGACAGAAAACTGTAGGTAGGGAGAGTGTCAGTTTCTTTCACTGTGCAAGTCCTTGTTTCTAGGGACTGGGAAGGACAGTGAGTGAATTCTCCTTGTGCTATAGTGTGCTTAAAAAAAACATTTTTTCTAGGGACAGAAAACTGTAGGTAGGGAGAGTGTCAGTTTCTTTCACTGTGCAAGTCCTTGTTTCTAGGGACTGGGAAGGACAGTGAGTGAATTCTCCTTGTGCTATAGTGTGCTTAAAAAAAACATTTTTTCTAGGGACAGAAAACTGTAGGTAGGGAGAGTGTCAGTTTCTTTCACTGTGCAAGTCCTTGTTTCTAGGGACTGGGAAGGACAGTGAGTGAATTCTCCTTGTGCTATAGTGTGCTTAAAAAAAACATTTTTTCTAGGGACAGAAAACTGTAGGTAGGGAGAGTGTCAGTTTCTTTCACTGTGCAAGTCCTTGTTTCTAGGGACTGGGAAGGACAGTGAGTGAATTCTCCTTGTGCTATAGTGTGCTTAAAAAAAACATTTTTTCTAGGGACAGAAAACTGTAGGTAGGGAGAGTGTCAGTTTCTTTCACTGTGCAAGTCCTTGTTTCTAGGGACTGGGAAGGACAGTGAGTGAATTCTCCTTGTGCTATAGTGTGCTTAAAAAAAAAAGTTTTTCTAGGGACAGAAAACTGTAGGTAGGGAGAGTGTCAGTTTCTTTCACTGTGCAAGTCCTTGTTTCTAGGGACTGGGAAGGACAGTGAGTGAATTCTCCTTGTGCTATAGTGTGCTTAAAAAAAACATTTTTTCTAGGGACAGAAAACTGTAGGTAGGGAGAGTGTCAGTTTCTTTCACTGTGCAAGTCCTTGTTTCTAGGGACTGGGAAGGACAGTGAGTGAATTCTCCTTGTGCTATAGTGTGCTTAAAAAAAACATTTTTTCTAGGGACAGAAAACTGTAGGTAGGGAGAGTGTCAGTTTCTTTCACTGTGCAAGTCCTTGTTTCTAGGGACTGGGAAGGACAGTGAGTGAATTCTCCTTGTGCTATAGTGTGCTTAAAAAAAACATTTTTTCTAGGGACAGAAAACTGTAGGTAGGGAGAGTGTCAGTTTCTTTCACTGTGCAAGTCCTTGTTTCTAGGGACTGGGAAGGACAGTGAGTGAATTCTCCTTGTGCTATAGTGTGCTTAAAAAAAACATTTTTTCTAGGGACAGAAAACTGTAGGTAGGGAGAGTGTCAGTTTCTTTCACTGTGCAAGTCCTTGTTTCTAGGGACTGGGAAGGACAGTGAGTGAATTCTCCTTGTGCTATAGTGTGCTTAAAAAAAACATTTTTTCTAGGGACAGAAAACTGTAGGTAGGGAGAGTGTCAGTTTCTTTCACTGTGCAAGTCCTTGTTTCTAGGGACTGGGAAGGACAGTGAGTGAATTCTCCTTGTGCTATAGTGTGCTTAAAAAATTTTTTTTTCTAGGGACAGAAAACTGTAGGTAGGGAGAGTGTCAGTTTCTTTCACTGTGCAAGTCCTTGTTTCTAGGGACTGGGAAGGACAGTGAGTGAATTCTCCTTGTGCTATAGTGTGCTTAAAAAAAACATTTTTTCCAGGGACAGAAAACTGTAGGTAGGGAGAGTGTCAGTTTCTTTCACTGTGCAAGTCCTTGTTTCTAGGGACTGGGAAGGACAGTGAGTGAATTCTCCTTGTGCTATAGTGTGCTTAAAAAAAACATTTTTTCTAGGGACAGAAAACTGTAGGTAGGGAGAGTGTCAGTTTCTTTCACTGTGCAAGTCCTTGTTTCTAGGGACTGGGAAGGACAGTGAGTGAATTCTCCTTGTGCTATAGTGTGCTTAAAAAAAACATTTTTTCTAGGGACAGAAAACTGTAGGTAGGGAGAGTGTCAGTTTCTTTCACTGTGCAAGTCCTTGTTTCTAGGGACTGGGAAGGACAGTGAGTGAATTCTCCTTGTGCTATAGTGTGCTTAAAAAAAACTTTTTTTCTAGGGACAGAAAACTGTAGGTAGGGAGAGTGTCAGTTTCTTTCACTGTGCAAGTCCTTGTTTCTAGGGACTGGGAAGGACAGTGAGTGAATTCTCCTTGTGCTATAGTGTGCTAAAGCATTCCTCATCAACCATCTTTGAAATCCTTGTTTTTTGGACAGTCAGGGAAATTGTCGTTGTGCTATTCTGTGCAAAAGCAATCATCCTGAACCATATTTAGAAATCCTTAAGTAAAGGGACAGAGAAGGACACCTGAAGGTAGCCCTTATTGCTTTTTCCCCATCTCCCTGCAGGCCATCTATTAGAATGTCTGGAAGGCAAACAAGGAGAGGCAGACAGTCAGGAGGCAATAAAAGAGGGCAAGCAGGCTCTGTGTCTGGGGGCAACAGTGCTGGTCGTAGACGCGGTGCATTGTCATCAGCACATGGCCATGGGACACGCTTGTCCTTCTTTTCGGCAGCTGGACATGTTGAGCCACATCATGCCGAAGACTTGGTAGAGTGGATGACCAAGCCCTCCTCCTCCTCCTCATCCTCTCTCACCCAGGCTCAGGGTACTGGCAAAGCAGCTGCCAAAGCGTCCTCTTCCCTGGTATCAATGTCAGACTCATCATCAGTCACTCCTTCCCTAGACCCACCATGTCCTCCTCCTGAGGAGTCCCCCGAACTGTTTGAGCACAGTGTTGGGTACATGCTCCAGGAGGATGCCCAGCGTTTCGAAGGGTCTGATGATGAAACCCAGCTACAGGAAGGCAGTAGGGTGAGAGCAGACAGAGGGGATGCTCAAGAAGGACACCAATCTGGCAGTCATGTTCCAGCAGCTGCAGCATACTGCCAGATTGGCTCCAGTGATGAGGAGGGAGGGGATGATGAGGTCACTGACTCCACATGGGTGCCTAATAGGAGAGAGGAGGAGGAGGAGGATGAGGAGGAGGCACATCTCCAACGAGGCAGGATGCCCTTTGGTGGCCAGCGTAAGGGCAGTACACCGACGGAATCACACCG
This sequence comes from Rana muscosa, assembly GCA_029206835.1. Lineage (NCBI taxonomy): Eukaryota > Metazoa > Chordata > Amphibia > Anura > Ranidae > Rana > Rana muscosa. Next base: position 1,048,668,740 of record CM055117.1, read on the forward strand.
CAGAGCTCCGCCTGTGCAGGGCGCTGCCTCTGCCCGTCATTCAAAAAGTTCCTTGGTGTGGGCCTTTTTTGAGGCTAGTGCATCAGATCGCACAGCTGCTGTTTGCAACATATGTCTCAAGCGTATATCGCGTGGCCAAAACATCAGCCGCTTGGGTACCACATGCCTGACCAGACATATGTTGACCTGCCATGCAGCTCGTTGGCAAGCCTACCTCAAAGACCCACACCAAAGAACAAAGCGGACCTCTCCTTGCACCGCATCAGCTGGGATCTCCAACCCCACTATAACTTCAGTCCTCTCTGAAACATGCACTGAGAGGAATGAAGGTGTAGAATTAGGTGTGTCACAGCCAAGTACTTGCGGCCACTCTGCTAGCAGTACACCGACGTCCGATTCTAGCAGGCAAATTTCCCTGCCCCAGCTGCTGGACCGTCGAAAGAAGTTCACTCCCAGCCATCCACATGCCCAGCGGTTGAATGCTAGCTTGGCTAAATTGCTAGCGCTTCAACTGCTGCCTTTTCAGTTGGTAGACTCGGCCCCCTTCCGTGAGTTTGTGCAATGTGCGGTTCCTCAGTGGCAGGTTCCCAAACGCCACTTTTTCTCACGGAAGGCTATTCCGGCTCTCTACCGGCATGTGGAAGGCAATGTCTTGGCCTCGCTGGACAGGGCGGTCAGCGGTAAGGTGCATATTACCGCTGACTCATGGTCCAGCAGGCATGGACAGGGACGTTACCTTTCTTTCACGGCCCATTGGGTCACTCTTTTGGCAGCTGGGAAGGATGCAGGACAAGGTGCAGTAGTGTTGGAGGTTGTCCCACCGCCACGCCTCCAAAATGCTACTACTGGTTGTGACACACCTCTCTCCTCCACCCCCTCCTCTTCTTCTTCCTCCATGGCCTCTTCCTGTGGTTTGTCCTATGAACCAGCGGTGCTCCGTAGCCGTTCACGGGGCTACGCAAGTACGCAGGCAAAAAGATGCCATGCCGTGCTTGCGCTGGTGTGTTTGGGGGACAGAAGCCACACTGGGGCAGAGGTCCTGTCTGCTCTGCAGGGCCAGGCCGAGAGGTGGTTGACGCCACGCCAGCTTAAGCCAGGAATGGTGGTTTGCGACAATGGCACCAACCTCCTCTCCGCCCTTCGACAGGGATAACTGACCCATGTGCCCTGTGTGGCTCACGTCCTTAACCTGGTGGTGCAGCGTTTCTTGGGCAGGTACCCGGGCTTACAGGATGTCCTGAGGCAGGCCAGGAAAGTCTGTGTGCATTTCCGCAGATCTTATAATGCCAGTGCTCGCCTGGCTGAGCTGCAAAAGGAGTTGAACCTGCCCAAGAACCGCCTTATATGTGACATGCCCACCAGGTGGAACTCAACGTTGGCCATGCTGCAGCGGCTGCACACGCAGCAGAGGGCCATCAATGAGTACCTGTGCGACTACGGCACCAGGACAGGGTCAGGGGAGCTTGTTTTTTTTTCTCCACGCCAGTGGGGCATGATCAGGGATGCATGCACTGTCCTGGCACCATTTGAGGAGGCCACGAGGATGGTGAGCAGTGACGGTGCATGCATCAGTGACACTGTACCTCTTGTCCACCTGTTGGAGCACACGCTGCGTGGTATAATGGACAGGGCACTTGAGGCAGAACAGAGGCAGGAAGAGGAGGACTTCCTTGCCTCTCAAGGCCCCCTTTACCCAGACAGTGTTCCTTCTGTCCCACCCATCGCACAGGAAGAGGAGGAGGAGGAGGAGGAGGAGGAGGATTGTGTCAGCATGGAGGTGGAGGCTGGCACTCAGCATCATCAGCAGCAGTCTTTTAGGGATGATTTACAGTCCCAAGAAACCAGTGGACTTGTACGTGGCTGGGAGGAGGTGACTGCGGATCATGTCGTCCTTAGTGACCCAGAGGACTCCGGAGCGAATGCCTCAGCAAACCTACGCTGCATGGCCTCCCTGATCCTGCAAAGTCTGTGGAAGGATCCTCGTATTCTTCGGATCAAGGAGAGGGACCATTACTGGCTGGCCACTCTCCTTGATCCACGGTACAAGGGTAAGGTTGCGGACCTTATGTTACCGTCGCAGAGGGAGCAGAGGATGAGACAACTCCGGGAGGCCTTGCAGAAAGGTCTGTGCAACGCGTTCCCAGAGACTGGGAGGTTACAAACTCCTGGTCCTGGACAACGAGTTGCTGAGGCTTCGGCCAGTCAAAGAAGGAGCGGTGGGGAAGGTGGCCGTCTGACCGATGCGTTCAGACAATTCTTTAGTCCGCAGCCCCAAAGTATGATCGGTTCCAGCAACCATCGCCAGCGTCTGATAAACATGGTGCAGGAATATCTAGGGGCAAGGTCAGACTTGGACACCTTCCCCACCGAAAATCCTCTGGCTTACTGGGTCTTGAGGATGGATCACTGGCCAGAGCTTGCACAGTATGCAATTGAGCTACTGGCCTGTCCTGCATCCAGCGTTCTTTCGGAACGCACATTCAGTGCTGCTGGAGGATTTGTCACGGATCACAGGGTGCGCCTGTCCACCGACTCGGTTGATCGACTGACTTTCATCAAGATGAACCAGTCTTGGATCACCACCAGCTACCACACACCTGATGCTGATATAACAGACTAATTGATTTTAACATGTCACATCCCTTCAAGACTGATGCTGATGCTGAGTGCCTGTGCTGTTATGTTGACTGGCTATCCTCCTCCTCCGAGTCCTCAATGATACGATTGATGATGATAGCTTGGAAGATCATTTTTGTTTATGGGTGCCGCCACCAGTGGCTAAGGCCCAATTTTTCAGCCCCTGTTTAACAGGGGCGTGTAATTACAATTTTTGAAGCAATACTTTGCAACAGGGCTCATTGCTGTGCTCCAAGTACAGTATGTGTGAGGGGTTGGAGTGTTGTGCCACCAGTGCCTAAGGCCCAATTTTTCAGCCCCTGTTTAACAGGGGCGTGTCATTACAATTTTTGAAGCAATACTTTGCAACAGGGCTCATTGCTGTGCTCCAAGTACAGTATCTGTGAGGGGTTGCAGTGTTGTGCCACCAGTGCCTAAGGCCCAATTTTTCAGCCCCTGTTCAACAGGGGCATGTAATTACAATTATTGATCTAATAATTCACAGCAGGGCCCATTCCTGCACCCACCAAGCAAGAGTAACTCTGAGGGCTTACAGTGTTGTGGCAACACCACCACCACCACCACCACGAAAGGCCCAATTTTTCAGCCCCTGTTCAACAGGGGCATGCAATTACAATTCTTGATCTTTATAATTCACAGCAGGGCCCATTGCTGCACCCACCAAGAGTAACTGTCAGGGCTTACAGTGTTGTGGCACCAGCACCACCATCAAAGGCCCAATTTTTACTACCACTGTTCAACAATTATATGTAATTACAATTCCTGATATAATAGTTGACAGCAGGGCGTTCCAGCACCAACCAAGAGTAACTGTGAGTGCTTACAGTGTTGTGCCAACACCAACTAAGGGGCCTATTTCTGCAGATTATATACGGCAGGTCCCTACTTTCAAACATCCAACTTACAAACGACTCCTACTTGCAAACGCAAGAAGACAACAGGAAGTGAGAGGAAATCTACCCCTAGGAAGGAAAATTCTCTCCTGTAAGAATTAATATGGGAGAAAGGTGTCTCCTCTGTACTGATGCTTTATCAGCAATCCTTGTTTCAAGAAAAACACCACATTTCAAAAACAGTTGTCATTGGGACGGAAAGTGAGGTGAAATGTTCTGAACAGGGGCACAGACAGCAAAACAAATGTTACAGGGGTGATAACCCTTACCTATGTTTTCCAAAAAGTTTAAAAATAGATTTTTGGGCTGGAGCTACACTTAAACAATGTACCTGTTCAAAATTACAAACACATTCTACATAAGAACAAACATACAGTCCCTGTCTTGTATGCACCGCCTGTATACGGCTGTTCAGAGTATATAGGGCCTTTTTTATTTTATGTGCGGGGTTCCCCTTAATATCCATACAAGACCCAAAGGGGCTGGTAATGGGCTGGGGTAGGGGGGGGGGGTCATGGGGTAGCTATGCCATTTTTCTTAAAGATTTTCATCCATATTACCGGGACCAGACATTACATTAAAGCCGCAAGCAGTTTTAAATGGCTTTTTTTTCCTTTAGAAGTGTCATTTTGTGCAGGGACAGTTCTAAACACGGGAAACACGTGGCACTTCACAGGCATACTTTAGACACCCCCCAGGTACGATATTTAAAGGAATATTTGACTTTTTTTTTTTCACTTTATGCATCATTAAAATGACTGCTCCCGAAAAACGACCGTTTTTAAAACTTCTTTTTGCATTGATACATGTCCCCTGGTGCAGAACCCGGGTTCCCAAACCCTTTTTAGGACAATAACATGCATAATAGTTGTTATAATTAGCACTTTAGAATTCGAACGTTCGCATCCATTGTATTTAATAGGGTTCTAATGTTCGTACGAACTTTTGGTCCGTTCGCGGGTTCTGGTGCGAACCGAACCCGGGGGTGTTCGGCTCATCACTACAGTAGAAGGTTGCTATAGAAAACAATGAGACAGGGGCTGTGATATCAGTACTCTTATTATGAAATTTGAAGGTTAATTTCTCCACAATTTCTCCACAATGCCAACAGCTACCAAGGTCAGTGAGGGCTTCCTAAACTATTTTACTGATCGGTAAGAATATGTAAATAGTCAGTGAGCATACCTCCCAACCTTTTGAGAGGGGAACAAGGGACACTTATTAGCAAAAGTATGTAGGCATAGGACACACCCCCGTGCCTCGCCCCTTTAAAGAAAAATTATACAGAAAAAAATATATATTAATTAAGCACACAAGTGTTGTTTTTTTTTTTTTTTTTACCACTACTATTCCTTTATACTGGCTTTTGAAATTTACAAATGCAACAATTCAGAAATTGGATGAAAGGTTTAGCACTGGGAAACTCTTTTTGCACGATAAAAAGTGCATTTTATATACAACTATATAGATCAGACCAAAATGAGGGACAAATGGGGGGAAGAGAGGGCCAGAGGGACATTGTTCCAAATCAGGGACAGTCCCTCGAAATCAGGGACCGTAGGGAGCTATGAGTGAGGGCTTGTTTGTAAGCTATTTTACTGCTTGCTAAGAACATGTAAATCATGTCTATACTCCAGGCCAGTGGCGGTGCAGCCATAGAGGGCGCCGGAGCGCCGCCCCCTTTCGCTCCTGCACCGCCACTGAAAAACAATACATAGGTTCATGCATTGCATGAACCTATGTATTGTCGCCGCTGCCGCTGCCGCCCACTATTTAGATGGCCGGCCATCTGAATTAGAGCGGTGGCCGGCGGTGGGTGTGTTTTGGAAGTGTCTATCAGTGCCAGCGGCTCTGATAGGCTTTCCGATTACAGCCCTCAGGCTGTATTCGGCTTCCAAATAGTTCACAGAGGGACGCACGGGGGTGCGTTCCTTGGTGAACACTGACAGGCGTTTCAGCCAATCGGGTTCACCGGATCTGGTTACCGGTAACCTGATTGGCTGAAGCGACATCGAGGGCGGGAGAAGACAAGAAGGACGGCGCTGACCCGAGGAAGGTAAGTGTAGGGCTGGGGGGGGGGGACTGGCTGTATATGGGGGACACACTGGCTGCATTTGGGGACACAGTGGCTGCATTTGGGGACACAGTGGCTTCATTTGGGGACACAAACTGTCTGTATATGGGGACACACTGGCTGTATATGGGGACACACTGGCTGTATATGGGGGACATACTGGCTGTACATGGGGGACACACTGGCTGTACATGGGGGACACACTGGCTGTACATGGGGGACACACTGGCTGTATATGGGGGACACACTGGCTGTATATGGGGACAAACTTGCTGCATTTGGGGGGACACTGGCTGCATTTGGGGGGACAAATTGGTGGCGTTTAGGCACAGTGGCTGCGTTTAATGGGCACAGTGGCGGCAATTGATGTGTTTTTTTTTTAGTTTGTTTGCGCCCCCCCAAAAAATTTTGAGCACCAGCCACCACAGCTCCAGGCACAGGTGCACTTTGAGTTTCATGCTTACAAAAGCATTCAGTGTAATGTGCCTGAATCTACTTCATAATACTGTACCAGATAAATCAGTAGAGACATTTCCAATTTTGTCTTTCGTAGGTCTTTCTCTCTACAGCCTGCAATACATTAAACCTCCTGATGCAGTGTTTCCCAGCTCATTCTGAATGCTGCTACCCAACATTAAAATTATAGTCTAAAGAAGCATAATTAGAGGGGGGGAGGGGGAGATGTGCTCATTACCAAGAACCCAAATGCTGCAGGTGTTTAATGATGAAGTGTATAGGTTTTCGATGTCACAATTTTATATACCGCATTAAAAATAATATGTCAGCCTAAGCAACCAGGAGAGGCTGTATCTCAGGACTAAATGTCATATAATTATATTTTTCTAAGATATGAACAGCATGTAGCAAATGCACAGCTGAATAAACAGCAATTTTAGCATTGGATCTGGGGTCGGGGGGGGGGGGGGATTCAGCGACTGAAATGTAATAAAGAAGCACCACTGACTGGATTGCAATGAGGTGACGTATGGAATTCTGTGAGCTGAGGTGTACAGGCAGTTTGAGGCACGAATAATGAATATTGCATATAGAAATAGACCAGACACCTTGAAGTCGGGCACATTGGCACTCAATAAAACAAACTACATTAGTACATTATTGTCATCAGTAAAATTAAATACAACGTGAGTGTGGTGGACTTTCTCCAAGTAGAATAAAAAAGGAAATTATAGAGTGTAGAAAAATTGTCACAAACATGCAAGATAATAATTTGTACATTTGCCCAACAGGACAGAGATGCACAGATTCTAGAGATAAGAGGAAGACTCCTTTTGGGAGGAAATTCTGAAAACTCATCTTGGGTGGAAAATCTTTTTATTAATGAAAAGTTAATTTACAAGATCATTTTGAATTGTTATGCCTCGTACACACGACCGGTTTTCCCGGCAGGAAAAAAACCAACGCTTTTCCCGACGGGGTTCCTCTCAAGCCTGCCTTGCATACACACTGTCACACAAAAGACCGCTGAACTTTTGAATGCCAAGAACGCAGTGACATCAAAGACTACGACGAGCCGACAAAATTACGTTCTATGCTTCCGAGCATGCGTCAAATTGTTTACGAGCATGCGTGTTTTCTTTCCCCCTCGGGAAAGCATACAGACGACCGGATTTCTCTGCAGGATTTTTTCCTGACGGGAAAATAGAGAACAAGTTCTCTTTTTTTTCCCCGCAGTTTTATCGTCAGGAAAACTGCGATGGAGCATACACATGGCCGGTTTTCCCAGCCAAAAGCTGTCATGGCAGTTTTCCTGCTGAAAAAAACGGTCGTGTGTACGAGGCATTACAGTTTTTTACCTAATATAAAAATACCCTATAGTCCCAGACATCTGCAGTCTATAGATTAAAGTTTTTAAACACAGGTTCCCATGCCGAGTAGGGTTCCCCCATCATCCCTTTCACCTTCTACATTCCATTAGACAACTACTGTAGTAGTGACAATTTTTTTTTTTTACAGCATTATGTTTTTTTTTTTTATTATTATCATAATTAATATTATGTTGAACTAAATAAAACCTATAAAAATTAAGAACATTTTAATTATTTACGTAGGCAAATTAGTCATTGAGTTAGAGTCGGTTCACACAGGGGCGACCTGGGATCCGACTTGAAGTCGTTCCAAGTTGCGCTGTTGAGAAAAGTAATGAAAGTGAATGGAGCCGTCTAAGGCCCCATGCACACGAGACGCAGGTGCAAACTCTGCTGAACACACGTTTTTAAACGCTGAAACCGGCGTTTATAAACGCGCGTTTTGCCACGTTTGTGGCCGCGTTTAGCGGCGTTTAACCGCGTTTGCGTTTATAAGCGTTTCATCATAGACCCTCCCTAAGCTCAAAAAAGAGTAAATTTTAACCATTTCAGCCAGTTTGTGAGACCAGAGTGAGTAGCAGCAGCTGAGAGAGCAGCAGTGTACTTGTATTTAGCGTATCACTTGCCACATCATCTGCCACAAGTTGTGGATTGTCCACTTGCCACGTCACCTGCCACGTCACCTGGCCACGTCACCTGGCCACGTCACCTGCCACAAGTTGTGGATTGTCCACTTGCCACGTTACCTGGCCACATCACCTGGCCATGTTACCTGCCACGTCACCTGGCCACGTTACCTGCCACGTCAGCTGGCCACGTCACCTGCCACAAGTTGTGGATTTTCCACTTGCCACGTCACCTGCCACGTCACCTGGCCACGTCACCTGCCACAAGTTGTGGATTGTCCACTTGCCATGTCACCTGGCCACATCACGTGCCACGTCACCTGGCCACGTCACCTGCCGCAAGTTGTGAATTGTTCACTTGCCACGTCACCTGCCACGTCACCTAGCCATGTTACCTGCCCACATTACCTGCCACGTCATCTAGCCACGTCACCTGCCACAAGTTGTGAATTGTCCACTTGCCACGTCACCTGCCACGTCACCTAGCCATGTTACCTGCCCACATTACCTGCCACGTCATCTAGCCACGTCACCTGCCACAAGTTGTGGATTGTCCACTTTCCACGTCACCTGGCCACATCACGTGCCACGTCACCTGCCACAAGTTGTGAATTGTCCACTTGCCACATCACCTGCCACGTCACCTGGCCACGTTACCTGCCACGTCACCTGGCCACGTCACCTGCCACGTCACCTGGCCACGTCACCTGCCACAAGCTGTAGATTGTCCACTTGCCACGTCACCTGGCCACGTCACCTGGCCACATCACCTGACACAAGTTGTTAATTGTCCACTTGCCACGTTACCTGCCACAAGTTGTGGATTGTCCACAATGCAATGCAAGCAATTGCAGTTTTCTTTTATATTTTTTAATAGTTTTTCATCATTTGCCATCATTTTTGAGATTTCTAATGTTAAAAAATAGGTCACCTTTAAAAACGCTTATAAACGCAAACGCGGCAAAACGCCGGTACCGCGTTTAGCCGCGTTTAGCCGCGTTTAGCAGCGTTTAGCGTCTGAAACGTGGAAAACTTTTGCGTCTGAACCCATTTTTTTGCTTCTGGAAAAACGAGGTTAAACGCAACTGCTTGTAAACGCCAAAAAACGAGAGTGTGTGCATGGACACATAGGATAACATTGAATGGGTTCAGGAGCAGTTGAAAAAAGCGTCCAACTGCCTCTGAACGCGCGTTCAACAGCAAATAACAGCGTCTCGTGTGCATGGGGCCTTAATGCACACTACTGAAGTCACTCCGACTTCAGAAAAGGTTCCTGTACTACTTCAATCCGACTTCTAGGTAACTTCTACCCATTGATTTCAATGGAAGTCACCTCCAAAGTCGGATCACTGTCTTAACTGAAACAAAAATACAGGAAGAGAAAATTATTTTCTCATGTTTTCTCAGGCAAACCCCTCCCTCCCACAGTGCTGATTCTTGTTTGATTGGCCACCGGAAAGCCTCCTGTCCTGGAGGCGACTTGAAGTTGCCTTGTAAGTCGCCCCAAGTCGCGATGTGGTGCGCGCTCAGGTCGCATCCAGGTCGCCTCGCAAAGTCACGGCCAGAGTCGTGTTGCCTCTGTGTGAACCAGCACTTACTGTAAAGTCCATGTGTAGTTGTTTTACAATCGTATCAGAATAACCTTTTTCTGAATGCTGATTTCCATGGACAAGACAACTATTGATGGGGCGGAAATCCTTAATAGCCCATTCACACTAGAATGCATTCTAAAGCAGTGTGTTGTGGTGCCATTTATTATGTTATGGGGAGCGCATTTTAAAATAAGGGTCATGCAAATTTTTGTTTCCATTATGTTGCATTTGAAGGCATATTCATAATGAATGGGTTGCCCGAATACAACACACTAAAGCCTCATATACACGATCAAATTTTACAACGGGAATGGTGTGATGACAGCCTGTTGGTGGAAAATCCGACCGTTTGTACGCTCCATTGGACAATTGTTGACGGATTTTCTGCAGACAAATGTTGGATGGCAGGCTTTAAAATTTTCCGCGGACAACGGTCTGTTGTCAGATTTTCCGATCGTGTGTACATAAGTCCATCAGACAAAAGTCCAAAGTACAAACACGCATGCTCGGAATCAATGCTCACCAAACACGACATTCGCAGAAGGTGCCTAAAGGGTGGCGCTGAAAAAACACGTAGTACATCTAGTACATCACTACGTTCGTGTTTGTTGGCCGACAATTGTGTGCCGTTTGCATGCAAGACAAAATCCAGGCACGCGCTCTTCGGACAAAAGTCTGAAGCTTTGTCTGCGGAAAATCTGATCGTGTGTACGAGGCTTTAGTCAAAATGTCGGGTCGGATTTGATATATGTGAAATAACAAAAGGGACACCACAATAAGATACACATTAATCACTTAAGGACCGCCACACGACGATATACGTCGTCAGAATGGCACGGACAGGCACAAGGGTGTACAGGTACGTCCCCTTTAAGAACCTGTCCGTGGGCCGCGCTCGCGACCAGGTCCGAAGCTCCATGACCGCAGCCCGCAGGACATGTGGACCCGATCACCGCCGGTATCCCGCAATCGGGTCACAGAGCTGAAGAACGGGGAGAGGTAAGTGTAAACAAACCTTTCCCCGTTCTTCCTAGTGGCAGTATCACTGATCGTCTGTTCCCTGTCATAGAGAACGACGATCAGTGATGTCACACGCCAAGCCACACCCCCCTTCAGTTAGAATCACTCATTAGGTCACACTTAACCCCTACAGCGCCACCTAGAGGTTAAACCCTTCACTGCAAGTGTCATTTTCACAGTAATCAGTGAATTTTTTATAGCACTGATCGCTGTAAAAATGACAATGGTCCCAAAAATGTGTCAAGTGTCCGATGTGTCCGCCATAATGTCGCAGTCACGATAAAAATCGCTGATCGCCGCCATTACTAGTAAAAAAAAATATTATTAATAAAAATGCCATAAAACTACCCCCTATTTTGTAGATACTATAACTTCAATAAACGCTTATTGCGATTTTTTTTTACCAAAAATATGTAGAAGAATACGTATCAGCCTAAAATGTTTTTTATATATTTTTGGGTGATATTTATTATAGCAAAAAGTAAAAAATATAGAATTTTTTTCAAAATTGTCGCTCTATTTTTGTTTATAGCACAAAAAATTAAAACCGCAGAGGTGATCAAATACCACCAAGAGAAAGTTCTATTTGTGGGAAAAAAAGGACGTCAATTTTGTTTGGGAGCCATGTCACACGACCGCGCAATTGTCAGTTAAAGCGACGCAGTGCCGAATCGCAAAAAGGGGCCTGGTCTTTAACCAGCCAAAATGGTCTGGGGCTGAAGTGGTTAATGTATGTAAGAACACACAGTAGCATGCTACAACATACTGCTTTATTGTGAATGCACCCTAATTTTTGTTTTTTTAAATCAGATAAATAATAAGGCCTCATACACACTGGTTTATTGTAAACGCAGTTTCTCCTGACAAGAGTAAATCAGCATTAAACACACCTAAGCCACTTTGTTTCAAACATGTTATATATTTATTTCATTGGCCAGAATTTTATTTCATTCTGGCTATCGAAATGAATACACTCTCCAGCACATAGGCACGTTTAGATGTGTTTGGCATTTTTTTTTTTTGCCCAAAAGAATTCAAGAGAGGAGCTTTGACTGCCTCTAAATGCTGCTGCTCCTAAACTCCTTTAAAAGCCTATGTGTGCATGGATACATAGGAGTTTTTTGAGTTGCGCTTAGGGTAGGGTGACCAGACCTCCCCGGTTTCTGGGGACAGTCCCCGGATTGAGGACACTGTCCCCGGACCAAATCTGTCCCCGGGGGGCTGAGGCAATTTCAAAGACAGTCAGTGCAGAAAAAAAAATTAGAATTACACCCCCCCCCCCCCCGCTCCGCCGCTCCTTCTAGCTTAGGAGGGTGTTTTTGTATCTGTGCCCCTTTCTGATGATCATGTGCTGGTCGGAGCGGAGGGAATATTTCTTCAGTTTCGGGTGCATGCCCATTCAGCTCCACTCACATGTTCTTCTGCCTTGGCTCAAGTCCCGGCCAGCCGCCTGCCTGCTTATCTCCTTGCCTTCCCTGGTGGAGTGATCTTCCTCCGCTTCCCACCCAGTAGTAGCCGGGGCCCAGGGAGTAAGACTTGAGAGGCTGTGAGGCGGGCGGCGGCGGCGATGGGCAGAGAAAGGGCAGCTGAGCTCAGCTAACGGTGTCCAGCAGCAGGAACAGAGGGGAGGCGAATCCGATCATGCGGCTGCCAGTGCCTTTAAGGCTTCAACACAGGTGTACTTTGGGGGTGTCTGTGAATAAACTACATTGCACTTTGTCTGTCTCTCTGGCATAATGGATGGTATCAGAACTCACAGGCAGCAGGCACTTATTGGTGATAAGTTAACAAAATCAGCATCCATGTTATGTGACAGAGCCAGCCAGAGCCATGATATACTGCCTGCTGCCTGTGAGTTATCATAATGCTGATGATCTTAACCAATTGCCGATCGCCCGATAGCAGATTTACTGCTACAGGGTGGCCGCGCTGCAAAGGATCACGTATATATGCGATCCTGCATTTTTGGGTCCACCGCTACCCGCTGATCATTATGTACACAGACAGAACGGTGGTCTGCCTATGTAAACAAGGCAGATCGCTGTTCTGTCAGTATGGAAGACATTGATCCTGATCCCCCACAGTGAGAAAACACTCGTTAGGCACACATTTAGCCCTTTGATTGCCCTAGATGTTATCCCCTTCCCAGCCAGCGTCATAAGTTCAGTGACAGTGCATATTTTTAGCACTGTATTAGTGTCACTGGTTCCCACAAAGTGTCAAAAGTGCCACTTAAGCCCTGTACACACGATCAGATATCCTATGGATTTTCGTCTGATGGATTTGTCCATCAGAAATCCGATGAAACTGTTTTCCATCAGTCTTGCCTACACACCATCAGTCAAAAAACCGACCGTTCCAAACGTGGTGACGTAAAACACTCCGATGAGCTGAGAAAAATGAAATTCAATGCTACTGAGCATGTGTCGACTTGATTCTGAGCATGCTTGGGTTTTTTATCTGATGGATTTCCCCACAGACGATCGGAAATTGCCATCGGTTTTTTATCCATCAGATAATTTTAAAACATGTTCTATTTTTTAAAACCGATGGAAAAAAGACTGATGGGTCCCATACACGATCGGTTTGTCTGATGAAAACAATCCATCGGACGGTTTTCATCAGTCAAACTGATCGTGTGTACAGGGCTTTAGTGTCCGATTTGTCCGCCACAATATCGCAGTCCCTCTATGAGTCGCTGATTTCCGCCATTACTAGTAAAAAAAAAAAGATGTCCCCGGATTTCATTTTAAAAATCTGGTCACCTTAGTTTAGGGGCTTAGACAAAAAGCACCAAAGGCCCCCAAATCTCAGTTTAGGAGCAGCAGTGTGCATGAGGCCTAAATATTGCATTTTAATATTTTGTGTTTTTCTTTTGAATCAGTAGGTGGAGCTTTCATATGTTTTCCTTATTCCCTAAAACAAAGTATATTGACCTCTGCCGGGTTAGCCCCCCCTTATCAAAATTTTTGAAAAAATCTTATGCAGTTTGTTAGATCTTTGTTAGATCAGGTTAGATCAACCGTTGTTTGCGTTAGATCTCACACAGAAGAAGCAATATTAACAGTTATTTGCTGGGGGGGCTAACCCGTCATCAGCCCCCCCTTATCAAAAAATTGACCAAACAGTTAGCTATTTTGGAAGCTATTTGTTAGATCCGGTAAGATCAAGTGGTTTTAACGTTAGATCTCACATAATTAGAGACTTATTAAGTGATTAATGAGGGGGGGCTGGCCCCCCCTTATCAAAATTTCGGGCCAAAAATTATTCAGGCTAATAGATATTCGTTAGATCCGGTAAGATCAAGTGGTTTTAACGTTAGATCTCACATAATTAAAGACTTATTAAGTGATTAATGAGGGGGGGCTGGCCCCCCCTTATCAAAATTCCGGGCCAAAAATCATTCAGGCTAATAGATATTCGTTAGATCCGGTAAGATCAAGTGGTTTTAACGTTAGATCTCACATAATTTCAGAGATATTCCACATAAAAATACTGATATTAGGTGGTACATAAGGACGGGTTGGCCCCCCCTTATCAAATTTTCGGGCCAAAAATCATTCAGGCTAATAGATATTCGTTAGATCCGGTAAGATCAAGTGGTTTTAACGTTAGATCTCACATAATTTCAGAGATATTCCACATACAAATACTGATATTAGGTGGTACATATAGACGGGTTGGCCCCCCCACATGCAATTTACTGTCCAAAAATCCTTCAGGCTAATAGATATTCGTTAGATCCGGTAAGATCAAGTGGTTTTAACGTTAGATCTCATATAATTTCAGAGATATTCCACATACAAATACTGATATTAGGTGGTACATATGGACGGGTTGGCCCCCCCTTATCAAATTTTCGGGCCAAAAATGATTCAGGCTAATAGATATTCGTTAGATCCGGTAAGATCAAGTGGTTTTAACGTTAGATCTCATATAATTTCAGAGATATGCCACATACAAATACAGATTTTAGGTGGTACATAAGGACGGGTTGGCCCCCCCTTATCAAATTTTCGGGCCAAAAATCATTCAGGCTAATAGATATTCGTTAGATCCGGTAAGATCAAGTGGTTTTAACGTTAGATCTCACATAATTTCAGAGATATTCCACATAAAAATACTGATATTAGGTGGTAGATATAGACGGGTTGGCCCCCCCACATGCAATTTACTGTCCAAAAATCCTTCAGGCTAATAGATATTCGTTAAATACGGTAAGATCAAGTGGTTTTAATGGTTGATTATACATAATTACAGGGATATTATGGATATTTGGTATCGATGCACGGATATCCATACTAGTGTCTATATCAGGTGTAGCAATACCCCCGCAGGGGGCGCTGGTTTAAGATTTGGGTCTGCCATTACCTTACTGTTCACCAGGTCCGTCCTAGGGGGTCTTCCTTGAAGAATTTCTCACAAATGTCTGCACCAAACACTTAGTCTCTTTTTCTCAAGGGTTTTATTAACAGAGGGATGGAGGGTTAGGGGGGATTCAGGTACCTTGCTTGCGGATCACGGGTACTTCTTAATCCAGAGGACAAACAGTCTCCACACTGGATATAGCAACCACCGGATAGGCCTCTCTCACTGACCTAGCAGCCGGTGTGGTGCTCGGACAAAAGTCTCTATCCACAGACTTGAAGAATACAAATAGTTTCTGCCAGACTTGAAGAATACAAATAGTTTCTGCCACAGACTTGGGTAATCACTCACTTGATAAAGTTCTGAAAACATAACACACAGTGCCATGATCTTTCAGCCAGCCGGCAGCACTGCGAGGCATATTTTTATCCGGATGCGTCATCCAATTGAGCCCTCAATTGTTCGGTCCCTTCCCTCAGGCAAGGCAACACGGGACCATCCAGAGATCAGTAGGCCCCCAGAAACTCCTGGGCCTACTCTCAGCAACAGAGCCTCGGGCCTACAGGCCCCGACGCAGAACACTACTAACACATCCCTGAGGCCAGGAGGGCCGTCAGGTCAGGATCGGAAGACCCCGAAAAACGGTGTCTGCTCCTTAAGTACCCTCTCCCAGAATGCACAGCGGGGTCACCACTCCCACTGCGCTGTCCCTGGGAAAGGAATACCCAATGCATCCAGCCTACAGCAATTCCAACCTTGACCTGTGGTAACAACGACACCTACAGTCAGGTGGAAATGTGCAGCCCAGCTAAACTGGAACAGAGACCATAATTTGGTACAATTGTTCTGAGCTAAACGACAGCTCAGATAACTAAATTTACACTAGCACCTACCCAATAGGAGCAGGGCGCTACACAGGCTAATAGATATTCATTAGATCCGGTAAGATCAAGTGGTTTTAACGTTAGATTTCACATAATTTCAGAGATATTTCACATAAAAATAGGGATATTAGGTTTTACAGAAGGTACATCCATCTTCAACCGTCTCTGGATGGTCTCTGCAACTGTCTTTGGATGGTTCTTCAGCGGATGCCTGTTGTCTCTTCTCACACCTCCGTTCACCTCCCAGCCTCATGGTGATCTCTTTTCAGACCAACAAGCTTAAGTCTTTAGCTAGCCCCCTTCTTTCACAGCAGAAGTAGCAGCTCCATCCCCAGTAAAAATCAATGGTGCCATTTTGTGATGAGCCTTTATGTCCTGTGGTCCTCTGCTGCTGCTTGATTGACTTCCTCTCCCTGCCAATAGGAACACAGAGAAGAGAGCAGAGCCGACTGATGCCCGTGAGTGACCGCTGCTCGTCACTCAAGGAAGAGTAGAGTTAGGGGGAGAAATCCCCCCCAGGTACTGACAGGCGTGCTCTCCTTGAGTAAGTGCCTGTGTCAGTGTCTATTCAGTCCGACGGTTCCTGGCGGGAATGGAGGGAGGTGTGGGACCATGGGAGACAGAGCAGCCCCCGCTACACACTCCCCCCACCAAAAAACCTTAGGTCCGCCAAAGGTGGTAAAGAGTCTATGACCTGTTACATGCTTTTGATATACACACGTAAAAAAAAAAACAGGTTAGTGTGCACAGGAAACCATACAATTTGCATCTGCATAAAACCATGGCAGAGGAATATCCAACCAATTAGCATAGGAGGGGAGGTTGTCCTGCCTCGCGGTTTTCATTTTCAGCAAGGGGTACAGACTGAGTGAGATCTAGTCACTGGCTGGGATCTTTGAGAGGCCGTGGGTGTGGGCTGTAAATCTGGCTGTGGTGGCACATGAACTGCTTCTGACAGAGGCAACAGATGATTGCGATGCCAAGTCCTGTGCTTCCCTCTGGCCGGATTTGATATACTGGGAGTCCAGGCAGATGCTTGCAAATGACATAGGGCTGCGACTTCCAGCGGGAAGTTGCTGAGGTATGGTCGAGGGATGTGCCGAAGGCCAAGTCGACTGGCAGCCGGGCCTACCGTCCGAACATCAAACTATAGGGAGCGTAACCTGTGGCATCATTGGCGGTGCTGTTATAAGCATGCACAATAGCCACTATATGCTTGCTCCAGTGCTGTTTTTGTTCTGAATTTAGAGTTCCGAGCATATCCAGGAGGGTTTGGTTGAATCTCTCTGGTTGAGGATCTCCTTGAGGATGATACGGGGGGGTTTTAGACTTCCTGATGCCCAACAGGTCTAAAAGTCTCTTGATGAGACTACTCTCAAAATCTCTCCCCTGATCAGAGTGGATGCGTTGGGACAGACCATAGTGCACAAAGATTTTCTCCACAAAGATCTTGGCCACCGTGGATGCTTGTTGGCCCCTCGTGGAAAACGCCTGGGCATACCGAGTGAAATGGTCAGTCACTACCAGGATATTTTCCTGCCCGCTAAAATCAGGCTCCAAGCACAGAATGTCAATGCACACCAGCTCCATGGGTCCCTGACTCCGAAGATGGCCCATTGGGGCAGCTTGTGAGGCAAAGTCTACTTTTGGATACATCTGACGCAGGAGTGGCAATAGTCCTCAACTTCCGCCTGCATGCAGGGCCAGTAGAACCTGTCCCTCACCAGGTCAAAAGTCCTTTTGGGCCCTAGGTGGCCATGGTTGTCATGTAGGGCAGTTAATACTGTCTCCCTATGTTTTTCAGGTAGGAATAGCTGCAATTTTTTTTCAGAATCGTCAGAGGGGCCCCTTCGGTAGACCAACCCTTGGTGCACCTGAAACTGATCCCACTCTCGGTACAGCAGACGGGTTTCCTTTGGGGAGTCAGTGAGGAGCAAGTTAGGGCGTTGGCTCTCCAAGGCCTTCAATGCCAAGCTGCAGGGAGTGTCCTCCAACTGGTCCCTTTGCAGGTCATTCTTTGACAGCTTCGGGCAGACCTTTATCCCCGACTTGGGTGACATTGCAATAACATCTGGGGACACCAGCGGCTGACACTCCAATGTCTTCGGCCCTGGATCCTTCTCCAGCTTGATGTTCTGCTCCTTGACATAAGGCTCGTACCCCTTCAGGTGTCAGCTGGGGGGTCTCTGGAACAATGGGGCCTTCTTGACAAAGCATCCACATCTTGTTTCAGGCTGAAAATAAACCCTGATAGAGTAGCCAATCATCTGTGACCTGTGGCATCCAACTTGGTGGTAGTGAGGATGTAGGTGAGAGGATTGTTGTCAGTCTTGATCACGAACTCCGCTCCATATAGATAATCCCCCAGCTTATCAACCACCACCCACTTCAAGGTCAGGAACTCAAGTTTGTGCATGGGGTAGTTCTTCTCGGCGGGGGGACAAGTTCCGACTCATGTAGGCAACAGGCCGTAGATGACCGTCATGCTCTTGATATAGCACCCCACCTAACCCATCTCGACTGGCGTCAACATGTAGCTCATATGGCTTGGTTGGATCTGCATAGGCCAGAACAGGAGCGGTTGTTAGGCTGCCTAAAACCTCTTCACACTTCGGAGTCCATTGTTCCTGAATGGACTCTCTGGGTTTTCTGGGCCCTCCAGCTGGTCTGACAGGCTTCGCCAGATCAGCGTCTTAGCGAATCCCTTGACAAATCTTCTGTAATAAGAGCAGAATCCCAGAAATGACCTAAGCTCAGTCACGTTGGTAGGCCTCGGCCAGGAGGTGACAGCTTCCAGCTTCTGGGGGTCGGTGGCCACTTTGTCGTAAGACACAATATGGCCAAGGTAGTTGACTGAGGGTTGGTAAAACTGGCACTTTTCCAGAGACAGCTTCAACCTCCTCATCATGCAGTCTCCTCAGGACCTTCTCCAGATGTTCTTCGTGCTCTTCCAGGGTCTTGCCGAAAACGATGATGTCGTCTAAGTGCACCAACACCTCGATCAGTTTCATGTCACCCACGGTCTTCTCCATTAGCCTTTGGAAGGTGGCTGGGGCACCAGACAGGCCTTGTGTCACTGTCAGGTGTGTACTGTGTAATTTGATAAGGGGGGGCCAACCCATCCTTATGTACCACCTAATATCAGTATTTTTATGTGGAATATCTCAGAAATTATGTGAGATCTAACGTTAAAACCACTTGATCTTACCGGATCTAATGAATATCTATTAGCCTGAATGATTTTTGGCCCGAAATTTTGATAAGGGGGGGCCAGCCCCCCTCATTAATCACTTAATAAGTCTCTAATTATATGAGATCTAACGTTAAAACCACTTGATCTTACCGGATCTAACGAATATCTATTAGCCTGAATGATTTTTGGCCCGAAAATTTGATAAGGGGGGGCCAACCCGTCCTTATGTACCACCTAATATCTGTATTTGTATGTGGAATATCTCTGAAATTATATGAGATCTAACGTTAAAACCACTTGATCTTACCGGATCTAACGAATATCTATTAGCCTGAATGATTTTTGGCCCGAAAATTTGATAAGGGGGGGCCAACCCGTCCATATGTACCATCTAAAATCTCTATTTTTATGTGGAATATCTCTGAAATTATGTGTGATCTAACGTTAAAACCACTTGATCTTACCGGATCTAACGAATATCTATTAGCCTGAATGATTTTTGGCCTGAAAATTTGATAAGGGGGGGCCAACCCGTCCATATGTACCATCTAAAATCTCTATTTTTATGTGGAATATCTCTGAAATTATGTGAGATCTAACGTTAAAACCACTTGATCTTACCGGATCTAACGAATATCTATTAGCCTGAATCATTTTTGGCCCGAAAATTTGATAAGGGGGGGCCAACCCGTCCATATGTACCACCTAATATCAGTATTTGTATGTGGAATATCTCTGAAATTATATGAGATCTAACGTTAAAACCACTTGATCTTACCGGATCTAACGAATATCTATTAGCCTGAATCATTTTTGGCCCGAAAATGTGATAAGGGGGGGCCAACCCGTCCATATGTACCACCTAATATCAGTATTTGTATGTGGAATATCTCTGAAATTATATGAGATCTAACGTTAAAACCACTTGATCTTACCGGATCTAACGAATATCTATTATCCTGAATGATTTTTGGCCCGAAAATTTGATAAGGGGGGGCCAACCCGTCCTTATGTACCACCTAATATCAGTATTTTTATGTGGAATATCTCTGAAATTATGTGAGATCTAACGTTAAAACCACTTGATCTTACCGGATCTAACGAATATCTATTAGCCTGAATGATTTTTGGCCCGAAAATTTGATAAGGGGGGGCCAACCCGTCCTTATGTACCACCTAATATCAGTATTTTTATGTGGAATATCTCTGAAATTATGTGAGATCTAACGTTAAAACCACTTGATCTTACCGGATCTAACGAATATCTATTAGCCTGAATGATTTTTGGCCCAAAAATTTGATAAGGGGGGGCCAACCCGTCCTTATGTACCACCTAATATCAGT
Source organism: Rana muscosa (assembly GCA_029206835.1). Taxonomy (NCBI): domain Eukaryota; kingdom Metazoa; phylum Chordata; class Amphibia; order Anura; family Ranidae; genus Rana; species Rana muscosa. The sequence goes on from CM055117.1 coordinate 1,048,689,197, forward strand.
ATTTTTATGTGGAATATCTCTGAAATTATGTGAGATCTAACGTTAAAACCACTTGATCTTACCGGATCTAACGAATATCTATTAGCCTGAATGATTTTTGGCCCGGAATTTTGATAAGGGGGGGCCAGCCCCCCCCTCATTAATCACTTAATAAGTCTCTAATTATATGAGATCTAACGTTAAAACCACTTGATCTTACCGGATCTAACGAATATCTATTAGCCTGAATCATTTTTGGCCAGAAATTTTGATAAGGGGGGGCCAGCCCCCCCTCATTAATCACTTAATAAGTCTTTAATTATGTGAGATCTAACGTTAAAACCACTTGATCTTACCGGATCTAACGAATATCTATTAGCCTGAATAATTTTTGGCCCGAAATTTTGATAAGGGGGGGCCAGCCCCCCCTCATTAATCACTTAATAAGTCTCTAATTATGTGAGATCTAACGTTAAAACCACTTGATCTTACCGGATCTAACAAATAGCTTCCAAAATAGCTAACTGTTTGGTCAATTTTTTGATAAGGGGGGGCTGATGACGGGTTAGCCCCCCCAGCAAATAACTGTTAATATTGCTTCTTCTGTGTGAGATCTAACGCAAACAACGGTTGATCTAACCTGATCTAACAAAGATCCAACAAACTGCATAAGATTTTTTCAAAAATTTTGATAAGGGGGGGCTAACCCGGCAGAGGTAGTATATTGTTTATAGAGCTCAAGTTTAAATCTACACATACAAGTGAATGAATGAGAGCTGTGATTCCTGCCTTTCTTTCTGAGGATTCAGTGAAATACATCCTGCCTGAACAGAGATAACTTCTGCCCTCTCTTTATTTTATTGGTTATGTAGCGGGGCTTTGAAATCTAAGGGAATGTTTGAGTGGTAGTTGTACTCAAACACACTATTTGATAGGGTTCTGTAAAACCCATTCTTTTACTGCAGGTGGGATGCTGGTGTGTAGTTCCCTGTGGCCTGTTGGTGGCGCTGCCATCGGAGGCCAGGGTTGAACTGCTGGTACAGTGCTGTGCCTTGAATGTCCCCTCTCTGCGGTGGTGTGGTGGGCGTGTCGGCCTGCTGTGCATCCCGGGAGGGGATATAAAAGGGGCAGACACTATCTGTCAGGGGTGAGTTCCCGGGGGTCCGACCCCGGGAGCGTGTGATTGTGTTTGTGGCCACCCCAGGCACCTTTAGTCCTGGGGTGGAGTTCCTGGCCCGGTACACTGGCGGATCAGTCGCAGGCACCTTTAGCCCTGGTGCTGCGACTGAAGGCTTTGGGTCCAGCACCTTCGGCTGGAATCCGCGGAGGGAGGAGAAATCCCAGGGTGCTGCCTTGCGAGGAGACCCGTATCTAGAAGAGGAGGCCGGGGGAGGACCATTCCGAGGGACTAATGAGAGATCCCAGTGAAGGAAGGGGCCCGGTAACTCTCTGGAGGGATGTAATCGTCCCGTTAGAGGCCTAAAACCAGAACCAACGTTCACCAGGTCTGTGGCAGAGACTGTGTGTGTAAATCTGATTTGAGCATCATTCCGGCTGCTAGGATCCACTCTAATGGGAGACTATCCAGATGAGCTGAGGCTACCTGAAGATACAGGTAGTGAATAAGTATTCGTTTGTGCCTGGACCTACTCCAACACCTCTTGCTGTCCTGATCTTCCTCCAACCTTTCCTGTTCAACGATTATGCATAAGAGAGAAATAAACTCTACGTTGGAGTTGCAATTGGTGTGGACCTTGAAGTTATTGGGGAATAGAGACTTGTCTTTATTTCAGTGAAGACGGGAGCCATTCTCTGGGGAACCTGACCATAAAGACCCAGGTACATTACACCGCTCAACCTCTTCACACAGGAGGGTACGGGCATGTGGCATGGTGTGCCTCTTTTCCTATAAGTGAGCCAAAGGGAAGGAAAAGGGGTTCTGTGTGCTACATTTATTTATTGCAGAAATGTATATAACACCTAAAATGTATGAGGAGCTTTAAATATTGTACATTCACAATTAGTGCCTGGCCTTAGGGAGCTTAGAATCAAAGGTTCCTACCTCACAAGCATACATGCACACTCTAGGGCCAACATATGAGCATGTCATTGGGGGGAGAATCACGCACAGGCACAAGGAGAACATGAAAACTCCATGCAGGTGATGTCCTGGTTTGGATTCGAACTGTGGGCCCTTATGTTGCAAGGCCTAAGTTCTCTAGGGCAGGGGTCGTCAACCCCCCCGGCCGCAGCCCACTACCGTAGCATCTCTGCAGCCGGGCCGCGGCGGGCGGCATGACATCGTAAGGCGGGCGGGCGGATGAGAGAAGCAGGCTGGCGAGCAGAGATGACATCATCTCTCTCTGCCCGCCTAGCATCACCGCTCTTCTGCCCTCACAGCATGCGGAATGTCAGAGGTGCAGCAAAGAGCAGAGATGACATCATCTCTCACCGCCCACCCCAAATCTGCGCTCTCCTGCCCTCACTCAAGTGCCACCAATGCAGTGACAATCCACATCTGGTGGCACTGGCAGGTGACGGAGCAAGTGGAATTCCTCATCTGGTGGCACTGGCAGGTGGCGTGGCAAGTGGCATTCCTCATCTGGTGGCACTGGCAGGTGGCGTGGTAAGTGGCATTCCTCATCTGGTGCCACTGGCAGGTAAAGTGGCATTCCTCATTTGGTGCCACTGGCAGGTGACGTGGCAAGTGGCATTCCTCATATAGTGGTAGGCAGTGTGGCAAGTGGCATTCCTCATCTGGTGGCAGGCAGTGTGGCAAGTGGCATTCCTCATCTGGTGGCAGGCGACGTGGCAAGTGACACACTCAGGGCTCCCACTGATTCTGCATTATGGTGAGTTGAACTATTTCATTTATATTAAAATGTAATATAAGAAATAATGCGCTTCAATCATTCTGACACCATACCAACCATGGTGCCGTGATGATTGACGCGCCAACAGCAGAACACCAGCTATTGCCCTGATAAATTGCCCGCGAAAAATCGCTTACACAATTTTCTTTCACGCAGCCGGTCCCCAGTGCCAAAAAGGTTGGGGACCACTGCTCTAGGGAACCTTTGTTTTGCATTACAGACCAACATTAATTTTAAACTACAAAATAAGAAGCCTATCGGATATTTAAAAAACAGCTTTTTCTGTGATGCTTCCCTTGGTGCTGGCTTCCACAGGTTCACCGCTCTGAGGTCCAGTGATGGTTCTTTTTGTAAGGAACCTCAAATGTACAAGATCAAGCTGCTCTAGTCTCACAGGAGAATTCTGTCATTACGCATAGCCTATATATATATATATATATATATATATATATATATATATGTAGCGCTACCCCCAGTTAAGAGAGCCGCTGATATTGATTTGGGCCCTGCAGTGCACCGCTGTCAACCCCCGGCAATCGGCTCTAACCTCCCGTGGCACAGCTGGTGATAGAGAGATAGGACCGCGTGATCGCAACTGTTGGTAACACAGTCCTATAACAAACATACACAGAATATACTTTAAAACTCCTATTAAAGTAAGCGGAACTGACACCAAATGTACTTTACCCAGATATTTTACTGAGGCTAATGGGCAAGTAATAAACAACAGTATAACAAGTTGCAGATCCCTGCAATAAACAGTAATAAAGATAAACAGAGTAATCAGAATAATAAAGTATTGCTATGCAACTCTAGCGCTGCCCTTTTACAGCTACTTCCCCTCATGGGTAGACTAACACCCAGCAATGTCTACCTATGCAGTCAGGCCTGACTGATCTAAATGGAAGTTCAGTGAAACAATATTCGCTAGCAATCTCTCGGTGGTGCACTTGAAGAACAACTTTGTAATCCCAACGAATAGTAAAGATAAAGTATCTGTTGTGAGGGGGTTAGCTCGGCAGCGGGTGTGTGTGACCCCCGGGATGGGCTCCCCACACAAAAACAGGCCCAGCAAACGGAGGTTGTGGTTTTCAAAATCAAAAAGGTGCGGTTTATTTTCTATTTACAGTGACAAAACACAGCAAAGCAAAAGAAACATAAATAAAATAAATCCTGGTCAACTTGACCTCTGAGTAAACATACAGGTTTCCTAACTAACAACTGGGATCAGCCTAGTGCTGTCCTAGTCCCTAAGTCCCTGGTTTTAAATGTCCAAGCAAATAGCCACACAGGCTTTGTCTCACCGCACAGGGGTTCACTCTCCCTAGACAGTCCACACAGGTCTGGGTCCAGGCATGAGCAAACACCTAATGAATCTGGGAGTTCTTATAGAGGCCTAAATGAGCTGACAAGCTTCAGCTGGTCTCATCAACTCCCTGTCTGCACGACGCCCCACACTCTCCCTAGAGGTATGAGTCATCCATGAGCCCACTAGCCTCAGCTGGGCTTATACAACTCTCCACCTAGTTGTATAAGTCGGCGTAAAGCCTGAATCTGGGCGAAATATATCTACCCCCCTGGATGCAACCAGGTGACTTTACCTTCCTGCGGTCACATACCCCCCCCTCTTGTTTTAACCTCGGGGTTGGAACACCAGCAATCAGGCATTCATGTACTCGAGACAAAGCATCCACATTCCCCATTTGAACGCCAGGGCGATGCTTTACTGTGAAGTTGAATTCCTGGAGGGCCAGGAACCACCTATTCACTCTTCTATTTGTTTCCTTGTTTTGAGCCATCCACTTTAACGGAGCGTGATCCGTAACCATGTCAAAGTGCCTACCTAGCAGGTAGTACCGAAGGGAATCTAGAGCCCACTTCACCGCTAAACACTCCTTTTCAACGGTGGCGTAATTTACCTCATGGGACTTCAACTTCCTGCTGAGGTAAATGACTGGGTGCTCTTCCCCGTTCCAGACCTGGGACAATACTGCTCCTAACCCCACATCTGACGCATCACTTTGTACGACAAAGTCTTTAGAGAAGTCGGGTGAGTACAACACTGGCTGGCTACATAAGGCTTGTTTCAAGAATTGGAATGCTGCCTCAGCCTCGGGGGTCCATTTAATCATGACCGACCCTTTCCCCTTCGTCAGGTTGGTTAGGGGCACAGCCTTAGAAGCAAAGTGGGGAATGAATCGCCGATAATACCCAGCGATTCCCAGAAAGGCTCGTACCTGCTTCTTGCTGTTGGGACGTGGCCAACTCTGGATGGCCTCGACTTTGTTGAGTTGGGGTTTTATTACTCCCCTCCCAATGGTGTACCCAAGATATTTGGCCTTCTCCTGCCCAATGGTACACTTCTTGGGGTTAGCCGTAAACCCCGCTTCCCGAACAGAGTCCAGGACTGCTTGCACTTTTGGCAGATGTGAGGCCCAATCTGTGCTATGGACAATTACGTCATCCAGGTAAGCCGCAGCATACTTCCGATGGGGCCTCAGCATCTGGTCCATTTTCCGCTGGAATGTGGCCGGCGCATTCTGTAACCCGAACGGCATTCTTTTGTATTGGAACGCCCCGTCTGGGGTTACAAATGCGGTTTTCTCTTTGGCCGACTTGGCCAGGGGGATTTGCCAATACCCTTTTGTGAGGTCAAGAGTCGTCATGTATCGGGCTGTTCCCAGCCGGTCGATCAACTCATCTATACGTGACATGGGGTAGGTGTCAAATTTTGGAACTTTGTTCAACTGACGAAAATCGTTACAAAATCGCCAGCTCCCATCCGGTTTAGGCACCAACACAATGGGACTAGACCAATCACTTTGGGACTCCTCTATCACCCCTAAGTTCAGCATTTTCTGTACTTCCTCCCGTATTGCCTCCTGTCGGGCCTCTGGGATCCGATAGGGTTTTAACTTCACCCTTTCACCGGGCGGGGTAATGATGTCATGCTCTACCCCAGATGTTTGTCCCGGCAGCTCAGAGAATACCTCCTTGTTGCGAAGCACAAACTCCTTAACCTCCTGTTGTTGGGGTTGTGACAAGGTGGCTGCTATTCCAACCTCAGGAATCACGCAACCAGTTTGAGCTGGTGACCAAGTGTCTGCGACTAGGGACTCTCTATCCCTCCAGGCTTTCAACAGATTAACGTGATAGATCTGTTCGGGCTTTCGCCTTCCTGGTTGTCTGACCTTGTAATTCACTTCGCTCACTTTTTCCATTATCTCGTAGGGGCCTTGCCATTTGGCAAGGAATTTACTTTCAACCGTAGGGACAAGTACCAGTATCCTATCCCCCGGGGAAAAGGTACGGGTCTTGGCTCCACGGTTGTACACTCTCTGCTGTGCTAACTGCGCTTGGGCCAAATGTTCCTTCACGATGGGCATTACCTGTGCAATTCGGTCTTGCATCAGGGCGACATGCTCAATCACACTCCTGTGGGGAGAACTCTCACTTTCCCAAGTTTCCTTGGCAATATCCAACAGCCCTCTTGGGTGTCTCCCATACAGTAACTCAAAGCGGGAGAATCCCGTAGAGGATTGGGGCACCTCCCTAATAGCAAACATCAGATAAGGAAGTAGACAGTCCCAATCCTTTCCATCTCTATCCACCACTTTCTTCAACATTTGTTTTAGGGTTTTGTTGAATCTTTCAACCAGCCCATCGGTTTGGGGGTGATACACAGATGTACGTAATTGCGTCACTTTGAACAATTTACACAGCTCCTTCATAACCCGGGACATAAAGGGTGTACCTTGGTCCGTAAGCAGTTCTTTACAAATACCCACCCGGCTAAACACAAGAGATAGCTCTTTGGCTATGGTTTTGGCCGAGGTATTTCGGAGAGGGATCGCTTCTGGATAACGGGTGGCATAGTCCATTATAACTAATATGTACTGGTGCCCCCTAGCGGACTTGATTATAGGCCCTACCAAATCCATGGCGATCCTCTCAAACGGGACCTCAATGATGGGTAGAGGGACCAGCGGGCTACGGAAATGTGGCATCGGGGCCGACCTCTGACACACAGGGCAGGAGGAACAATAATTTTCTATGTCCTTCATCACCCCCGGCCAATAGAATCTCTGTAATACCCTCTCTCGGGTTTTCTCTGTCCCCAGATGACCTCCAAGAATGTGCCCATGGGCCAACTCCAACACCAACTTCCTGTAAGGTTTGGGCACCACAAGCTGCTCAACGGTTTCTTCTGCCCTTTTTGCCACCCGATACAGTAGGTCCTTCTCTACGCTGAAGTATGGGTAAGTGCAGGTATTATCTGGGTTCACTAACTCGCCATCTATTTTCACTACGTTTTCCCGTGCCTTTATTAGGGCGGGGTCTTTCAACTGTTCTGTGGCAAAGTTTTCCCTGTGAACCTCAAGATCAGAAAACTCCACAGACGGTAGGTTTTCGTCTGAGGAGGTGGGCTCCTCTCCAGTTTCTTGAGTCTCCCCTGCCAATACTGATAAGGGAAATTCCGGAGAGTCCTCACCACTCTCAGGGGAGTTCTGGCTATCACATTCCTGGTACATAGGGGCACCAGTGGGGGGCTCAGGATCATCCCACAGTTCCCAGAACTTCGGAAGATCCCTTCCCACAATGGCGTCATGCGGTAACTGAGATACTAAGCCCACTGGATGAGAGAGGGTACCTTTGGGGGTCTCGAAACACACTGTAGTCACTGGATACTCTCGGGTGTCCCCATGCACACAAATAACAGCTACCTTGCTATTCCCAAAGACCTCTGTTTTAACTAACTCAGCCTTTATCAGGGTCACAAGGCTACCTGAATCCAGCAATGCCACAACATTTCTACCATTAACACACATTTTGCATAAATGTTTCTCAGTTCCTCGAATGGCAGTGCATGCGACTGTCGCACACAGCGACTGACGTCTGCCCGTCAGAAAGTCACACTGCATGGGTTCCTCCATAACCGGGCAATTGGCTGCAATATGTCCCGCTTGCCGGCAGCGGTAGCAAACGATCCTTCTTGCCGCCTCTTGAGCCGCTGATTTCCCAGGCTGTTCTCGCCAAACTTGGGGTAGAGCTCCCACCCTCTCACTCTCTCCACCCTCACCCCTTGGAATCCTCTTATCCGCCCCTGGGGATGGTCTGGTCTTAGGGTGGAAAGTCTGAGTGTCTCTGGAAGAGGCCGTCAGGTTCTCTGTAGCCAAGTATTTCTCCACACGATCCACAAGACCATCGGCCGTCTCTGGGTCTCCATGGCTTACCCACTTTTGGATGGCAGTAGGAAGAGCTCTCAAAAACTGATCCATTACAACACGTTCCACAATCTTTGGTGCGGACAAAGTCTCTGGCTGTAGCCACTTTCTGCTCAGGTGAATGAGATCATACATTTGAGACCTGGGGGGTTTTCCAAGCTGGAAAGTCCAGTTATGCACACGCTGAGCCCGGACAGCCTGGGTGACACCCAGCCGTGCCAAAATTTCAGCTTTTAGCATCACATAGTCTTTTGCTTGGTTAGGCTCTAGGTCATAGTAAGCTTTCTGCGATTCACCAGTTAACAGAGGAGCCACCAGTCCAGCCCACTGCTCCTCAGGCCACTTTTCTCTTTCAGCGGTCCTTTCAAATGTGGTCAAAAATACCTCTGGATCATCCTCTCCAGTCATTTTTGTCAATAAACGACTCACCCCAAAGGACGCGGTATTAGTGGGACGGCTTTCCTCACTGGTCTGCGGACGTTTCTGCATTACTGCTTCCATTTGTTGTAGTCTCTGCTCTTGCTTCTGTAACAGGTCTATGAAGCGGGCCTCAGATTGCTGCTGGGCTTGTTGCTGAGCTGCAAGGCTCTGTTGATGAGCTTGCTGCTGGGCTGCAAGGCTCCTTTGCAAACCTGCATTTGTCTGCTGTTGATTGGCATTTGCTAGAGCCAGCTGTTTCAGTATCTCCTCCATGCTGGCTTAAAAAAAAACTGCCACTGGTTCTCCACCAACTGTGAGGGGGTTAGCTCGGCAGCGGGTGTGTGTGACCCCCGGGATGGGCTCCCCACACAAAAACAGGCCCAGCAAACGGAGGTTGTGGTTTTCAAAATCAAAAAGGTGCGGTTTATTTTCTATTTACAGTGACAAAACACAGCAAAGCAAAAGAAACATAAATAAAATAAATCCTGGTCAACTTGACCTCTGAGTAAACATACAGGTTTCCTAACTAACAACTGGGATCAGCCTAGTGCTGTCCTAGTCCCTAAGTCCCTGGTTTTAAATGTCCAAGCAAATAGCCACACAGGCTTTGTCTCACCGCACAGGGGTTCACTCTCCCTAGACAGTCCACACAGGTCTGGGTCCAGGCATGAGCAAACACCTAATGAATCTGGGAGTTCTTATAGAGGCCTAAATGAGCTGACAAGCTTCAGCTGGTCTCATCAACTCCCTGTCTGCACGACGCCCCACACTCTCCCTAGAGGTATGAGTCATCCATGAGCCCACTAGCCTCAGCTGGGCTTATACAACTCTCCACCTAGTTGTATAAGTCGGCGTAAAGCCTGAATCTGGGCGAAATATATCTACCCCCCTGGATGCAACCAGGTGACTTTACCTTCCTGCGGTCACACTGTCTTTAAACAGCTCTCACCACCTGGACAAGTCCAAGTCCCTTTCCTCCATCGATTCGTCTAGGAACAGGAATCCACCGACATCCAAGTCTTCAATCCTTCTGGTGTACTGCAGCAAGGAGGATTAGATGTCTCTAAGGCTCTGCTAGGCTGGCAGAGGGCTCTTTGGAAAGGAGCACACGGCCCGGGCTTCAGGCCTTGTGCACACAGCAGTTCAGCACAGACATCCTCTTGCTAGGAGAGGGGAGTCCAAAGAGACCGACCAAAACTCTGCCTCCCCTTTATAAAGTCTGCCCCAGCAGTCTCTGTTCTGGAGCAATGCACCCTGGGTGCTGCAAGATGTACTGGGAGATGTAGTCTCTCTCTCCTCTGCTTTCACTTCCATAATGTCTCTTTACTTCCTCCCGACTCACCTCTCACCTGGAACTTCTTGTCTCTCTGCATTAAAGGGGAACACCCCGCTACACACTCCCCCCACTTGAACTCTTTGGTCCCCAAAGATAAACTTCAACAAATACTGTTTACCATTTTGGACAATGTCAAGCATGATGTTGGCATAGGGAATTCCCACCAAAACTTTGGGATGGAACTCTCTTGCCCACAGGTCACACTACCATGAGTGGCCTGCCTAACTGTGCCAGAGAGTGAGCTGGGGTTGCCCTCCACCAAATGGACGGTGGAAGGATCAGGTTGTTCAACACTTCTCCTAGCCGTTACAACAGAGTCCTCTGAGCTCGTCCCCATTTGGGGGTAAGTTAGTTTCTTGGGAGGCCTGATGACTCTGCAAGCCCTCTGCTCTCTTGGTGCTTCTGACTCTGGCACCACAGGCTCTTCTTCAGGAGTAAGTTCAGGTAACATTGCTGGTTCTGGAACCTCTGATTCAGAAGTCGACTGACGTATGGAATCTCTAGAGTCCTCCTCTGCGCAAGTGTCAGGAACATCTTCCCAGTAATCAGCTGAGGGACTGAAGGGTATGAATTCAGTAGCATCCGGATTCAGCGTTGCATCTGGGGTATCCCCTCCATTTGGGAGATCTATGGCGGACGTTCCCAGAGTCGAGGGAGGCCACAGCCAGTCCAGTTCTCCACCTTCTTCTGTACTCAATTGGGAGGCCTCCCCATCTTTGGCTCGAGAGGTCTGGGACCGAGTGTTCGGCCTAGGAATATCCAGGATAGAGGCCGGTTCAGGGGAGTCTCTCACGGGAGGTATTCTGACTGCCTCAGCAAGTGTGAGCAGGTGGTTCCGATGCCACGTCTTCAGTGGACCCACCTTTCCTTCTGGCTTTAGTTTGTAGACAGGCAAACCGGGCAACTTCCTACAGACAACATAGGGCTCAGATCTCCACCTGTCGGCAAGCTTGTGTTTTCCAGGGACCCCCAGATTGCGTAGCAGTACTCGGTCCCCGGGCTGCAGATCTTGCACTCGAACCTTCAGATCAAAATTTCTCTTGTTGCGGGCCCCCCTTCGATCCGAAGCCGCCTGGGCTTGTTCATAGGCCACCTGCAAGCTACGTCTAAGTCTGTCCACGTATCCCTTGTGGGATGTAGCTGAGGTATTGTCTATAGAAGTGCCAAAGGCCAGGTCCACAGGTAGCCTTGCTTCTCTCCCAAACATAAGTCGATAAGGGGAGTAGCCAGTGGCGTCACTTGTGGTACAGTTATAGTCATGTACTAGGGCTGATATGTGCTGACTCCAGTGTTGCTTCTTCTCTGTTTCTAAGGTTCCCAACATGTTGAGCAGGGTCCGGTTAAATCTCTCCGGCTGAGCATCTCCTTGTGGGTGGTAAGGCGTGGTTCTGGTCTTCTTTATTCCTAATGAATCCAAAAGTCTTCTGATCAACCGACTCTCAAAGTCCCTTCCTTGATCTGAGTGGAGTCTCTGTGGTAGTCCGTAATGGACAAAATACTTCTCCATAAGTATCTTGGCCACGGTGGATGCCTTCTGGTCTTTGGTTGGGAAAGCTTGAGCATAGCGGGTGAAATGGTCGGTTATTACCAGAACATTCCCCAATCCACTCAGGTCGGGTTCGAGGCAGAGAAAGTCAATGCATACCAGATCCATTGGGCCTTGACTCTGTAAGTGGCCCATTGGGGCAGCTTGATGGGGTAGGGTCTTTCTCTGAATGCATCGTGCACAGGAATGGCAATACTCCTCTACTTCTGCCCTCATGCAGGGCCAATAGAACCGATTTCTGACAAGCTGGAAGGTCCTTTCTGCCCCTAGGTGACCATGATGGTCATGCAGGGCAATTAGTACAGTCTCTCGGTGCTTCTCTGGAAGAAATAACTGCCACTTATCTTCTGAGTCATCAGAGGGGCCCCTTCGGTAGACCACTCCCTGATGTACCTGTAGCCTGTCCAATTCCTTCCTCAACAGGCGAGCCTCCTTTGAGGGGTGATGTAGGAATTTGTTGGGATCCTGATTCTCCAGGGCTTCGAGGACCAATCTCCCCATGGGGTCTTCCAATTGGTCACACCTCAACTCCTTCTTGGACAGTCTCGGTAGGTTGTCTTCCTCCAGTTGAGTTACCCCACAATAGTGTTTGGGGACTCCTACCATGGTAACCCCTATTTCTTCTGCTCTGGAGCCTCCTCTGGCTTGGAATTCAGCCCCTTGACAAAGGGCCCACACCCCGTCCGGTGCCACTTGGGTCCAATCTTCCCAGTCATTTGTCGTGGCATGAGACCTCCGGGACAGGGCATCTGCATCCCTATTTCCGGCTCCTGGTCTGTACTTCAGACTGAAGTTGAATCCAGACAATGCGGCCAACCACCTGTGTCCGGTGGCATCTAGTTTCGCGGTGGTGAAGAGGTAGGTCAGGGGGTTGTTGTCTGTCTTCACAGTAAACTCTGCCCCATACAAGTAGTCTTTTAGCTTGTCTACTACCGCCCATTTGAGGGCCAGGAATTCCAGCTTATGAGTGGGGTAATTCTTTTCTGAGGGGGTCAGGCTCCTGCTCACATAGGCCACTGGTCGCAGTTGTCCTTCATGTTCTTGGTAGAGTACACCACCTAGACCCTCATGGCTGGCATCCACATGTAATTCATAAGGTCTGGTAGGGTCGGCGTAGGCCAGGACTGGGGCAGTGGTTAAGCTCCTCTTCAGAGCATGAAAGGCCTCTTCACACCTTGGGTTCCACTGATCTTGAACTGACTCACCAGGCCTCCTGGGCCCTGAGTCATCCTCTTCCCCTTCTGCCTTTAGCAATTCATTCAACGGGCGGGCAATCCGAGCAAACCCCTCCACAAACCTCCTATAATAGGAGCAGAACCCCAGGAAGGATCTGAGCTCTGTTACTGTGGTGGGTCGTGGCCAGGAAGTGACTGCTTCCAACTTCTCAGGATCTGTGGCCACCCCTTCTTCAGACACTATGTGCCCCAGATAGTTCACAGAAGACTGGTAGAACCGACACTTCTCGGGGGAAAGCTTAAGTCCCTCTTCGCTGAGTCTTCTCAATACTTTCTCCAACCTGGCTTCATGTTCTTCCAAGGTTCTTCCAAAGACAATGACATCGTCCAAGTACACAAGGACTTCTATAAGATTCATGTCTCCAACAGTCTTCTCCATAAGGCGTTGAAAGGTAGCAGGAGCTCCAGACAGACCCTGAGGCATCCTATTGAATTCGAAGAATCCCACCGGGGTTATGAAAGCTGTCTTCTCCCTGTCTTCTTGGTGCATAGGGATTTGATAGTACCCACTCTTGAGGTCCATCACACTGAACCATTTGGCTCCAGACAAACTTTGTAGGGCATCTTTTATCCTTGGCGTGGTGTATTGGTCAGGGATGGTTCTCCTGTTGAGAGTCCTGTAATCGATACAAAGCCTCAACGACCCATTCTTCTTTCTGACCACCACGATTGGGGAGGCATAGGGACTTCTAGACTCCCGGATCACACCAGTCTTCTTTAGTTCTACAAGTTGTTCCCTCAGATCCTCCAGATCTGCCAGGGGGACCCGCCTGACCCTCTCTCGGAAGGGCTTATCTTCTTGGGGGCGGATCCGATGGGTGGCACTTCTTGCACACCCCACATCGAATTCATCTTCGGAAAAGATCTTCTCCCACCTGGTCAGCTGGGCCTTGGCTCTTTCTTTCCAAGCCCTGGGTAGGTTCGGGTTTTCCACGGACAGTTTCTCCCAAACATCTCCTCCGTCACCCGTCCCCTTGACTTCGGACCAAGTGACCGGGGCAGCAGGGCTCACCTGACCAAGCAACACTCTGGCAGGGATCTCCATGGGTCCTCCCGTAGTGTTCCTAACACTCACCGGAACTCTGCCATGGGCCTTCTTCAGGGCCTTGAACGGAATCACTTCTGGTATCACTTCCAGGCCTGAGGACTCTTCCCTTGGGTCTGATTCCAGCATGACAAAGGGGCCAGGTTGTTCCCACGAAAGCTTCACAGTGGCCCTAAGACAGGTTACTTCTCCGGGCTGTAGCACTACTCCTTCTCTGCCAAGTCTCCACACCTTCCCTATCCCCTCTCCCGGGGTCTTCTGCTCTAAGACCAGTCGTTGGTAGGCCGTCTTTAGCATGGGATGGATTTTGGTGGCTGAATGGTTTCTCTCTTTCACTAGAGGGGTCAGGAGTCTCCTGACTAGATCCGTGTTTGTCCCAATGATCAGGGAAATCTTGCTGGCTCCAGGCGGCCGGGGACACACAACTGCCAGGGTGTCAAACACTTCAGCCTTCCCAGCCACGGATGGGTCGAAAGTCATCTTTATGGGCAGGTACCCATCATAAGGGAAACTCTGGGTTCCAAGTCCCCATATCTCCAGCTCTTCTATCTTCTGGATAGGCAGATGACTCAAGTGCCTATCATAGAAGTCCCGGTATAGTAAAGTCACCTGTGCTCCGGTGTCCAAAAGAGCTTTAGTATAGACTCCTTCCACTTGAATGGGCACAGTAGGAGACGGGCCCACCAGTTCCTTTGGGTATGGCCGGACTGGGGTCACCTCTTTTTTTTTTTCTTTCGACCCTTGCCCTGCTCCTTTTGGACTTTAATTTTTCCTGAGCCTGGCATGCATTGACTTTCTCCCTCTCAATGGGGGCACAAACCCGCTGAGGGATGTTATTGTTCCTTTTAGGTGGATGTTCCTTCTTTGGGGTGCTGTACTTCCACTGAGGGGTCTTGCCCCCTCCCTCTGGGGTACATCTTGGTGGGGGTGTACTATACCTCCTCCTAGGAGTTTTGTCTCCTCCATTCTTGGCCTTTTTTTTTAGTTTGGAGCGCACTGAAGATGATGGGCACCCGGTTGACTCCTTCACCGGGGCCCTTTGGAGTTTCCCGCCGGCTTGCAATTATCTGTTCTCTTCTTCTTTGGGCTGGAGCATACGTTAGCAAAGTGGCCACTCCCTCCGCAGTTATAGCAAATCACCTCTTCTCGGTCCTGTAGGGAGGCCGGTGCTGAGGTGTTCGGGAACAACTCCTTTCTTGGGCTTGGTTTCTCTCGTCTTCTCTGATCTTTCTCCATCAAAGAGGTCAGCATCTCCAACACTTGGGCCATTTGCGATTTCAGAGTGTCAACCTCCGCATCTCTTTCTGGGCTCTTGACCGAATGGACCAACACTGGTACAGGTGTGACATTCGCCTTGGCCACCTGCTGATCTTCCTCCAGCGCCTCTTCGTCCCTAATAATTTTTATTAGATCAGAGTAGGTTAGCGACATTCCTCCTCCTGAGGTTTTCAGGTGCAGCCAGACCGGGTCTGAGCGCCGCGCTCCCCTCATGATCTGCTTCATGCGTGCTTCATCTGCATCTTTGGGCAGCATTCCCTTCTTCAGTACAATCTTGCATAACTGCCTGTTCAGCCTTCTAACATATTCTGACAGTTTCTCATTCGGCTGCTGGAGAGTGTGTTCAATTTGATAAATCATCTCTGACACCTTCTCCAGCTGACCAAACTCTTCCTGCAGCATGGCCAGGCAATCTTGAGCTGTACAGTTTTCATTTCCAAACCGGAAGCTCTTCACCGCTTCTGCCGCGGCACCTTTCAGACTTTCTAAGACTCGCTGTCTCTTCTGTGCCTCAGGCACCTCCCATGCTTCTACTGCCTGCAATGCCTGTTCCACCCAAGTGTCAAAATCTTCCTCCCCCGCAGGGACGGGGAGCTTCCCTGAGAAGGTGCTAAGCTTCCGGTAACCGGCCTCCACATGCACCGTACTGCTTTTCTGGCACTTAATTACAAGGTCTCCTAGAGCATTCAACAATTCAGGCCCTATAGCGGCCAGCGGTGATCCCGGGCTTAATAGTTCCTTAAGCTTTTCTGCTTTAGGGGATAGTGGTGGAGATAATTGTGGGAGTGATGGCTTTGGTGTCTGAAACCATTCTTCCTTCACTGGCAGCGTATGTATCAAGTGATAGATCTGATTATCTATGGCTTGTATACTCTGACTTTTAAAATGCTCTGGGATTTCGTTTTTCCATTCTACCAGTGCGTATGTAAACGAGATCACTGGATCTGGCCTAAAATCCATCACCCATGCTTTGTGGCTCGGAGACAGTAACAATACGAGCTGTTTTATCTCCTCTTCCTTCCATCTTTCCCCCGGGAGTACAATGACTACCGCCGCGGTTGGATCGGCGCCAATCGCTGCGCACCACTGTGACATTGCCAGCGGGTCCATGCTGGTACTTCTGACCGGCTTGATTGCAGCGTGCAACGTACAAGGATCCCGGACTCGAGCCCCCACGTGTAGCGCTACCCCCAGTTAAGAGAGCCGCTGATATTGATTTGGGCCCTGCAGTGCACCGCTGTCAACCCCCGGCAATCGGCTCTAACCTCCCGTGGCACAGCTGGTGATAGAGAGATAGGACCGCGTGATCGCAACTGTTGGTGACGCAGTCCTATAACAAACATACACAGAATATACTTTAAAACTCCTATTAAAGTAAGCGGAACTGACACCAAATGTACTTTACCCAGATATTTTACTGAGGCTAATGGGCAAGTAATAAACAACAGTATAACAAGTTGCAGATCCCTGCAATAAACAGTAATAAAGATAAACAGAGTAATCAGAATAATAAAGTATTGCTATGCAACTCTAGCGCTGCCCTTTTACAGCTACTTCCCCTCATGGGTAGACTAACACCCAGCAATGTCTACCTATGCAGTCAGGCCTGACTGATCTAAATGGAAGTTCAGTGAAACAATATTCGCTAGCAATCTCTCGGTGGTGCACTTGAAGAACAACTTTGTAATCCCAACGAATAGTAAAGATAAAGTATCTGTCTTTAAACAGCTCTCACCACCTGGACAAGTCCAAGTCCCTTTCCTCCATCGATTCGTCTAGGAACAGGAATCCACCGACATCCAAGTCTTCAATCCTTCTGGTGTACTGCAGCAAGGAGGATTAGATGTCTCTAAGGCTCTGCTAGGCTGGCAGAGGGCTCTTTGGAAAGGAGCACACGGCCCGGGCTTCAGGCCTTGTGCACACAGCAGTTCAGCACAGACATCCTCTTGCTAGGAGAGGGGGGTCCAAAGAGACTGACCAAAACTCCGCCTCCCCTTTATAAAGTCTGCCCCAGCAGTCTCTGTTCTGGAGCAATGCACCCTGGGTGCTGCAAGATGTACTGGGAGATGTAGTCTCTCTCTCCTCTGCTTTCACTTCCATAATGTCTCTTTACTTCCTCCCGACTCACCTCTCACCTGGAACTTCTTGTCTCTCTGCATTAAAGGGGAACACCCCGCTACATATATATATATATATATATATATATATATATATATTGTAATGTTCGGGGAACCAGCTAGATCGCAGGACACAGGCTTTTCAAACAAAAGGACGTTTATTTAAACTTAAATGGCTTCACAGCAGCAAAACAAAAGAAATGACAGTCTCACCGTCTTGTAGAATTTATAACTGCTGTCACAGTTAAACAGTCCTTCCTTGGTGTTGCAGGTAAGTTTCCCAGATAGCAGGCTTCCATGCAGGCCACTGCCATGTACATTCACAGCTTCCCAGAGCTTTTCACAGCCTCCACAGCTTTTGCAGTGTCCACCATTCACCATGCAGACTTCACTACACTCCTTCTCTCTCTAACCTACAACTTCCTGTCTCTCTTAAACCACTTCCTTGGACAGGTGTGTTAACCATTGCTGTTCCCTTAAAAGGAACCACAGCCCAAACAGAGGGGAAATATAGCGTCCTTCCAGGACCCAGCCACGGCGTCCTGTACATATCCCCCCCCCCTGTGCCCCAACGCCAAGGAGGTGGAGGCAACAGTGGAGCTAAAACAATGGACTCGGGCTAGGGCATCTGCATTTTGATGCAGTCTTCCGGGCCTATGCTCCACTACAAATTTAAATTCCTGGAGCGCCAGGAACCAACGTGTAATTCTGGCATTAGTCCCTTTACCTTGCCTCATCCATGTTAAAGGGGCATGGTCAGAAATTAACCTAAACTTCCTTCCCAAGAGGTAATATCTGAGGGATTCCAGAGCCCACTTAATGGCCAGACATTCTCGTTCAACTATAGCGTAGTTTTTCTCCGCTGGTGTCAACTTCCTACTGAGGAAGACTACTGGGTGCTCCTCACCATGAACAACCTGTGACAACACAGCTCCCAATCCTACATCGGAAGCATCAGTCTGGACAACAAACTCGTTTGAAAAATTGGGTGCTATCAGGACAGGGTGTTGGCACAGTGCTGACTTGAGCTCCAAAAAAGCCTTTTCAGCATCTGCATTCCATTCCACCATGACCGAATTCCGTCCCTTAGTCAGATCGGTCAATGGAGCCGCCAATGTGGCAAAGTTGGGTACGAATCTCCTGTAGTATCCCACCATGCCCAGGAATGCACGTACCTGCTTTTTTGTGAGGGGGCGGGGCCAATTCTGTATAGCCTCTACCTTGTTAACCTGAGGTTTCACCACCCCTCTACCTACAATATAGCCCAGGTATTTCACCTCCTCCATTCCCAAAGCACATTTTTCAGGGTTTATTGTAAACCCCTCCTTCCAAAGAGAGTCCAGTACTGCCTGGACTTTGGGCAAGTGTGATTCCCAGTCTCTGCTAAAAATGACTATGTCGTCCAAGTACACTGAGGCATACTCCCGGTGAGGTCGTAAAATCCTATCCATTGCTCGCTGGAAAGTGGCTGGAGCAGTTTGTAGTCCAAAAGGCATTCTTTTGTACTGAAAACTCCCCTCTGGGGTAGAAAAAGCAGTTTTCTCTCTAGCAGCCTTAGTCAACGGGATTTGCCAATACCCCTTGGTAAGGTCTAATGTTGTAATATACCTGGCTGGACCTAGTCTCTCAATAAGCTCATCTACCCGGGGCATGGGGTAGGCATCAAACCGTGAAACCTCATTAAGTTTCCGGAAATCATTGCAGAATCGCAGAGTCCCGTTGGGCTTTGGTACCAACACAATCGGGCTCGACCACTCACTCTGCGACTCTTCAATGATCTCCAGGTCCAGCATCTTCTTCACTTCCTCTGAAACGGCCTTCCTTTGAGCCTCTGGGATGCGGTAGGGCCGGACAAAAACTTTGACTCCAGGTTCCGTGATAATATCATGTTCTATGACACTAGTTAGCCCTGGCAAGTCTGAAAACTTTTCTTTATTTCTCTGCAAGAACTCCTTTGCCTGCTGACTTTGGATTTTAGACAGGGTACTTGCTACTTGGACACTCTCCACCCCAACCTGAGGCTCAAGTCTTGCACTAGCCAGGGAGGTCACCGGTTCCCTGTCTGTCCAAGGCTTTAACAAGTTGACATGATATATCTGATACGGTTTCCTCTTGCCTGGCTGGTGGACTCTATAATTTACCTGTCCCACTTTTTCCACAACTTCAAAGGGACCTTGCCATCTGGCCAAGAATTTACTTTCCACAGTGGGAATTAGCACCGCTACTCGATCCCCCACTTGGAAGTGCCTTATTTTAGCAGCCCTGTTATAGACCCGTCGTTGAGCCTCCTGGGCTTTTTGCAAATGCTCTTTGACTAGTGGCATCACAGTTTGGATCCTTTCCTGCATTTGGGAGACATATTCAAGAACACTCTTATGCTGAACAGGTTCACTTTCCCATTCCTCTTTAATAAAGTCAAGTAGTCCGCGAGGTCTCCGCCCATATACCAACTCAAAGGACGAAAACCCAGTGGAGGCCTGGGGCACTTCCCTGATAGCAAACAGGAGAGCTGGTAACAGGCAGTCCCAGTCTTTCCCATCCCTTTGTACCACTCTCTTTAGCATAGACTTAAGGGTCTTGTTAAAGCGTTCCACTAACCCGTCCGTTTGGGGATGGTAGACCGATGTGCGCAGCTGTTTAATCCGGAACAGCTTGCACACATCGGCCATAACTCTCGACATAAATGGGGTGCCCTGGTCTGTGAGTATTTCCTTGGGAAAACCAGTCCGTGTAAACAACTGGAATAATTCCCGGGCAATAGCCTTAGAGGAGGTATTCCGCAGTGGAAGCGCCTCAGGATATCGGGTGGCATAGTCAAGAATCACTAATATGTAGGAGTAACCTCGAGCCGACTTTACCAAGGGACCCACTATATCCATGGCTATTCTCTCGAATGGGACCTCAATTATGGGCAGAGGGACCAAAGGGCTCCGGAAGTGGGTCACCGGAGCGGTCAACTGACAGGTGGGACAAGAGGCACAGTATTTCTTTACCTCTGCTTTCAGACCTGGCCAGTAAAACCGGTCGGTGATCCGTGCTTCCGTCTTCTCAACTCCCAGGTGTCCCCCTAACACATCATCATGGGCCAGGTCCAGAACCTTTCGTCTATATTGTTGGGGTACCAACAATTGTTCTACCACATTTTCCCTCACCTTGGTAACCCGATACAACAACTCATTGTACATTGCGAAGTGTGGCCACCGCTCATTTGCACCTGGCTCTTGGGGAACCCCATTTACTACTACAACTTGTTCCCGTGCACGGGCCAAAGTGAGGTCCTGCATCTGAGCAGTACCAAACGCCCCCTGGGGAACACCCAAATCTGGCAGGGCAGGGGTAGAGGCCACTTCCTCATCCTCTTCCCCCAGCATTACCTGAAGTGGGGAAGATCCTCCCCCCTCAGTGTTTTGGTAGATCTGTGGACCACATGTCTTGACATTATCAACAGTATCAGCTCTACTTTCATCACCATTAACTCAACCATTAGCAATTTCATCATTTGGATCCACATTAAGAACATTTGGCAGTTCAGGGTTATTCCTCTCAGCAGCAGGAACAGGGAGGCTAGTTTCTCCCCAATCTCTGAACTGTTCTCCTTGTTCCCACAGTTTTGTAAACAACGGACAGTCTCGTCCTATTATAACATCATGTACCAAGTTCTTTACCACCCCCACCTCTTGAGTACCAGTGCCACATGCTGAGGAGATGGTCACCGAGATGAGAGGGTACTCTCTAGTGTCCCCGTGAATGCACACCACCCGTAAGGTTTTTCTTACCGGACCGATCTTCCCAATTACTCTAGGATGAACCAGGGTTACCATGCTTCCGGAGTCCAACAAAGCCCGGGCAGGGAGGTGGTTCACTTGGACTTCACACTCAAATTTTTCCTCACCCAGGTCGAGCTGTGTGGTGCATACTTTATGGGCATAAAAAGACCCCCTCCGAAGAACCCCGCATTCCATGGGCTCCTCTTGCAGTGGGCAGTGTGCCCGGGTATGACCCCAGGAATGACATCGCCAACATTGTACATCCCCTCCTCTCCGAACAGGAACAGAACGCTGAGGAGGTACCGGGAATGACTCTTGACCTTCCGGGGTGTTTGCTCCAGGACTCCTTGGAACATCCTTTCGAAGGGCAGCAGTTGGTCGAACAGGCCGTGGTAGACTAGGGCCTATGCGCTTGGTAGGTCCGAGCAGGTCCTCCACCACTGTATATCGTTCCACCATCTCGACAAGGAGGTTTGCTGTTTTGGGGTCTCCATGGCTGACCCACCGTTGAAGGTCGTCTGGCAGGGATCGCAGGTATCGGTCCAGCACAACCCGTTCCACGATTTGGGGGCCCGACAACACCTCAGGCTGCAGCCATTTTTTTACCAGTTGCACCAGGTCATGCATTTGAGACCGAGGTGGCCGATCTGGACGATACTTCCATTGGTGCACTCGTTGGGCCCGAACGGCCGTAGTCACCCCCAGACGAGCCAGAATTTCTTTACATCATCGGGTGGCAGGTCAAAGTAGGCTTTTTGAGGATCTCCGGTGAGAAAAGGGGCAATGAGGCTGGCCCACTGGTCCTGAGGCCACCCTTCTCTCTCTGCCGTCCTCTCAAATGTAGCAAGAAATGCCTCTACATCATCGCTCAGGGACAATTTCTGCAAAAAATGGCTTGCCCTCACAGTCACCTGGTTGCCAGGGGCAACAGCCGCTTGCTCCCGAACCTGAGATAGCTTCTGCACTGCTTCCTTTAAGACAGCCACCTGAGCCTGCATAACCTCTTGCTGGGCTGCTTGCTGGGCTGCCAACTGGGTCACCAACAGGCGGGTATTTTCTTGCTGCAGCTGATTTGCTTCCTCATGGCGACTTTGCGCTTGCATATTAGCCAGGGACAGCTGTTTAATTAGCTCCTCCATTGCTTCAGCTTTCAACGTTTGTGCAGCTTTAACCCAGGACATAAATCCAATGTACTGTCCCTTTAACTGTCAGTTCAATGTCAAGTTCAATGCAAAAAAAAAAACGTTTTGTTTTTTTCTTCTTATGCCTGTTATTCTGTCCTGCCCGCATTCGAGCACCAGTGTAATGTTCGGGGAACCAGCTAGATCGCAGGACACAGGCTTTTCAAACAAAAGGACGTTTATTTAAACTTAAATGGCTTCACAGCAGCAAAACAAAAGAAATGACAGTCTCACCGACTTGTAGAGTTTATAACTGCTGTCGCAGTTAAACAGTCCTTCCTTGGTGTTGCAGGTAATTTTCCCAGATAGCAGGCTTCCATGCAGGCCACTGCCATATACATTCGCAGCTTCCCAGAGCTTTTCACAGCCTCCACAGCTTTTGCAGTGTCCACCATTCACCATGCAGACTTCACTACACTCCTTCTCTCTCTAACCTACAACTTCCTGTCTCTCTTAAACCACTTCCTTGGACAGGTGTGTTAACCATTGCTGTTCCCTTAAAGGAACCACAGCCCAAACAGAGGGGAAATATAGCGTCCTTCCAGGACCCAGCCACGGCGTCCTGTACAATATATATATATATATATATATATATATTTATATATATACACACACACATACATATATTTTATGTAGCGATACCCCCGTAAGAGCTGCTGGTTTAAATTTGGGCCTGGCGTTACCTTACTGTTCCGTATGCTCATCTCAGGGGTTCTCCTTGAAGAGTAAAGAAGTTTGCACCAACACAAAGTCTCTTTCAAGGGTTTTATTGAACAAAGTTTCAACAGAGGAGGTTGAAGGGATGGGGAGGACTCAGGTACCTTGGTTGCGGATCACAGGAACTTTCCTAGGTCCAGAGGAACAACTGTCTCCACGCTGGACTCAGCAAACACCGGATAGGCCCAATCTCACTGGCCTAGCAGCCGATGCGTAGCTCGATCACAGACTTGGTGAAAATAGAACAGTCTCTGCCACAGACTTAGCATAACCCTTCCCTGGGTTACCTTCTGAATAAAGAACACAGCTCTCAGTGCCAGGATCTTCCAGCCATCCTGGCAGCACTGTGAGGTAGATTATGATCCGGATGCATCCTCCAATTGAGTCCTCAATTGCTTGGTCCCTTCCAGCAGGCAAGGTGACACAGGATCATCCCCGGATCAGTTGGCCCCCAGAAACTTCTGGGCCTACATTTCAGTAACGGAGCCTCAGGCCAACATGACCCCGAGGCAGAAACTGCCAGCACGTCCCTGAGGCCATGAGGGCCCTCAAGTCGGGATCGGGTGGGTGGTGTCCACCACCCACGAACGACGACCCCCAACTCTCCCACTGCAATGGCGCCTGTCACTTAAGTACCCTCTCCCAGCATGCACAGTGGGTACACCACGCCCCCTGGGCTGCTGCTGGGAAAGAGATACCCAATACGTCCAGCCTGTTGCCTTTCCAACCCTGACCAGCGGTGACAGCGACACCTACTGTCAGGAGGAAAATCATGCAACCAACTGTACTGAAACAGTGCCACAATTTGAATAAACAATCTCTCTGGGCTAAACTAATGCCCAGACAACTAAATTTCAACATATAGCGCCCACTAATTGGGAGCAGGGCGATACATTTATATATACATTATCTCACAAAAGTGAGTACACCCTTCACATTTTTTGTAAATATTTTATTATATCTTTTCATGTGAGAACACTAAATAAATTATACTTCGCTACAATGCAAAGTAGTGAGTGTACAGCTTCTTTAACAGTGTAAATTTGCTGTCCCCTCAAAATAACTCAACACAAAAAAAGTGAGTACACCCCTAAGTGAAAATGTCCAAATTGGGTCCAAAGTGTCAATATTTTGTGTGGCCACCATTATTTTCCAGCACTGCCTTAACCCTCTTGGGCATGAAGTTCACCAGAGCTTCACAGGCTGCCACTGGAGTTCTCTTCCACTCCTCCATGACGACATCACGGAGCTGGTGGATGTTAGAGACCTTGAGCTCCTCCACCTTCCGTTTGAGGATGCCTCACAGATGCTCAATAGGGTTTAGTCCTGGAGACATGCTTGGCCAGTCCATCACCTTTACCCTCAGCTTCTTTGGCAAGGCAGTGGTCATCTTGGAGGTGTGTTTGGGGTCGTTATCATGTTGGAATATTGCCCTGTGGCCCAGTCTCCAAAGGGAGGGGATCATGCTCTGCTTCAGTATGTCACAGTACATGTTGGCATTTATGGTTCCCTCAATGAACTGTAGCTCCCCAGTGACGGCAGCACTCATGCAGCCCCAGACCATGACACTCCCACCACCATACTTGACTGTAGGCAAGACACACTTGTCTTTGTACTCCTCACCTGGTTGCCGCCACACACGCTTGACACCATCCGAACCAAATACGTTTTCACTTAGGGGTGTACTCACTTTTGTTGCCAGCGGTTTAGACATTAACCACTTAAGCCCCGGACCATTTGGCTGGCCAAAGACAGGCCACTTTTTGCGATTCTACACTGCGTCGCTTTAACTGACAATTGCGCTATAAACAAAAATAGAGCGACAATTTTGAAAAAAATTCAATATTTTTTACTTTTTGCTATAATAAATATCCCCAAAAATATATGTAGCGCTACCCCCAGTTAAGAGAGCCGCTGATATTGATTTGGGCCCTGCAGTGCACCGCTGTCAACCCCCGGCAATCGGCTCTAACCTCCCGTGGCACAGCTGGTGATAGAGAGATAGGACCGCGTGATCGCAACTGTTGGTGACGCAGTCCTATAACAAACATACACAGAATATACTTTAAAACTCCTATTAAAGTAAGCGGAACTGACACCAAATGTACTTTACCCAGATATTTTACTGAGGCTAATGGGCAAGTAATAAACAACAGTATAACAAGTTGCAGATCCCTGCAACAAACAGTAATAAAGATAAACAGAGTAATCAGAATAATAAAGTATTGCTATGCAACTCTAGCGCTGCCCTTTTACAGCTACTTCCCCTCATGGGTAGACTAACACCCAGCAATGTCTACCTATGCAGTCAGGCCTGACTGATCTAAATGGAAGTTCAGTGAAACAATATTTGCTAGCAATCTCTCGGTGGTGCACTTGAAGAACAACTTTGTAATCCCAACGAATAGTAAAGATAAAGTATCTGTCTTTAAACAGCTCTCACCACCTGGACAAGTCCAAGTCCCTTTCCTCCATCGATTCGTCTAGGAACAGGAATCCACCGACATCCAAGTCTTCAATCCTTCTGGTGTACTGCAGCAAGGAGGATTAGATGTCTCTAAGGCTCTGCTAGGCTGGCAGAGGGCTCTTTGGAAAGGAGCACACGGCCCAGGCTTCAGGCCTTGTGCACACAGCAGTTCAGCACAGAGATCCTCTTGCTAGGAGAGGGGTGTCCAAAGAGGCCGACCAAAACTCCGCCTCCCCTTTATAAAGTCTGCCCCAGCAGTCTCTGTTCTGGAGCAATGCACCCTGGGTGCTGCAAGATGTACTGGGAGATGTAGTCTCTCTCTCCTCTGCTTTCACTTCCATAATGTCTCTTTACTTCCTCCCGACTCACCTCTCACCTGGAACTTCTTGTCTCTCTGCATTAAAGGGGAACACCCCGCTACACACTCCCCCCACTTGAACTCTTTGGTCCCCAAACATAAACTTCAACAAATACTGTTTACCATTTTGGACAATGTCGAACATGATGTTGGCATAGGGAATTCCCACCAAAACTTTGGGATGGAACTCTCTTGCCCACAGGTCACACTACCATGAGTGGCCTGCCTAACTGTGCCAGAGAGTGAGCTGGGGTTGCCCTCCACCAAATGGACGGTGGAAGGATCAGGTTGTTCAACACTTCTCCTAGCCGTTACAACAGAGTCCTCTGAGCTCGTCCCCATTTGGGGGTAAGTTAGTTTCTTGGGAGGCCTGATGACTCTGCGAGCCCTCTGCTCTCTTGGTGCTTCTGACTCTGGCACCACAGGCTCTTCTTCAGGAGTAAGTTCAGGTGACATTGCTGGTTCTGGAACCTCTGATTCAGAAGTCGACTGACGTATGGAATCTCTAGAGTCCTCCTCAGCGCAAGTGTCAGGAACATCTTCCCAGTAATCAGCTGAGGGACTGAAGGGTATGAATTCAGTAGCCTCCGGATTCAGCGTTGCATCTGGGGTATCCCCTCCATTTGGGAGATCTATGGCGGACGTTCCCAGAGTCGAGGGAGGCCACAGCCAGTCCAGTTCTCCACCTTCTTCTGTACTCAATTGGGAGGCCTCCCCATCTTTGGCTTGAGAGGTCTGGGACCGAGTGTTCGGCCTAGGAATATCCAGGATAGAGGCCGGTTCAGGGGAGTCTCTCACGGGAGGTATTCTGACTGCCTCAGCAAGTGGGAGCAGGTGGTTCCGATGCCACATCTTCAGTGGACCCACCTTTCCTTCTGGCTTTAGTTTGTAGACAGGCAAACCGGGCAACTTCCTACAGACAACATAGGGCTCAGATCTCCACCTGTCGGCAAGCTTGTGTTTTCCAGGGACCCCCAGATTGCGTAGCAGTACTCGGTCCCCGGGCTGCAGATCTTGCACTCGAACCTTCAGATCAAAATTTCTCTTGTTGCGGGCCCCCCTTTGATCCGAAGCCGCCTGGGCTTGTTCATAGGCCACCTGCAAGCTACGTCTAAGTCTGTCCACGTATCCCTTGTGGGATGTAGCTGAGGTATTGTCTATAGAAGTGCCAAAGGCCAGGTCCACAGGTAGCCTTGCTTCTCTCCCAAACATAAGTCGATAAGGGGAGTAGCCAGTGGCGTCACTTGTGGTACAGTTATAGGCATGTACTAGGGCTGATATGTGCTGACTCCAGTGTTGCTTCTTCTCTGTTTCTAAGGTTCCCAACATGTTGAGCAGGGTCCGGTTAAATCTCTCCGGCTGAGCATCTCCTTGTGGGTGGTAAGGCGTGGTTCTGGTCTTCTTTATTCCTAATGAATCCAAAAGTCTTCTGATCAACCGACTCTCAAAGTCCCTTCCTTGATCTGAGTGGAGTCTCTGTGGTAGTCCGTAATGGACAAAATACTTCTCCATAAGTATCTTGGCCACGGTGGATGCCTTCTGGTCTTTGGTTGGGAAAGCTTGAGCATAGCGGGTGAAATGGTCGGTTATTACCAGAACATTCCCCAATCCACTCAGGTCGGGTTTGAGGCAGAGAAAGTCAATGCATACCAGATCCATTGGGCCTTGACTCTGTAAGTGGCCCATTGGGGCAGCTTGATGGGGTAGGGTCTTTCTCTGAATGCATCGTGCACAGGAATGGCAATACTCCTCTACTTCTGCCCTCATGCAGGGCCAATAGAACCGATTTCTGACAAGCTGGAAGGTCCTTTCTGCCCCTAGGTGACCATGATGGTCATGCAGGGCAATTAGTACAGTCTCTCGGTGCTTCTCTGGAAGAAATAACTGCCACTTATCTTCTGAGTCATCAGAGGGGCCCCTTCGGTAGACCACTCCCTGATGTACCTGTAGCCTGTCCAATTCCTTCCTCAACAGGCGAGCCTCCTTTGAGGGGTGATGTAGGAATTTGTTGGGATCCTGATTCTCCAGGGCTTCGAGGACCAATCTCCCCATGGGGTCTTCCAATTGGTCACACCTCAACTCCTTCTTGGACAGTCTCGGTAGGTTGTCTTCCTCCAGTTGAGTTACCCCACAATAGTGTTTGGGGACTCCTACCATGGTAACCCCTATTTCTTCTGCTCTGGAGCCTCCTCTGGCTTGGAATTCAGCCCCTTGACAAAGGGCCCGCACCCCGTCCGGTGCCACTTGGGTCCAATCTTCCCAGTCATTTGTCGTGGCATGAGACCTCCGGGACAGGGCATCTGCATCCCTATTTCCGGCTCCTGGTCTGTACTTCAGACTGAAGTTGAATCCAGACAATGCGGCCAACCACCTGTGTCCGGTGGCATCTAGTTTCGCGGTGGTGAAGAGGTAGGTCAGGGGGTTGTTGTCTGTCTTCACAGTAAACTCTGCCCCATACAAGTAGTCTTTTAGCTTGTCTACTACCGCCCATTTGAGGGCCAGGAATTCCAGCTTATGAGTGGGGTAATTCTTTTCTGAGGGGGTCAGGCTCCTGCTCACATAGGCCACTGGTCGCAGTTGTCCTTCATGTTCTTGGTAGAGTACACCACCTAGACCCTCATGGCTGGCATCCACATGTAATTCATAAGGTCTGGTAGGGTCGGCGTAGGCCAGGACTGGGGCAGTGGTTAAGCTCCTCTTCAGGAGCATGAAAGGCCTCTTCACACCTTGGGTTCCACTGATCTTGAACTGACTCACCAGGCCTCCTGGGCCCTGAGTCATCCTCTTCCCCTTCTGCCTTTAGCAATTCATTCAACGGGCGGGCAATCCGAGCAAACCCCTCCACAAACCTCCTATAATAGGAGCAGAACCCCAGGAAGGATCTGAGCTCTGTTACTGTGGTGGGTCGTGGCCAGGAAGTGACTGCTTCCAACTTCTCAGGATCTGTGGCCACCCCTTCTTCAGACACTATGTGCCCCAGATAGTTCACAGAAGACTGGTAGAACCGACACTTCTCGGGGGAAAGCTTAAGTCCCTCTTCGCTGAGTCTTCTCAATACTTTCTCCAACCTGGCTTCATGTTCTTCCAAGGTTCTTCCAAAGACAATGACATCGTCCAAGTACACAAGGACTTCTATAAGATTCATGTCTCCAACAGTCTTCTCCATAAGGCGTTGAAAGGTAGCAGGAGCTCCAGACAGACCCTGAGGCATCCTATTGAATTCGAAGAATCCCACCGGGGTTATGAAGGCTGTCTTCTCCCTGTCTTCTGGGTGCATAGGGATTTGATAGTACCCACTCTTGAGGTCCATCACACTGAACCATTTGGCTCCAGACAAACTTTGTAGGGCATCTTCTATCCTTGGCGTGGTGTATTGGTCAGGGATGGTTCTCCTGTTGAGAGTCCTGTAATCGATACAAAGCCTCAACGACCCATTCTTCTTTCTGACCACCACGATTGGGGAGGCATAGGGACTTCTAGACTCCCGGATCACACCAGTCTTCTTTAGTTCTACAAGTTGTTCCCTCAGATCCTCCAGATCTGCCAGGGGGACCCGCCTGACCCTCTCTCGGAAGGGCTTATCTTCTTGGAGGCGGATCCGATGGGTGGCACTTCTTGCACACCCCACATCGAATTCATCTTCGGAAAAGATCTTCTCCCACCTGGTCAGCTGGGCCTTGGCTCTTTCTTTCCAAGCCCTGGGTAGGTTCGGGTTTTCCACGAACAGTTTCTCCCAAACATCTCCTCCGTCACCCGTCCCCTTGACTTCGGACCAAGTGACCGGGGCAGCAGGGCTCACCTGACCAAGCAACACTCTGGCAGGGATCTCCATGGGTCCTCCCGTAGTGTTCCTAACACTCACCGGAACTCTGCCATGGGCCTTCTTCAGAGCCTTGAACGGAATCACTTCTGGTATCACTTCCAGGCCTGAGGACTCTTCCCTTGGGTCTGATTCCAGCATGACAAAGGGGCCAGGTTGTTCCCACGAAAGCTTCACAGTGGCCCTAAGACAGGTTACTTCTCCGGGCTGTAGCACTACTCCTTCTCTGCCAAGTCTCCACACCTTCCCTATCCCCTCTCCCGGGGTCTTCTGCTCTAAGACCAGTCGTTGGTAGGCCGTCTTTAGCATGGGATGGATTTTGGTGGCTGAATGGTTTCTCTCTTTCACTAGAGGGGTCAGGAGTCTCCTGACTAGATCCGTGTTTGTCCCAATGATCAGGGAAATCTTGCTGGCTCCAGGCGGCCGGGGACACACAACTGCCAGGGTGTCAAACACTTCAGCCTTCCCAGCCACGGATGGGTCGAAAGTCATCTTTATGGGCAGGTACCCATCATAAGGGAAACTCTGGGTTCCAAGTCCCCATATCTCCAGCTCTTCTATCTTCTGGATAGGCAGATGACTCAAGTGCCTATCATAGAAGTCCCGGTATAGTAAAGTCACCTGTGCTCCGGTGTCCAAAAGAGCTTTAGTATAGACTCCTTCCACTTGAATGGGCACAGTAGGAGACGGGCCCACCAGTTCCTTTGGGTATGGCCGGACTGGGGTCACCTCTTTTTTTTGGCTTTCGACCCTTGCCCTGCTCCTTTTGGACTTTAATTTTTCCTGAGCCTGGCATGCATTGACTTTCTCCCTCTCAATGGGGGCACAAACCCGCTGAGGGATGTTATTGTTCCTTTTAGGTGGATGTTCCTTCTTTGGGGTGCTGTACTTCCACTGAGGGGTCTTGCCCCCTCCCTCTGGGGTACATCTTGGTGGGGGTGTACTATACCTCCTCCTAGGAGTTTTGTCTCCTCCATTCTTGGCCTTTTTTTTTAGTTTGGAGCGCACTGAAGATGATGGGCACCCGGTTGACTCCTTCACCGGGGCCCTTTGGAGTTTCCCGCCGGCTTGCAATTATCTGTTCTCTTCTTCTTTGGGCTGGAGCATACGTTAGCAAAGTGGCCACTCCCTCCGCAGTTATAGCAAATCACCTCTTCTCGGTCCTGTAGGGAGGCCGGTGCTGAGGTGTTCGGGAACAACTCCTTTCTTGGGCTCGGTTTCTCTCGTCTTCTCTGATCTTTCTCCATCAAAGAGGTCAGCATCTCCAACACTTGGGCCATTTGCGATTTCAGAGTGTCAACCTCCGCATCTCTTTCTGGGCTCTTGACCGAATGGACAAACACTGGTACAGGTGTGACATTCGCCTTGGCCACCTGCTGATCTTCCTGCAGCGCCTCTTCGTCCCTAATAATTTTTATTAGATCAGAGTAGGTTAGTGACATTCCTCCTCCTGAGGTTTTCAGGTGCAGCCAGACCGGGTCTGAGCGCCGCGCTCCCCTCATGATCTGCTTCATGCGTGCTTCATCTGCATCTTTGGGCAGCATTCCCTTCTTCAGTACAATCTTGCATAACTGCCTGTTCAGCCTTCTAACATATTCTGACAGTTTCTCATTCGGCTGCTGGAGAGTGTGTTCAATTTGATAAATCATCTCTGACACCTTCTCCAGCTGACCAAACTCTTCCTGCAGCATGGCCAGGCAATCTTGAGCTGTACAGTTTTCATTTCCAAACCGGAAGCTCTTCACCGCTTCTGCCACGGCACCTTTCAGACTTTCTAAGACTCGCTGTCTCTTCTGTGCCTCAGGCACCTCCCATGCTTCTACTGCCTGCAATGCCTGTTCCACCCAAATGTCAAAATCTTCCTCCCCCGCAGGGACGGGGAGCTTCCCTGAGAAGGTGCTAAGCTTCCGGTAACCGGCCTCCACATGCACCGTACTGCTTTTCTGGCACTTAATTACAAGGTCTCCTAGAGCATTCAACAATTCAGGCCCTATAGCGGCCAGCGGTGATCCCGGGCTTAATAGTTCCTTAAGCTTTTCTGCTTTAGGGGATAGTGGTGGAGATAATTGTGGGGGTGATGGCTTTGGTGTCTGAAACCATTCTTCCTTCACTGGCAGCGTATGTATCAAGTGATAGATCTGATTATCTATGGCTTGTATACTCTGACTTTTAAAATGCTCTGGGATTTCCTTTTTCCATTCTACCAGTGCGTATGTAAACGAGATCACTGGATCTGGCCTAAAATCCATCACCCATGCTTTGTGGCTCGGAGACAGTAACAATACGAGCTGTTTTATCTCCTCTTCCTTCCATCTTTCCCCCGGGAGTACAATGACTACCGCCGCGGTTGGATCGGCGCCAATCGCTGCGCACCACTGTGACATTGCCAGCGGGTCCATGCTGGTACTTCTGACCGGCTTGATTGCAGCGTGCAACGTACAAGGATCCCGGACTCGAGCCCCCACGTGTAGCGCTACCCCCAGTTAAGAGAGCCGCTGATATTGATTTGGGCCCTGCAGTGCACCGCTGTCAACCCCCGGCAATCGGCTCTAACCTCCCGTGGCACAGCTGGTGATAGAGAGATAGGACCGCGTGATCGCAACTGTTGGTGACGCAGTCCTATAACAAACATACACAGAATATACTTTAAAACTCCTATTAAAGTAAGCGGAACTGACACCAAATGTACTTTACCCAGATATTTTACTGAGGCTAATGGGCAAGTAATAAACAACAGTATAACAAGTTGCAGATCCCTGCAACAAACAGTAATAAAGATAAACAGAGTAATCAGAATAATAAAGTATTGCTATGCAACTCTAGCGCTGCCCTTTTACAGCTACTTCCCCTCATGGGTAGACTAACACCCAGCAATGTCTACCTATGCAGTCAGGCCTGACTGATCTAAATGGAAGTTCAGTGAAACAATATTTGCTAGCAATCTCTCGGTGGTGCACTTGAAGAACAACTTTGTAATCCCAACGAATAGTAAAGATAAAGTATCTGTCTTTAAACAGCTCTCACCACCTGGACAAGTCCAAGTCCCTTTCCTCCATCGATTCGTCTAGGAACAGGAATCCACCGACATCCAAGTCTTCAATCCTTCTGGTGTACTGCAGCAAGGAGGATTAGATGTCTCTAAGGCTCTGCTAGGCTGGCAGAGGGCTCTTTGGAAAGGAGCACACGGCCCAGGCTTCAGGCCTTGTGCACACAGCAGTTCAGCACAGAGATCCTCTTGCTAGGAGAGGGGTGTCCAAAGAGGCCGACCAAAACTCCGCCTCCCCTTTATAAAGTCTGCCCCAGCAGTCTCTGTTCTGGAGCAATGCACCCTGGGTGCTGCAAGATGTACTGGGAGATGTAGTCTCTCTCTCCTCTGCTTTCACTTCCATAATGTCTCTTTACTTCCTCCCGACTCACCTCTCACCTGGAACTTCTTGTCTCTCTGCATTAAAGGGGAACACCCCGCTACACATATAAAAAACAATTTTTTTCCTCAGTTTAGGCCGATACGTATTCTTCTATATATTTTTGGTAAAAAAAAAAAACGCACTACGCGTTTATTGATTGGTTTGCGCAAAAGTTATAGCGTCTACAAAATAGGGGGTCGTTTTAGGCATTTTTATTAATTTTTTTTTTTACTAGTAATGGCGGCGATCTGCGATTTTTATCGTGACTGTGACATTATGGCGGACATATCGGACACTTTTGAAACCATTTTGGGACCATTGTCATCTTTACAGCGATCAGTGCTATAAAAATGCACTGATTACTGTAAAAATTACACTTGCAGCGAAGGGGTTAACCTGTAGGGGGCGCTGAAGGGGTTAAGTGTGTCCTAGGGAGTGATTCTAACTGTTAGGGGGCGTGGCTAGGAGTGACACGTCACTGATCGCTGTTCCCGATGACAGGGAACAGACGATCAGTGACATGTCACTAGGAAGAACGGGGAGGTGTTGTGTTTACACTGACATCTCCCCGTTCTTCAGCTCTGTGACCCGATCGCGGGACAACGGCGGACATCGAGTCACGGAGCTCGCGATAGGGTCGCGAGTGCGCCGCCGCCGGCAAATTAAAGGGGACGTACCTGTACGTCCATTTGCACAGCCGTGCCATTCTGTCGACCTAAATGTTCGTGCGGCGGTCCTTAAGTGGTTAATGGCTGTGTGTTGAGTTATTTTGAGGGCACAGCAAATTTACACTGTTATACAAGCTGTACACTCACTACTTTACATTGTAGCAAAGTGTCATTTCTTCAGTGTTGTCACATGAAAAGATATAATAAAATATTTACAAAAATGTGAGGGGTGTACTCACTTTTGTGAGATACTGTATATATATATATATATATGTGTGCTTGCATGTGTGAATGTTAAAAACAGTACAACTCATCTTATTTAACCTCTTCATGTCCCCCCTATAGCGGTTTTACTGCTACAGGGTGGCACCTGTGTGCAGGATCACGTATATATAGGGTGCGTGCATGCGCAACGCCATTGTCTCGCTCCCACTGTGATCACACACAGCTGGAGCCCAGCGGCAGGTACAGTGGACTCGATGTCCGCCGCCACCTACCGATGGTTAAGGAGAGAGGCAGAATGGCGGACTGCCTATGTAAGCAAGGCAGATCACCGTTCTGTCAGTAGGGAAGTCATGGATCCTGTGTTCCTGCAAAGCAGGGACATGGATCCATGCCTTCCACTAGTAAAAGCACCCCCCACAGTTTAAAGAAACAATGGCTAGGCACACAATTAACCATTTGATCGTCCCTGATGTTAACCTCTTCCCAGCCAGTGTCATTAGTACAGTGACAGTGCATATTTTTAGCACTGATCACTGTGTTAGTGTCACTGGTTCCCAAAAAGTGTCAAAAGTTTCAGTTAGTGTCCAAATCGTCCTCTACAATATCGCAGTGCCGCTATAAGTCGCTGATCGCCACCATTACTAGTAAAATAAATACAAATATCCCATCGTTTTTTGCGCAAACCAATCACTATACGCTTTTTAGGATTTTTTTTTACCAAAAATATGTAGCAGAATTGGCCTAAATTGATGAAGAAATTCGATTTTTTAAGTTTTTTATTGGATGTGTTTTATAGCAGAAAGTAAAAAAATATATATCTTTTTTTTTTTTTTTCAAAATTGTTTGGATTTTTTTCGTTTATAGCGAAAAAAAAAAAAATCTGCAGAGGTGATCAAATACCACCAAAAGAAAGCTCTATTTGGGGGACAAAAGGACATACCGTATATACTTAAGTATAAGCCGAGATTTTCAGCCCTTTTCTTTGGGCTGAAAGTGCCCCCCTCGGCTTATATTGGAGTCAGTGTACCTGAAAATATTGAGAGGCTGCGGGCGTCCATCGTTGAAATCTCGCGGTCTCCTCCTGGTCCCTTCCGTGATAGACGGAACTGTGTCTGCTGAGAATCGCCTATCATGAACGGTCTCTCATCCTCACCCATCCCAGCAGACACTGTGTTCAGTGTTCCGCCAATCATGGACGCCTTTTCATCCTCGAACAAGAGGACGTCCATGATTGGCGGAACACTGAACACAGTGTCTGCTGGGAAACTGAGGATGAGAGAACGTTCGTGATAGGCGGAACTGTGTCTGCTTAGAAACGCCTATCACGAAAGGGACCAGGAAGAGACCGTGAGTTTTAAACAATGAATGGACGCCCGCAGCCTCTCAATTTCAGGTACAATTTCAATTTTAGGGGCACAGTGAGGATGGGCACAGTGAGGATGGGCACAGTAAGGATGGGCACAGTAAGGTGGTAATGGGCAGAGTGAGGTTGGGCACAGTGACAATTGGCTTAGTGAGGTTGCAATGGGCACAGTGAGGCGTGCAAATGGGCATTGTTGACCCTCTTCCACTTACAGTAGCTGCTGCATTCTCACCCTCGGCTTATACTCGAGTCAGTAAATTTTCCCATTTTTTTGTGGTAAAATTAGGTACCTCGGCTTATACTCTGGTCGGCTTATACTCGAGTATATACGGTACATTTTATTTTGGTACAGCATCGCATGCCCGCGCAATTGTAAGTTAAAGTAACGCAGTGCTCTATCGCAAAAAATAGTCTTGTCATTGGGGGGGGGGGGACCTTCCGGAGGTCAAGTGGTTAACACATACTTACAAATTTATTTTAAAAATACATTAAACTAAAATTAACCTAAAATTATAACCTAAAGTTATAGCTTCCTTTTACCACGTTTGTTGTTTCGTCCTCACCAATGCAGCATATGATTGGCGTATTATAACAGAAGAATGAAATTGGCACTATGAGCCTGGCATTGCTCACATGATCAGTCCAGCACTGGGTAATTAGTCCCGTGCATGTCATTGCCAGAGTCAATCTGTGCTATGAGAAAATGAACTTGTAAAGAACACACAGTGCAATAGCAATCAAAATATAATTTCACAAAGGCATTAAAAAGTTAAAAAACGTGGAGATAGAAATCCCCTTAATAGGCATGATACAATTTCAATTAAAATAAACTGGCAATCTCAGGGGCAATATTATATAAAATAAAATGTAATTAAAAGTCTTGGTAATGGCCTATTAATGTCAAAATGCAGTAACTGTATATAGGCATTTGTAATAAAAACACAATTGTACAAAATAATAACCTCAAATAATGTGATTACCAATTACACATAATTAGGTAATAAAATATAAAACGATTGACTTGTTTTTTTTTTACCTTGAATAGAAATACAATATGACCAACTGTCAGAAAGTAAAGTGTATAGAAACCCAAGAACAAAAATATATTATATTGCAGCTTACCAGTCCCTAGATAGGGTGACTGCATTATTTTTTTAAAGGTAAAACTTCACTTTGCAAAGAATACTCAATCACATGCAAGGAAAAAAAAAAGAAGCATTTTTTGTTTTTGTGTCCTAGGTAGTGATGAGCCGAACACCCCCGGGTTCGGTTCGCACCAGAACCCGCGAACGGACCGAAAGTTCGTACGAACATTAGAACCCTATTAAATACAATGGATGCGAACGTTCGAATTCTAAAGTGCTAATTATAACAACTATTATGCATGTTATTGTCCTAAAAAGGGTTTGGGAACCCGGGTTGTGCACCAGGGGACATGTATCAATGCAAAAAGAAGTTTTAAAAACGGTCGTTTTTCGGGAGCAGTCATTTTAATGATGCATAAAGTGAAAAAAAAAAAGTCAAATATTCCTTTAAATATCGTACCTGGTGTCTAAAGTATGCCTGTGAAGTGCCACGTGTTTCCCGTGTTTAGAACTGTCCCTGCACAAAATGACACTTCTAAAGGAAAAAAAAGCCATTTAAAACTGCTTGCGGCTTTAATGTAATGTCTGGTCCCGGTAATATGGATGAAAATCTTTAAGAAAAATGGCATAGCTACCCCATGACCCCCCCCCCTACCCCAGCCCATTACCAGCCCCTTTGGGTCTTGTATGGATATTAAGGGGAACCCCGCACATAAAATAAAAAAGGCCCTATATACTCTGAACAGCCGTATACAGGCGGTGCATACAAGACAGGGACTGTAGGTTTGTTCTTATGTAGAATCTGTTTGTAATTTTGAACAGGTACATTGTTGAAGTGTAGCTCCAGCCCAAAAATCTATTTTTAAACTTTTTGGAAAACATAGGTAAGGGTTATCACCCCTGTAACATTTGTTTTGCTGTCTGTGCCCCTGTTCAGAACATTTCACCTCACTTTCCGTCCCAATGACAACTGTTTTTGAAATGTGGTGTTTTTCTTGAAACAAGGATTGCTGATAAAGCATCAGTACAGAGGAGACACCTTTCTCCCATATTTATTCTTACAGGAGAGAATTTTCCTTCCTAGTGGTAGATTTCCTCTCACTTCCTGTTGTCTTCTTGCGTTTGCAAGTAGGAGTCGTTTGTAAGTTGGATGTTTGAAAGTAGGGACCTGCCGTATATACTCTGCAGAAATAGGCCCCTTAGTTGTTGGTGTTGGCACAACACTGTAAGCACTCACAGTTACTCTTGGTTGGTGCTGGAACGCCCTGCTGTCAACTATTATATCAGGAATTGTAATTACATATAATTGTTGAACAGTGGTAGTAAAAATTGGGCCTTTGATGGTGGTGCTGGTGCCACAACACTGTAAGCCCTGACAGTTACTCTTGGTGGGTGCAGCAATGGGCCCTGCTGTGAATTATTAGATCAAGAATTGTAATTACATGCCCCTTTTGAACAGGGGCTGAAAAATTGGGCCTTTCGTGGTGGTGGTGGTGGTGGTGGCGTTGCCACAACACTGTAAGCCCTCAGAGTTACTCTTGGTGGGTGCAGCAATGGGCCCTGCTGTGAATTATTAGATCAAGAATTGTAATTGCATGCTCCTGTTGAACAGGGGCTGAAAAATTGGGCCTTTCGTGGTGGTGGTGGTGGTGGTGGTGTTGCCACAACACTGTAAGCCCTCAGAGTTACTCTTGGTGGGTGCAGCAATGGGCCCTGCTGTGAATTATTAGATCAAGAATTGTAATTACATGCCCCTTTTGAACAGGGGCTGAAAAATTGGGCCTTTCGTGGTGGTGGTGGTGGTGGCGTTGCCACAACACTGTAAGCCCTCAGAGTTACTCTTGGTGGGTGCAGCAATGTGCCCTGCTGTGAATTATTAGATCAAGAATTGTAATTGCATGCCCCTGTTGAACAGGGGCTGAAAAATTGGGCCTTAGGCACTGGTGGCACAACACTACAACCCCTCACAGATACTGTACTTGGAGCACAGCAATGAGCCCTATGGCAAATTATTGCTAAAAAAATTGTAATTACACGCCCCTGTAAAACAGGGGCTGAAAAATTGGGCCTTAGCCACTGGTGGCGGCACCCATAAACAAAAATGATCTTCCAAGCTATCATCATCAATCGTATCATTGAGGACTCGGAGGAGGAGGATAGCCAGTCAACATAACAGCACAGGCACTCAGCATCAGCATCAGTCTTGAAGGGATGTGACATGTTAAAATCAATTAGTCTGTTATATCAGCATCAGGTGTGTGGTAGCTGGTGGTGATCCAAGACTGGTTCATCTTGATGAAAGTCAGTCGATCAACCGAGTCGGTGGACAGGCGCACCCTGTGATCCGTGACAAATCCTCCAGCAGCACTGAATGTGCGTTCCGAAAGAACGCTGGATGTAGGACAGGCCAGTAGCTCAATTGCATACTGTGCAAGCTCTGGCCAGTGATCCATCCTCAAGACCCAGTAAGCCAGAGGATTTTCGGTGGGGAAGGTGTCCAAGTCTGACCTTGCCCCTAGATATTCCTGCACCATGTTTATCAGACGCTGGCGATGGTTGCTGGAACCGATCATACTTTGGGGCTGCGGACTAAAGAATTGTCTGAACGCATCGGTCAGACGGCCACCTTCCCCACCGCTCCTTCTTTGACTGGCCGAAGCCTCAGCAACTCGTTGTCCAGGACCAGGAGTTTGTAACCTCCCAGTCTCTGGGAACGCGTTGCACAGACCTTTCTGCAAGGCCTCCCGGAGTTGTCTCATCCTCTGCTCCCTCTGCGACGGTAACATAAGGTCCGCAACCTTACCCTTGTACCGTGGATCAAGGAGAGTGGCCAGCCAGTAATGGTCCCTCTCCTTGATCCGAAGAATACGAGGATCCTTCCGCAGACTTTGCAGGATCAGGGAGGCCATGCAGCGTAGGTTTGCTGAGGCATTCGCTCCGGAGTCCTCTGGGTCACTAAGGACGACATGATCCGCAGCCACCTCCTCCCAGCCACGTACAAGTCCACTGGTTTCTTGGGACTGTAAATCATCCCTAAAA
The DNA here is from genome assembly GCA_029206835.1 of Rana muscosa. Taxonomy (NCBI): domain Eukaryota; kingdom Metazoa; phylum Chordata; class Amphibia; order Anura; family Ranidae; genus Rana; species Rana muscosa. The sequence continues at coordinate 1,048,728,348 of CM055117.1, forward strand.
GACTGCTGCTGATGATGCTGAGTGCCAGCCTCCACCTCCATGCTGACACAATCCTCCTCCTCCTCCTCCTCCTCCTCCTCTTCCTGTGCGATGGGTGGGACAGAAGGAACACTGTCTGGGTAAAGGGGGCCTTGAGAGGCAAGGAAGTCCTCCTCTTCCTGCCTCTGTTCTGCCTCAAGTGCCCTGTCCATTATTCCACGCAGCGTGTGCTCCAACAGGTGGACAAGAGGTACAGTGTCACTGATGCATGCACTGTCACTGCTCACCATCCTCGTGGCCTCCTCAAATGGTGCCAGGACAGTGCATGCATCCCTGATCATGCCCCACTGGCGTGGAGAAAAAAAACCAAGCTCCCCTGACCCTGTCCTGGTGCCGTAGTCGCACAGGTACTCATTGATGGCCCTCTGCTGCGTGTGCAGCCGCTGCAGCAAGGCCAACGTTGAGTTCCACCTGGTGGGCATGTCACATATAAGGCGGTTCTTGGGCAGGTTCAACTCCTTTTGCAGCTCAGCCAGGCGAGCACTGGCATTATAAGATCTGCGGAAATGCACACAGACTTTCCTGGCCTGCCTCAGGACATCCTGTAAGCCCGGGTACCTGCCCAAGAACCGCTGCACCACCAGGTTAAGGACGTGAGCCACACAGGGCACATGGGTCAGTTGTCCCTGTCGGAGGGCGGAGAGGAGGTTGGTGCCATTGTCGCAAACCACCATTCCTGGCTTAAGCTGGCGTGGCGTCAACCACCTCTCGGCCTGGCCCTGCAGAGCAGACAGGACCTCTGCCCCAGTGTGGCTTCTGTCCCCCAAACACACCAGCGCAAGCACGGCATGGCATCTTTTTGCCTGCGTACTTGCGTAGCCCCTTGAACGCCTACGGAGCACCGCTGGTTCCGAGGACAAACCACAGGAAGAGGCCATGGAGGAAGAAGAAGAGGAGGGGGTGGAGGAGAGAGGTGTGTCACAACCAGTAGTAGCATTTTGGAGGCGTGGCGGTGAAACAACCTCCAACACTACTGCACCTTGTCCTGCATCCTTCCCAGCTGCCAAAAGAGTGACCCAATGGGCCGTGAAAGAAAGGTAACGTCCCTGTCCATGCCTGCTGGACCATGAGTCAGCGGTAATATGCACCTTACCGCTGACCGCCCTGTCCAGCGAGGCCAAGACATTGCCTTCCACATGCCGGTAGAGAGCCGGAATAGCCTTCCGTGAGAAAAAGTGGCGTTTGGGAACCTGCCACTGAGGAACCGCACATTGCACAAACTCACGGAAGGGGGCCGAGTCTACCAACTGAAAAGGCAGCAGTTGAAGCGCTAGCAATTTAGCCAAGCTAGCATTCAACCGCTGGGCATGTGGATGGCTGGGAGTGAACTTCTTTCGACGGTCCAGCAGCTGGGGCAGGGAAATTTGCCTGCTAGAATCGGACGTCGGTGTACTGCTAGCAGAGTGGCCACAAGTACTTGGCTGTGACACACCTAATTCTACACCTTCATTCCTCTCAGTGCATGTTTCAGAGAGGACTGAAGTTATAGTGGGGTTGGAGATCCCAGCTGATGCGGTGCAAGGAGAGGTCCGCTTTGTTCTTTGGTGTGGGTCTTTGAGGTAGGCTTGCCAACGAGCTGCATGGCAGGTCAACATATGTCTGGTCAGGCATGTGGTACCCAAGCGGCTGATGTTTTGGCCACGCGATATACGCTTGAGACATATGTTGCAAACAGCAGCTGTGCGATCTGATGCACTAGCCTCAAAAAAGGCCCACACCAAAGAACTTTTTGAATGACGGGCAGAGGCAGCGCCCTGCACAGGCGGAGCTCTGCGGTGTGATTCTGTCGGTGTACTGCCCTTACGCTGGCCACCAAAGGGCATCCTGCCTCGTTGGAGATGTGCCTCCTCCTCATCCTCCTCCTCCTCCTCTCTCCTATTAGGCACCCACGTGGAGTCAGTGACCTCATCATCCCCTCCCTCCTCATCACTGGAGCCAATCTGGCAGTATGCTGCAGCTGCTGGAACATGACTGCCAGATTGGTGTCCTTCTTGAGCATCCCCTCTGTCTGCTCTCACGCTACTGCCTTCCTGTAGCTGGGTTTCATCATCAGACCCTTCGAAACGCTGGGCATCCTCCTGGAGCATGTACCCAACACTCTGCTCAAACAGTTCGGGGGACTCCTCAGGAGGAGGACATGGTGGGTCTAGGGAAGGAGTGACTGATGATGAGTCTGACATTGATACCAGGGAAGAGGACGCTTTGGCAGCTGCTTTTCCAGTACCCTGAGCCTGGGTGAGAGAGGATGAGGAGGAGGAGGAGGGCTTGGTCATCCACTCTACCAAGTCTTCGGCATGATGTGGCTCAACATGTCCAGCTGCCGAAAAGAAGGACAAGCGTGTCCCATGGCCATGTGCTGATGACAATGCACCGCATCCACGACCAGCACTGTTGCCCCCAGACACAGAGCCTGCTTGCCCTCTTTTATTGCCTCCTGACTGTCTGCCTCTCCTTGTTTGCCTTCCAGACATTCAAATAGATGGCCTGCAGGGAGATGGGAAAAAAGCAATAAGGGCTACCTTCAGGTGTCCTTCTCTGTCCCTTTACTTAAGGATTTCTAAATATGGTTGAGGATGATTGCTTTTGCACAGAATAGCACAACGACAATTTCCCTGACTGTCCAAAAAAACAAGGATTTCAAAGATGGTTGATGAGGAATGCTTTAGCACACTATAGCACAAGGAGAATTTCCCTCACTGTCCTTCCCTGTCCCTAGAAACAAGGATTATCACAGTGAAAGAAACTGACACTCTTCCTACCTATAGTTTTCTGTCCCTAGAAAAAATGTTTTTTTAAAGCACACTATAGCACAAGGAGAATTTTCCTCACTGTCCTTCCCTGTCCCTAGAAACAAGGATTATCACAGTGAAAGAAACTGACACTCTCCCTTCCTATAGTTTTCTGTCCCTAGAAAAAATGTTTTTTTAAAGCACACTATAGCACAAGGAGAATTCCCTCACTGTCCTTCCCTGTCCCTAGAAACAAGGATTTGCACAGTAAAAGACACTGACACTCTCCCTACCTATAGTTTTCTGTCCCTAGAAAAAAAGTTTTTTTAAAGCACACTATAGCACAAGGAGAATTTCCCTCACTTTCCTTCTTTGTCCCTAGAAACAAGGATTATCACAGTGAAAGAAACTGACACTCTTCCTACCTATAGTTTTCTGTCCCTAGAAAAAATGTTTTTTTAAAGCACACTATAGCACAAGGAGAATTCCCTCACTGTCCTTCCCTGTCCCTAGAAACAAGGATTCGCACAGTAAAACACACTGACACTCTCCCTACCTATAGTTTTCTGTCCCTAGAAAAAATGTTTTTTTAAAGCACACTATAGCACAAGGAGAATTCCCTCACTGTCCTTCCCTGTCCCTAGAAACAAGGATTTGCACAGTAAAAGACACTGACACTCTCCCTACCTATAGTTTTCTGTCCCTAGAAAAAATGTTTTTTTAAAGCACACTATAGCACAAGGAGAATTCCCTCACTGTCCTTCCCTGTCCCTAGAAACAAGGATTCGCACAGTAAAAGACACTGACACTCTCCCTACCTATAGTTTTCTGTCCCTAGAATTTTTTTTTTTTAAAGCACACTATAGCACAAGGAGAATTTCCCTCACTTTCCTTCTTTGTCCCTAGAAACAAGGATTATCACAGTGAAAGAAACTGACACTCTTCCTACCTATAGTTTTCTGTCCCTAGAAAAAATGTTTTTTTAAAGCACACTATAGCACAAGGAGAATTCCCTCACTGTCCTTCCCTGTCCCTAGAAACAATGATTCGCACAGTAAAACACACTGACACTCTCCCTACCTATAGTTTTCTGTCCCTAGAAAAAATGTTTTTTTAAAGCACACTATAGCACAAGGAGAATTCCCTCACTGTCCTTCCCTGTCCCTAGAAACAAGGATTTGCACAGTAAAAGACACTGACACTCTCCCTACCTATAGTTTTCTGTCCCTAGAAAAAATGTTTTTTTAAAGCACACTATAGCACAAGGAGAATTCCCTCACTGTCCTTCCCTGTCCCTAGAAACAAGGATTCGCACAGTAAAAGACACTGACACTCTCCCTACCTATAGTTTTCTGTCCCTAGAAAAAATGTTTTTTTAAAGCACACTATAGCACAAGGAGAATTTCCCTCACTTTCCTTCTTTGTCCCTAGAAACAAGGATTATCACAGTGAAAGAAACTGACACTCTTCCTACCTATAGTTTTCTATCCCTAGAAAAAATGTTTTTTTAAAGCACACTATAGCACAAGGAGAATTCCCTCACTGTCCTTCCCTGTCCCTAGAAACAAGGATTCGCACAGTAAAACACACTGACACTCTCCCTACCTATAGTTTTCTGTCCCTAGAAAAAATGTTTTTTTAAAGCACACTATAGCACAAGGAGAATTTCCCTCACTTTCCTTCTTTGTCCCTAGAAACAAGGATTATCACAGTGAAAGAAACTGACACTCTTCCTTCCTATAGTTTTCTGTCCCTAGAAAAAATGTTTTTTTTAAAGCACACTATAGCACAAGGAGAATTCCCTCACTGTCCTTCCCTGTCCCTAGAAACAAGGATTCGCACAGTAAAAGACACTGACACTCTCCCTACCTATAGTTTTCTGTCCCTAGAAAAAATGTTTTTTTAAAGCACACTATAGCACAAGGAGAATTTCCCTCACTTTCCTTCTTTGTCCCTAGAAACAAGGATTATCACAGTGAAAGAAACTGACACTCTTCCTACCTATAGTTTTCTGTCCCTAGAAAAAATGTTTTTTTAAAGCACACTATAGCACAAGGAGAATTCCCTCACTGTCCTTCCCTGTCCCTAGAAACAAGGATTCGCACAGTAAAACACACTGACACTCTCCCTACCTATAGTTTTCTGTCCCTAGAAAAAATGTTTTTTTAAAGCACACTATAGCACAAGGAGAATTCCCTCACTGTCCTTCCCTGTCCCTAGAAACAAGGATTTGCACAGTAAAAGACACTGACACTCTCCCTACCTATAGTTTTCTGTCCCTAGAAAAAATGCTTTTTTAAAGCACACTATAGCACAAGGAGAATTTCCCTCACTTTCCTTCTTTGTCCCTAGAAACAAGGATTATCACAGTGAAAGAAACTGACACTCTTCCTACCTATAGTTTTCTGTCCCTAGAAAAAATGTTTTTTTAAAGCACACTATAGCACAAGGAGAATTCCCTCACTGTCCTTTCCTGTCCCTAGAAACAAGGATTCGCACAGTAAAACACACTGACACTCTCCCTACCTATAGTTTTCTGTCCCTAGAAAAAATGTTTTTTTAAAGCACACTATAGCACAAGGAGAATTCCCTCACTGTCCTTCCCTGTCCCTAGAAACAAGGATTTGCACAGTAAAAGACACTGACACTCTCCCTACCTATAGTTTTCTGTCCCTAGAAAAAATGTTTTTTTAAAGCACACTATAGCACAAGGAGAATTTCCCTCACTTTCCTTCTTTGTCCCTAGAAACAAGGATTATCACAGTGAAAGAAACTGACACTCTTCCTACCTATAGTTTTCTGTCCCTAGAAAAAATGTTTTTTTAAAGAACACTATAGCACAAGGAGAATTCCCACACTGTCCTTTCCTGTCCCTAGAAACAAGGATTCGCACAGTAAAACACACTGACACTCTCCCTACCTATAGTTTTCTGTCCCTAGAAAAAACGTTTTTTTAAAGCACACTATAGCACAAGGAGAATTTCCCTCACTTTCCTTCTTTGTCCCTAGAAACAAGGATTATCACAGTGAAAGAAACTGACACTCTTCCTTCCTATAGTTTTCTGTCCCTAGAAAAAATGTTTTTTTAAAGCACACTATAGCACAAGGAGAATTCCCTCACTGTCCTTCCCTGTCCCTAGAAACAAGGATTTGCACAGTAAAAGACACTGACACTCTCCCTACCTATAGTTTTCTGTCCCTAGAAAAAATGTTTTTTTAAAGCACACTATAGCACAAGGAGAATTCCCTCACTGTCCTTCCCTGTCCCTAGAAACAAGGATTTGCACAGTAAAAGACAGTGGCACTCTCCCTACCTATAGTTTTCTGTCCCTAGAAAAAATGTTTTTTTAAAGCACACTATAGCACAAGGAGAATTCCCTCACTGTCCTTCCCTGTCCCTAGAAACAAGGATTCACACAGTAAAAGACACTGACACTCTCCCTACCTATAGTTTTCTGTCCCTAGAAAAAATGTTTTTTTAAAGCACACTATAGCACAAGGAGAATTTCCCTCACTTTCCTTCTTTGTCCCTAGAAACAAGGATTATCACAGTGAAAGAAACTGACACTCTTCCTACCTATAGTTTTCTGTCCCTAGAAAAAATGTTTTTTTAAAGCACACTATAGCACAAGGAGAATTCCCTCACTGTCCTTCCCTGTCCCTAGAAACAAGGATTCGCACAGTAAAACACACTGACACTCTCCCTACCTATAGTTTTCTGTCCCTAGAAAAAATGTTTTTTTAAAGCACACTATAGCACAAGGAGAATTTCCCTCACTTTCCTTCTTTGTCCCTAGAAACAAGGATTATCACAGTGAAAGAAACTGACACTCTTCCTTCCTATAGTTTTCTGTCCCTAGAAAATTTTTTTTTTAAAGCACACTATAGCACAAGGAGAATTCCCTCACTGTCCTTCCCTGTCCCTAGAAACAAGGATTCGCACAGTAAAAGACACTGACACTCCTTCTACCTATAGTTTTCTGTCCCTAGAAAAAATGTTTTTTTAAAGCACACTATAGCACAAGGAGAATTTCCCTCACTTTCCTTCTTTGTCCCTAGAAACAAGGATTATCACAGTGAAAGAAACTGACACTCTTCCTACCTATAGTTTTCTGTCCCTAGAAAAAATGTTTTTTTAAAGCACACTATAGCACAAGGAGAATTCCCTCACTGTCCTTCCCTGTCCCTAGAAACAAGGATTCGCACAGTAAAACACACTGACACTCTCCCTACCTATAGTTTTCTGTCCCTAGAAAAAATGTTTTTTTAAAGCACACTATAGCACAAGGAGAATTCCCTCACTGTCCTTCCCTGTCCCTAGAAACAAGGATTTGCACAGTAAAAGACACTGACAGTCTCCATACCTATAGTTTTCTGTCCCTAGAAAAAATGTTTTTTTAAAGCACACTATAGCACAAGGAGAATTCCCTCACTGTCCTTCCCTGTCCCTAGAAACAAGGATTTGCACAGTAAAAGACACTGACACTCTCCCTACCTATAGTTTTCTGTCCCTAGAAAAAATGTTTTTTTAAAGCACACTATAGCACAAGGAGAATTTCCCTCACTTTCCTTCTTTGTCCCTAGAAACAAGGATTATCACATTGAAAGAAACTGACACTCTTCCTACCTATAGTTTTCTGTCCCTAGAAAAAATGTTTTTTTAAAGCACACTATAGCACAAGGAGAATTCCCTCACTGTCCTTTCCTGTCCCTAGAAACAAGGATTCGCACAGTAAAACACACTGACACTCTCCCTACCTATAGTTTTCTGTCTCTAGAAAAAATGTTTTTTTAAAGCACACTATAGCACAAGGAGAATTCCCTCACTGTCCTTCCCTGTCCCTAGAAACAAGGATTTGCACAGTAAAAGACACTGACACTCTCCCTACCTATAGTTTTCTGTCCCTAGAAAAAATGTTTTTTTAAAGCACACTATAGCACAAGGAGAATTTCCCTCACTTTCCTTCTTTGTCCCTAGAAACAAGGATTATCACAGTGAAAGAAACTGACACTCTTCCTACCTATACTTTTCTGTCCCTAGAAAAAATGTTTTTTTAAAGCACACTATAGCACAAGGAGAATTCCCTCACTGTCCTTCCCTGTCCCTAGAAACAAGGATTTGCACAGTAAAAGACACTGACACTCTCCCTACCTATAGTTTTCTGTCCCTAGAAAAAATGTTTTTTTAAAGCACACTATAGCACAAGGAGAATTTCCCTCACTTTCCTTCTTTGTCCCTAGAAACAAGGATTATCACAGTGAAAGAAACTGACACTCTTCCTTCCTATAGTTTTCTGTCCCTAGAAAAAATGTTTTTTTAAAGCACACTATAGCACAAGGAGAATTCCCTCACTGTCCTTCCCTGTCCCTAGAAACAAGGATTCACACAGTAAAAGACACTGACACTCTCCCTACCTATAGTTTTCTGTCCCTAGAAAAATGTTTTTTTAAAGCACACTATAGCACAAGGAGAATTTCCCTCACTTTCCTTCTTTGTCCCTAGAAACAAGGATTATCACAGTGAAAGAAACTGACACTCTTCCTACCTATAGTTTTCTGTCCCTAGAAAAAATGTTTTTTTAAAGCACACTATAGCACAAGGAGAATTCCCTCACTGTCCTTCCCTGTCCCTAGAAACAAGGATTCGCACAGTAAAACACACTGACACTCTCCCTACCTATAGTTTTCTGTCCCTAGAAAAAATGTTTTTTTAAAGCACACTATAGCACAAGGAGAATTCCCTCACTGTCCTTCCCTGTCCCTAGAAACAAGGATTCGCACAGTAAAACACACTGACACTCTCCCTACCTATAGTTTTCTGTCCCTAGAAAAAATGTTTTTTTAAAGCACACTATAGCACAAGGAGAATTTCCCTCACTTTCCTTCTTTGTCCCTAGAAACAAGGATTATCACAGTGAAAGAAACTGACACTCTTCCTACCTATAGTTTTCTGTCCCTAGAAAAAATGTTTTTTTTAAAGCACACTATAGCACAAGGAGAATTCCCTCAATGTCCTTTCCTGTCCCTAGAAACAAGGATTCGCACAGTAAAACACACTGACACTCTCCCTACCTATAGTTTTCTGTCTCTAGAAAAAATGTTTTTTTAAAGCACACTATAGCACAAGGAGAATTCCCTCACTGTCCTTCCCTGTCCCTAGAAACAAGGATTTGCACAGTAAAAGACACTGACACTCTCCCTACCTATAGTTTTCTGTCCCTAGAAAAAATGTTTTTTTAAAGCACACTATAGCACAAGGAGAATTTCCCTCACTTTCCTTCTTTGTCCCTAGAAACAAGGATTATCACAGTGAAAGAAACTGACACTCTTCCTACCTATACTTTTCTGTCCCTAGAAAAAATGTTTTTTTAAAGCACACTATAGCACAAGGAGAATTCCCTCACTGTCCTTCCCTGTCCCTAGAAACAAGGATTTGCACAGTAAAAGACACTGACACTCTCCCTACCTATAGTTTTCTGTCCCTAGAAAAAATGTTTTTTTAAAGCACACTATAGCACAAGGAGAATTTCCCTCACTTTCCTTCTTTGTCCCTAGAAACAAGGATTATCACAGTGAAAGAAACTGACACTTTCCTTCCTATAGTTTTCTGTCCCTAGAAAAAATGTTTTTTTAAAGCACACTATAGCACAAGGAGAATTCCCTCACTGTCCTTCCCTGTCCCTAGAAACAAGGATTCACACAGTAAAAGACACTGACACTCTCCCTACCTATAGTTTTCTGTCCCTAGAAAAAATGTTTTTTTAAAGCACACTATAGCACAAGGAGAATTTCCCTCACTTTCCTTCTTTGTCCCTAGAAACAAGGATTATCACAGTGAAAGAAACTGACACTCTTCCTACCTATAGTTTTCTGTCCCTAGAAAAAATGTTTTTTTAAAGCACACTATAGCACAAGGAGAATTCCCTCACTGTCCTTCCCTGTCCCTAGAAACAAGGATTCGCACAGTAAAACACACTGACACTCTCCCTACCTATAGTTTTCTGTCCCTAGAAAAAATGTTTTTTTAAAGCACACTATAGCACAAGGAGAATTCCCTCACTGTCCTTCCCTGTCCCTAGAAACAAGGATTCGCACAGTAAAACACACTGACACTCTCCCTACCTATAGTTTTCTGTCCCTAGAAAAAATGTTTTTTTAAAGCACACTATAGCACAAGGAGAATTTCCCTCACTTTCCTTCTTTGTCCCTAGAAACAAGGATTATCACAGTGAAAGAAACTGACACTCTTCCTACCTATAGTTTTCTGTCCCTAGAAAAAATGTTTTTTTAAAGCACACTATAGCACAAGGAGAATTCCCTCACTGTCCTTCCCTGTCCCTAGAAACAAGGATTCGCACAGTAAAACACACTGACACTCTCCCTACCTATAGTTTTCTGTCCCTAGAAAAAATGTTTTTTTAAAGCACACTATAGCACAAGGAGAATTCCCTCACTGTCCTTCCCTGTCCCAAGAAACAAGGATTCGCACAGTAAAACACACTGACACTCTCCCTACCTATCCTTCTCTTTCCCTAAACTAAAGGAATCCAGGTTAAGCAAGAAAAAAATAAATGTCACTGTCCCTGCCTATGCTTCTCTTTCCCTGCTCCGAAACACACTACACTAGGCCGCCGTGCTGGCGGCCTTTTATAGTGTGGGGCGTGTACTAAACACCCTCAGCAATAATTGGCCACAGGCATCCTGCCTGTGGCCAATCATTGCTCTCCTCGCTGCCGGCGCTGTGATTGGCCAAGCATGCGGGGTCACAGTGCATGCTTGGCCAATCACAGCGCCTGGATGACACTGCGATGGCGTAGTGCATTGTGGGCCGTTCGCGTCACTCGAATTTGGCGCGAACGGCCAAAATCGTTCGATCTTCGTCGAACGATCGAACAGCCGATGTTCGAGTCGAACGTATGTTCGACTCGAACACGAAGCTCATCCCTAGTCCTAGGATGGCAAAGTGCAGGGTTTAACCACTTAACGACCGCCCACTGTATATATACGTCGGCAGAATGGCACAGACAGGCACAATCACGTACCTGTACGTGCCTGCCTTCGTATGGGTGGGGGGTCCGATCGGACCCCCCTCCGGTACAGTGAGCTGCCGGGATCGCTTCAGGAGCGATCCGTGATGAGGGGCCCGCCATTCGATTCTGGCCACCCCCTCGCGATCGCTCCCGGCGAATCAAATGCTTCCTCTGCCTGTGTAATGTTTACACAGGCAGGAGGAAGTGATGTCATCTCTCCTGCGGCGCTCACATATACCGAGCGCCGCATGAGAGAAGACACACAGGTTAGTTCACATAACAGCACACTGACATCACACACATAGGCACACGATCGCCCCCCCAGGTCCCCCCAGACACCCTCCAGATCACCCCCCAGCCCCCAGTCACAGTGTCACTAAATGCAGTCACCATTTATTTACTGATCACTGCAATCAGTGACATTTTTGACTGTAAAAGTGTCAGGTTTAGGTCCAGTGTAGCCCCCTAACCCCCCCTAATAAAGGTTTAACCCCTTGATCGCCCCCCAGGTAACCCTTTCACCGCTGTCACTAAGCGATCGTTTTTCTGATCGCTGTCTAGGTGTCGGTGATGCCAATAGGTAGCCAGTTATTTTTTTTAGGTTCGCCGCAGGTTTTTATAGCGTCGGGTACCCCCATATATTACCTAATGAAGGTTTAACCCCTTGATCGCCCCCCAGGTAACCCTTTCACCCCCTTTTGCCAGTGTCGCTAAGCGATCGTTTTTCTGATCGCTGTCTTAGTGTCGGTGATGCCGATACGTATCCAGTTATTTTTTTTAGGTTCGCCGCAGGTTTTTATAGCATCAGGTACCCCCATATATTATCTAATAGAGGTTTTAACCCCCTAATTGCCCCTAGTTAACCCTTTCACCAGTGATCACCGTATAAGTGTTACTGGTGACACTGGTTAGCCAGTTAGTTATTTTGTTATTTAGGTTCCCCGTCAGGTTTTTATATAGCGTCAGGTACCGCCATATATTACCTAATAAAGGTTTAACCCCCTGATTGCCCCTAGTTAACCCTTTCACCAGTGATCACAATATAAGTGTTACGGGTGACGCTGGTTAGTTAGTTTGCTTTTTATAGTGTCAGGGCACCCGCCGTATATAACCCAATAAAGGTTTAACCCCCTGATCCCCCGGCGGTTGATATCAATTAGGTTTTAGTGTCAGAGAGGGTCTGCGTCGCCCCAGGCAGCGTCAGGTTAGTGCCAGGAACGCTAACACCCACGTGTGAAGCATATACCTCCCTTAGTGGTATAGTATCTGAACAGATCAATATCTGATCTGATCAGATCTATACTAGCGTCCCCAGCAGTTTAGGGTTCCCAAAAACGCAGTGTTAGCGGGATCAGCCGAAATACCTGCTAGCACCTGCGTTTTGCCCCTCCGTCCAGCCCAGGCCACCCAAGTGCAGTATCGATCGATCACTGTCACTTACAAAACACAACACACATAACTGCAGTGTTCGCAGAGACAGGCCTGATCCCTGCGACTCCAGTGCTGTAGGAGGTGATTTCACCACCACAGTTAAAAAAAAGAGCATATATGCCGAAGCATTGGGGCAGCAGGGGCGGAGGAGCGGAGGAGCGATTTTGCTCCTAATGCCGCGTACATACAGTGAAAATTCCAACGGAGGCTTGCCCGTGGAAAAGTCTGACCGTGTGTACGCGGCATAACTTTTGCGGGAGGATGCCCCCATGCTTCGGCATATATAAATGGTGCATGTATGCCCATCATTAGAAGTGGGTGAATGAAGGGTGGTATTCTAATGGTGGGCATACCCACCGATCAATCTTTTTTTTTCGTTCGGCCAACAGGCTGCATGAAAAAAAAGATTACAATACATGTCCAACAAGGACCAGCAACGTACTGGTATGTTGCTGGACTTTGGTTATACCAGATTGATGCCTGCGGGTTTAGGTATCATCTTGGTATCATTCTTTTCAGCCAGCGGCCGGCTTTCATGTAAAAGCAATCCTAGTGGCTAATTAGCCTCTGGACTGTTTTTACAAGCAGTGGGAGGGAATGTCCCCCCCCCCCCGGATATAAAAAGCACCATTGGGAAATTGGGAAAGCATTTTATCACACCGATCTTGGTGTGGTCAGATGCTTTGAGGGCAGAGGAAAGATCTAGGGTCCAATAGACCCCAGTTTTTTCAAAAAAAGAGTACCTGTCACTACCTATTGCTATCATAGGGGATATTTACATTCCCTGAGATAACAATAAAAACTATAAAAAAAAAAAAATATGGAAAGAACAGTTTAAAAATAAAATAAAAAAGCAAAATTAATAATAATAAAAAAAAAAAGCACCCCTGTCCCGCCCTGCTCTTGCGCAATGGCGAACGCAAGCGTCGGTCTGGCGTCATATGTAAACAGCAATTGCATCATGCATGTGAGGTATTACCGCAAAGGTAAGATCGAGGGCAGTCATTTTAGCAGTAGACCTCCTCTGTAAATCTAACATGGTACCCTGTAAAGGCTTTTAAAGGCTTTTAAAAATGTATGTAGTTTGTCGCCACTGCGCGTTTGTGCGAAATTTTAAAGCATGTCGTGTTTGGTATCTATGTACTCGGCCTAAGATCATCTTTTTTATTTCATCAAACATTTGGGCAATATAGTGTGTTTTAGTGCATTAAAATTAAAAAAAGTGTATTTTTTCCCCAAAAAATGCATTTGAAAATCGCTGCGCAAATACTGTGTGTAAAAAAAAAATACAACACCCACTATTTTAATCTGTAGGGCCTTTGCTTTAAAAAATATATAATGTTTGGGGGTTCAACATAATTTTCTTGCAAAAAAAAAATATGTTTTCATGTAAACAAAAAGTGTCAGAAAGGGCTTTGTCTTCAAGTGGTTAGAAGAGTGGATGTAAGCTTCCTAATGTTGTGTATAAAATGCCAGGACAGTTCAAAACCCCCCCAAATTACCCCATTTTGGAAAGCAGACACCCCAAGCTATATACTGAGAGGCATGTCGAGTCCATGGAATATTTTATATGTTGACACAAGTTGCGGAAAAAAGACAATTTATTTTTATTTTTTTGCACAAAGTTGTCACTAAATGATATATTGCTCAAACATGCCATGGGCATATGTGGAATTGCACCCCAAAATACATTCTGTTGCTTCTCCTGAGTACGGGGATACCACATGTGTGAGACTTTTTGGGAGCCTAGCCGCGTACGGGACCCCAAAAACCAAGCACCGCCTTCAGGCTTTCTAAGGGTGTCAATTTTTGATTTCACTGCCTATCACAGTTTCGGAGTGAAATCAAAAATTTGCGCCCTTAGAAATCCTGAAGGCGGTGCTTGGTTTTCGGGGTCCCATACGCGGCTAGGCTCCTAAAAAGTCCCACACATGTGGTATCCCCGTACTCACGAGAAGCAGCTAAATGTATTTTGGGGTGCAATTCCACATATAACCATGGCATGTGTGAGCAATATATCATTTAGTGACAACTTTTTGTAATTTTTATTTTTTTTGTCATTATTCAATCACAAAAAAAAAATATTCAGCAATTTCCTTGGGGTGTCTACTTTCTAAAATAGGGTCATTTGGGGGGGGGGGGGTTGTGCTATTTTTGCATTTTATGGCCTTCGAAACTGTGATAGGTAGTGAGGAGTGAAATCAAAAATTTGCGCCCTTAGAAATCCTGAAGGCGGTGCTTGGTTTTCGGGGACCCGTACGCGGCTAGGCTCCCAAAAAGTCCCACACATGTGGTATCCCCGTACTCAGGAGAAGCAGCAAAATGTATTTTGGGGTGAAATTCCACATATAACCATGGAATGTGTGAGCAATATATCATTTAGTGACAACTTTTTGTATTTTTTTTTTGTCATTATTCAATCACTTGGGACAAAAAAAAAATATTCAATGGGCTCAACATGCTTCTCAGCAATTTCCTTGGGGTGTCTACTTTCCAAAATGGGGTCATTTGGGTGGGTTTTGTACTGCCCTGCCATTTTAGCACCTCAAGAAATGAGATAGGCAGTCATAAATTAAAAGCTGTGTAAATTCCAGAAAATGTACCCTAGTTTGTAGACGCTATAACTTTTGCGCAAACCAATAAATATACGCTTATTGACATTTTTTTTTACTAAAGACATGTGGCTGAATACACTTTGGCCTAAATGTATGACTAAAATTTAGTTTATTCGATTTTTCTTATAACAAAAAGTAGAAAATATATTTTGTTTTCAAAATTTTCAGTCTTTTTCCGTTTATATCGCCAAAAAAAAAATCGCAGAGGCAATCAAATACCATTAAAAGAAAGCTCTATTTGTGGAAAGAAAAGGACGCAAATTTTGTTTGGGTACAACATTGCATGTCCGCACAATTTCCAGTTAAAGCAGCGCAGTGCCAAATTGTGAAATCACCTCTGGTCATTAAGCTGCGTAATGGTCCGGGGCTTAAGTGGTTAAGGGGTAAAACGGACATTAAGGAGGCAACACAATGGTGCCACATGCCGCCTGAGGAGCAATAATTGAGCGGTTAGTGTTTAACCTTTTTACTGCCACCAATGTATGTCATACAGCAGTGGCTGTGGGGGGAGGGGGGTTACACACACACTTCTGACAGCTGCAGTCAACTGTGTGTCCGATGGAAGTGATCCGGCGGCTGTGGAGCCACCAGATCATTTCCATATACCCCTGTTACTGTAGGCCCCCCTGAACACCCCCAGCATGGCGGGACCAGCATGGGACTGGCATGGCGGGCACCGCCAGGTAGAGGGAGGGAGATCAGCAAACATCCATTCACCGATCTCCCCTTCATGTTACCGACCCAGAAGAGACATGTAAAACATCACTTCCAGGTCTCAGTAAAACAAATGTGCGATCTGCACTGCATTCATTTAATTAGAGGAAAGGTGAGACAACTTTTAGACCCCTAATGTTTCATTAACCACTTGCTTACTGGGCACTTAAACCCTCCTCCTGCCCAGACCAATTTTCAGTTTTCAGCGCTCTCACTCTTTAAACGACAATAGGACGGTCATACAACACTGTACCCAAATAGAGCTTTCTTTTGGTGGTATTTGATCACTTCTGCGGTATTTATTTTTTGTTAAAAAATAAAAAGACCGAATTAAGAAAACAGAAAAACAAAACCGTTTTATATTTTGTTACAAAATTTTGCAAACAGGTAATTTTTCTCCTTCATTGATGTACACTGATGAGGCTGCACTGATGGGCACCGATAGGTTGCTCTGATGGGCACCGATAAGCTGCATAGATGGACACCGATAAGGCGGCACTGATAGGCGGCACTGGTGGGCACTGAGGTGGCACTGATGGGTGGCACTGAAGGGCATTGATAGGTGGCACTGGTGGGCACTGAGAAGTGGCACTAATAGGTGGCACTGAGAAGTGGCACCAATAGGTGGCACTGATAGGTGGCAATAATGGGCACTGATGGGTGACAGTGATGGGCACTGATGGGTGGCAATGATGGGCACTGATAGGTGACACTGATAGGCAGCACAGCACAGCTAGGTGGCACTGATAAGGCAGGCACACAAATGTTATTCTGTCAGGAACTGAGGTAACAGGATGTCTTCTTCGGTTGTCATTTTGGGTGCTGGCATGCCCTTCCTGACAGACTCACTGATCACGAGGCGCGCGGGGAGCGTGCAAAGGGGAGGACGTCTATTGACGGCCTCCCCGCAAAGTAGGTCCGCGCTGTAGCCGTCATTCGGCTATAGCGTGGATCTGAAGGAGTTAAAGAGAACATGTTACCCAAAAAATGCATCACATAGGGGACTTTTTGTTCCCTATGTGATGAAAAAAAGTTTATTAAAATTTTTTTTTTTAAGTATAAAGAAGTTACACCCAAGCACTGAAAATCCACCATCCCCCCCAAAAAAATTTGAGGCCCCCACTCCAACATACACACACATACATAGATAAATGTAAATGCATGTGTAAGGGGTGCCTATGCATGAAAAAGTTGATTGTGCTCCATGTTACATATAGCTGGACACACCAGAGGGAGAACAATCATTCATAAATCTTCTTTATCCCCTGAAGACGTCCCTTGCATAGACAAAATGCGTAGGGCAGGGATAGTGGCCCATTACACCTGCCAGTGTACCGCTGTGAGGTGTTGTTTGAGCCTTTTTAATCCTAAAATGCTTGTGAGTATATATGATTGAAAAAAAAATAGTTTTTTAGCAATATTACGCTATGGACCTTTTTATTTCATTCTGAACATTATTGCGGAGAATTGCAGACAGCCAGAGGAGGACCCTGCGGGCATTGAAGTGGCCATTATATCCTTGAGTGATCCATAGTGGGTGTTTCTTGCACTGTTAATCTCTTATCATTTGGAGATTACGTTTATCCGGTAAGAGAATTTTCACACTTGAGTCCAAGGCGGCTTGGGACTACCTCACGTGAAACTGTGTCACTTGACTTTTATTTAGGATCTCACATTGGCCCCTTTATTGGAACCCCCGAAAATCTCTTTTGGGAGTGGACTTGCATTATTATTAATAATATTATTATCATATTATATTGATTTATATTGAACTCAAATTTTTGTGATTTATTTTATTTTGTCACTTTTTTGTTTTTTCAAATTTTATTTATGCCGATAGTATTTATATTACTCTATTAGTATTTTCAGTTTTTATATTTAGTGGTTTTGGGCACTCTTTTTCTATACTATTGTTTTTTCCTGTATACGTCTACCTATTCCTGTATTTGTTGGTTTATTAGAGTATTTTATTTGTCACAGCTTTTATATTCTGTGTGTGCAATAAATGTTGTGCAGTTTCCTATATATTTTTTCTGATATATTTTTGTTATACCTCTGTGGTCATATACACTCACCGGCCACTTTATTAGGTACACCTTGCTAGTACTGGGTTGGACACCCTTTTGCCTTCAGAACTGCCTTAATTCTTCATGGTGTAGATTCAACAAGGTGTTGGAAACATTCCTCAGAGATTTTGGCCCATATTGACATGATAGCATCACGCAGTTGCTGCAGATTTATCGGCTGCACATCCATGATGCAAATCTCCCGTTCCACCACATGCCAAAGGTGCTCTATTGGATAAGATCTGGTGACTGTGCAGGCCATTGGAGTACAGTGATCTCATTGTCATGTCCAAGAAACCAGTGGTGAGATGATTGGAGCTTTGTGCTATGGTGCATTATCCTGCTGGAAGGAGCCATCAGAAGATGAGTACACTGTAGTCATAAAGGGATGGACATGGTCAGCAACAATACTCAGGTAGGCCGTAGCTTTTAAAAAATGCTCAATTGGTACTTAGGGGACCGAAGTGTGCCAAAAAAATATCCCCCAACACTATTACACCACCACCACCAGCCTGAACCGCTGATACAAGGCAGGATGGATCCATGCTTTCATGTTTACACCAAATTCTGACTCTACCATCTGAATTTTGCAGCTGAAATTGAGACTCCTCAGACCAGGCAACATTTTTCCAATCTTCTATTGTCCAATTTTAGTGAGCCTGTGCGAATTGTAGCCTCAGTTTCCTGTTCTTAGCTGACAGGAGTGGTCCCCGGTGTGGTCTTCTGCTGCTGTATCCCATCTGCTTCAAGGTTCAATGTGTTGTGCGTTCAGAGATGGTATTCTGCATACCTTGGTTGTAATGAGTGGTTATTTGAGTTACTGTTGCCTTTCTATTATCTCAAACCAGTCTGCCCATTCTCCTCTGACCTCTGACATCAACAAGGCATTTTAATCCACAGAACTGCCACTCACTTGACATTTTCTTTTTTTTTCAGACCATTCTCTGTAAACCCGAGTGATGGTTGTGCCTGAAAATCCCAGTAGATCAGTCGTTTTTGAAACATTTAGACCAGCCCATCTGGCACCAACAGTAGCCAGTGCCGGGACAAGGTCATCTTGAGCCCAGGGGGAACATGCCAAACTGCGCACCCACAAGATGTATGAGCTTTATGTGTCAGCAAAACTTCTCCCCCAAAAATTGAACATGAATATGCATGCTTAATCTCTAAGCATAAATTCCCCTTTCCTCCCATTACAAATCTGCCCCCCTGCTGAAATCCCCCCAGCACAAATCTTGGCCCTCATCCCCCACCCCCTAGAAAAAAAAATCACCACTCCTAGCACAAATCTTCTACCCCTCAAATTTCCCCTCTGAGTACATATCCTCACTCCTCCCACTCCAAATCCCCCCTCCCAGCACAAATTCCCCACCCCCTACGATTCCCCCTCCTAGCACAAATACTCTCCCCTCCAAAAAAAATGTCTCTTCCTAGCACAAATACTCCCCAATCACCCTTACTAGCACAAATCCCCTCCTTAACCCCCCCCCCACCATATCACTTCTTCAAGCACAAACCCCACAAATCCCCCCTCCTAGCAAAAATCCTCTTCTCCCATCCCCTATTCCAACACAAATCCCTCTAAATCACCACTCCCAGCACTTTCACCCAAGTTTCCCTTCTTAGAAAAATTCTTACCCCCTGCCGCCCCTTATATTCCCCCTCCTAACACAAATCCCCCCCCAATCTTCTTACAGCGCCCCCCCACCTCACATGATGCCACAGTGCCCAGGACAGCTGCCCCTCCTGCCCACCCCATGTCCCGGCCCGGGATGTAGCACTCCCTGTGAGCCTCAAAGGCATATGAGGAAGCTCAGAGGCAGGGCAGGCTAGAATTTCACCTCAGGGTCCTTGGCAGGAGTGGAGCAATGTGAACAGTTGGGTGCCAGTCACTTTTTAAACAAGAAGTTTATTGACTCTCCCTCAAATTCTTGGGAGAGAGAGGTAAGTCACATTAAACACATGGACATGGCAGACTCTAAAAAAGGGACAAATAGTACTGACAGCCTTCACAGATAGGGGATATTTAGGCCAACTGTGCATTCTGTGGATTTAGCCTCTGGCTGCAAGATACTGGACGGTTCAGCTACTGAATCCTAGGAGAGAGATCATCACATTTCAGTCAAGCATTAAGTCTCTGTTCAGCTTCTCCGATATCCCACTTATGCTGAAGTTTCTCCATGGTGCTACAATCCCCTTGCTCAGCATTATAGACCTTGAACCTAGACCTCTATCTAATCACATGGTCACCCTCTTCTCTGCCAAGATGGCTGCCTACCCCTTTACTTTTGTCTCATCATTGTGATTAGAAGTTTTGCTAAACAACAGTGAAGCTTCAAGGATGGGAGAAGGCTGGCCAGAGTTTGCAACCACAGGAGGTAATCACAAGTCGAATCTCAGAGCATGTTGCTGTTCAGGGATCTCAGGGCGCTTTATAAGTAACAGGATGTAGCTTTCCAACACACCCCACTTATCCAGTGGGAGCGTTGGAACTACTCTAAGCCTGACTCCATGCAAAACAGACTTTTTCTCAGTTTTGGATACAATATGGAAGGGTTTAAAAAAAATTCATATTTAATTGCTGTGTGGGTTGCAAAGAATTATACTTAGTTAATATCCATATGATGCCAGGACGAAGGATCAGAGCAAATGTTGACACCAGGACAGGATGACACAAAGAGCAAAAAAAACCTAAGAGAGGTTCTAACCCTTCTCTGTTCAGCTACTAAAATGTGTTTGTTGCGTCACGCCTTCCCCACTAGGCTTGCGGCGTCCTCGTGGCGCCGCGCAAATGGCGGAGTGATTCCATCTGTCAGCACACCCGTGACCTCCTTATCCCTTGTGCTTTCACGTGACGTTGGGTGCTGGTTTGCGGTGGCATCCCCTTACATAGGCTCCCTCCCTTGCTGGGTCTTACACACATTGCCATTCACACTGAGAAATTCATGCACCAGCACACTCTTGTTTCCAGTCCTCTGCTCCAGGTAATTACCCTCTCCACCACTTCATATATCAGACAGCCATGTCCTTATATTCTGTTCCTCCTATCTTCCCATTTTCACCACTTCACACATACCTATCTCCACCACTTCATACACCAGACAGCCACGTCCTTACATTTTGCTCCCCTTGCTTTCCTATCTCCTTCTCTCACTTATTCAGCCTTTCCCCATCCCTCACTGCACCACATCCAGTCACCCTATCTCATAATCACCTTCATTCATTCCCCATCATTAGTCCTTTAGCTTTTTGTGTTTGTTTTGCGATTTTTTTCACTCCCCCCTTTTGTTACTTAGGTCCCCTTATCTCTAGTTGGGGTCCTCCTTGGTAGTGCACCTCCATGTCATCTCATCCACCCTGACCCTCACGGGCTGGCAGCCTATGGCTGGCTTTTGTCGCCTCGCAATGCCCCCTCAGCTCCCATCCGTGACTCTTTGGGCTGACCTGCTGCCTACGTGGCCGTGCCGCCACTGCGTATATGCACATGTAAGTTAACGGGTTAGGTATGTGTATGATGGCGGGGTGGCCATAATGCTTCATGCCTACCCCTATATTTTTATTCCTCCCAGACCACAATATCACCATTATTTTTCTTATTTTAGATAATGACTATGGTATTGCTCCTGAAAAGGGGCTATAAGGCCCCGAAACACGTAGAGCTTACAACCACCGACAAGTCTACTAATTTATTAGGCTGCTATGGACGTTCCTACCATTAATTTATATATTTTTCCATATTTAGTTGACATTTTAATATGATGAATTGATATAGGTATCAACTGTATTGTTTTTATATACATCAAACCAAACCTATTTATTTACCAATATGTATACCAATTCCTTGTTGGAATGTATTTATATTATGTGATAGCTGGTCCTTGTATAGTGTGTTAATCAATTCTGATTTATAGCAAAAAGCATAATATTCAGAAATGTAATAATAATGTAAATACATGAGTATTTGAACCATTAAAAACTATCCTTTATCCAACTTTTTATTTTGCGCCCGTGTGCTTCATGTAAAGTCCCGCCCCATGTTCATCCCTCTCTTTATATTATGTTTGTTGCTGTCTATGTCTCTCTTAGAGAGATTTCCCATTACTCCCTGATTCTGTCACATGGAATGAGAGGAAATATCCCTAATTCACACAAAGAACATATAAAATATGATGGGAATCTAAGCAGAAAGTTATGGATGGAAGTGGGTTTGGTGCAAGGCCAAGCTTGACTAGGAATGTCAAAATTTGCCTTTTCAGCTGCCTACATCTTTAGATATGCTGATAATTTTTACATACTGTTTTCAATTTTGGTACATCCAAATCCATTTATTTTTATATATAATGGGTAAGGGTAAAATCTCCTGTACTCTTTTGCCACCAGTATTCCATTAGGGAGTGTTTCCTACCATTTCTGATCTGTAAACAAAACAGGAAGGAAGAAGAAATCTCACCAATGGAGGGGGAAATCCTCTTATAGACAGTCGTCACTATTGTACCCTTTGAAGGTTTCTCTGTTCCTGTTCCAACAACTCAAAATTTCGAATATTCCATTTTTTCCAGGTTCAGGTTTTGGCTTTAGATAGATACACTATATGGCCAAACATTTGCAGACACCTGACCATGACACTCATATGACACTCAAGTCACTCATATGACACTCAACCAGGACAATTCAAATTTAAAACCATGGGCATTAACCACTTGAGACCCGCGCTATAGACGAAAGACATCTGCAGCGCAGCTCTCAAGTGCCCGGTGGACGTCCCTGGACTTCCTGCTGTTTACATCCCCCCCGCGTGCCGCCGAGGGCATCGGCGGGGAACAGCTGTACCCGCCGTGTCACGTGATGACAATGCGCGTGCCTGGCGGCCGCGATGTCCGCCAGGTACACGCAATCGGCTGTTACAGAGGTAGGACGTGGATCACTGTGTGTAAACACAGAGATCCACGTCCTGTCAGGGAGACAGGAGACCGATGCTGTGTCCCTTGTACATAGTGTTGTGGAGATTTTTATGGAGATGTATTTAATATGTATTGTCATAGTGTCACCCAGTGTTAGTACTTCCGCAACCCGCTCTAAAAGAGCTGATTGGGGTAGTCTGAGGCTGGTTGAATCCCGTCTGATAAGGGAAAACGTCTTGAGGTTGGAGTGTGATGTTTGCAGGGTGCGGATATGTCCACCAACGGGGGCCCTCTGTGCATTAGCATGGACGATCGTTAAGGAGGGGATATGCTCGCTCTGCAATGACATCATTGGTTATAGGCGGATGCGCGCTCTTGTCTCTGCTGTGTCTGATCAACATTGGTTGGAATTCGTAGCGTGCGTCTGCAGATAGCCTCCCTCCCCCATTCAATAATAGTATAATCTTAATATGCGTTATTCTATGGAATAGCGCGGAATAAGAATTCCTATCAACGGTAACTTTAGCCATCCTACGTTATTGTATTCATGTATGACATCTCCTGTTGGAAGGAATGTCCAGGTATTGCCATTTTCCTGTGAGAAAGGGACATCCTGTGAGGTCCCCGCCCATGGGGGAGGGGATTGGTTGCTGCAGCCAATCACCTCCTGTGTGAGATCTTTTGAGTTTAATAAAAGCCTATGATTAGGCGTCGGCTAGTCAGTCTATGCTGGTATGCTGAAATGAGAACATAGCTTTTGTGGTGCTGCCTTCTTGGGATGAATGGGAATGAACGGTGAGTGGATCTTAGCAAATTTAACTTAGGCTAAAGATAGCATTATTGCAAAAAGATGAAATCTGATGTGTGCTTAGATAGCACAGGAATTATAGGCTGTGTGCTCTGTAAACAGCAGCCTGGAATTCCACAACAGTTATGGCGAGCCACCTTTGGGAATAGATGGAGTCCCTTTGGACATCGGATCGAGATGGGGGGGGGGGAGAGTGCATCTACGTTCCAATGTGTGGGGGGCTCTACTTTATAAAAGAACAATTTTTTTTGTCTTTTTGAAATAATGCTGTTTGCAGTACGAGAGATGTGTGTGTGATTTTGTCATGGATCGTATGCCTGTGAATTTGATTGTGTGTGCCTGTGTGGGTATGCCTGGGTGTGCCTGGGTGTTTGTGTGGGGAAGCTGTGGGCTGTAAGAGTGTAACTAAGCGAGAAATATAGACTGTTTGTGGGATGTATTGAGCAGTTTGCAGCCAGCCATGGCTGCTGCATTGTTCTGGTCCCTGTGTGAGAGAAGCTGAAAATGGCTGCCCCCATGAGGTTTAGTGGGGGAGGGGCAGCCAGCATCTCAGTTACAAGGGTGAAAGTTGGTGACTTTCTGTAAATAACATGCAGGAGTTTTGTAGTGGGAGGGCCCTGAGAGATGATCTGATGGAAACTGTATATTGTGTATGAAATGAAGGTATAGATGTGGGATTATTCAGCCTGCAATGGTGTGTGTTTGGGTGAGCTTTTTGTATTTCTCAGAGGTTTGTTTGTGAGCTATGTGCTTGAATGGGGGAAGGGCTTGCCCACTGTTTTGTGTTGCTGGGGCTTTGCCCTGAGGGAAAGACACTCTAAGCAGACATGCAGGCAACAATATACTGTATGTGTGTAGTGTTTGTGATTTCTATGAAAAATAGAAATGGTTAGATTGTGATTTTTATAGGGGACAAAGACACATGTCCCCATAAGTGCAAAAATATTTTAACGAAAGTGTTTGGTTTTTGAGTTGAAAGTTCCCGCCGCATATCCAAGTGGCCAGGCATTGCTAGAAGGCAGACAACAGTATGTCTCTGCAATGGCTTGTTATGGAAGCTGAGGCCACTGTGTGTGAACTTTAGGTAGAGAAAAGTGGTGAATATCTCAGAGTATATTAACTTAGAGAAATGAACATGTTTTTAATATTGTCATGTAACTAACATTTATTGAATGTGCTGGTTAGTTGGCAAAAGGGAGGCTAAGTTTGTAAGTGTACATGTGGTCCTTGTAGAGTGTAGCTGACACCTTTTTCAGTGGATTTTGTTGATCATTTAGAAAAATCTCAATTGTGTAGTCTGTCTTTGTGGAGAAAAACATTTTTGATTTTCTTTTAAAGAGATGCTGGTTTTGGCGGGAAAAAGTAATGGCGCCATTCTTGGTTTTTGTTAGCCTTGCAGGTTTGTCTGCCATTTTGAGGCACAGTTTTTCCTTAGCCTGTGGGTATCCTATAAGGGAAGGTGCAGCCACCTTTCTTTTGGGCACTATACCATGTGGCATTCGTCTGCTATTTCGCTGGTGGAATTTCTCAGCCTTTGGGGCAGATTTTGATGTTTGGTGCGAATATAGTGCGATCTTTTCTGCGTTGGAACCTGGTAGAGGCCATTTGTGTTTTTCTTTGTGTAGGGGAACCAATGTGGTGTTCATTGTGACGTCCCATGCTGGTTTTGGCGGGGAAAATTGCATGCGTTAATGGTGCCATTGTTGTCCATGAGGTGTGCGGTTTTCATCCACCATTTTGCTGTCCTGGCTTGTCGGCCATTTTGAGAGACGTTTACAGTTTGAGATAGGAAGTTCCAGTTTAGCAAACACGGCTCCTGAATATGCTGTATTGGCATTTGTTGATCGGCGCAGTTTTCTTATGTTTTATGCGATTACAGTTTGACCTGTGCACTGCTGGGAAGAGTAGTGAGACACCAGGGTGACATACTGAGAGACTGGTTTTTGTTTAATGAATTCGCTGGTTTAAATTGTTTTTCTAAGCATCGCCTTTTGAGTTGAGTGGTATCTTGAAATAGCGCGGTCTTACCCCGAGGGGCCACGACGCGCTTGCGGACACACGCACATGCTGGGGCCTATTTGTGGATGGGATCTGGCTGACCTACCAGCATTTGGAGTGTGGAGGGAGGCCAATGCAGACACAGGGAGGACATGCAAACTCCATGCACATGATGTTAGGTTGGGGATTTCTCTGTTTTAATTTGGGTGAGTGTGGGCTATTGCAGGATCGGCTGACTTAGCAGTATATGAGCAGGGGTTTGGGGTTTTGGATTTTGGTTTTAAGAAAAAACTTCACTTTACACTGAATTTTGATAGATTGTAAGACTAACAGAGTTTTTGTACAATGTGTTTTTATGTTTAAATATTTGGGAGTTTCCCAGAGGGCAATTCATTTTTTGGAACTTGTACCGTATAGCCATCTCTTGGCAGGAGTTTGTATTTTGAGTCCCAACTTATGGTCTGACTTCCAGGGAATGTGGGTCAGGGGAGATTCCCTCCCATTTGCAAAGGGGGGTTTACTCCATCATTTCCTTGACAAGGTTTTAAATGGTTGAAATATATATAATGTGTAGCCATGAATTTTTTGGAGTCTTAATAGACAAGGCGATTAAGGCTAAGGCCTCCCCCTCCCCCTCCCTCTTCCTGAACAATTGATATGTAAATAAACCAGTTTGTTTTTTTTGAGAGCTGAGCATGTAACCGGAAGTTTCTTTTTCAGCATTTATATATCAGCAGAAAGTTGGTGGGAGGAGCTTGGGGTTGTCTGAATGAGATTTGTGCTTGGAAGGAAAATGGAAAGCATTTTGGCGTTTAAAAGTGTTTTATATTTTGTTCCAGTTTTGTACTGTAATACAGTTTTGGGTAGAGAGCAAACAGGGGGTATCACCATTATTTTATCATCTAGATACAGAGAGAAGCCACATTGTTCTGCAGGTGGTAAACTGGCATAAGTGTTCTGTGTGGTTTAGTCTGACAACGCAGTGTATGGGTGTATAGCTTGTGTATGCATACACTGTGAGGGGTAGAGGCCTAATTCGGGGGTTGATCTGTGGTTGTTGCTGTAGTTCCAAAAGTGTTGGGACAACAAGCCATAAAGTTGACGCCTCGGTTAGGGTTTCTAGTTGGAGGACTTGACCATATAGTGGTTGTAGTTCTGCAATTCACCGTATAAGAAGACATCGGGCGGTGATCTCCGAAATGGGTGCAACGGTTTAACCTGGACGCAGGTTTAAGACGATAAGCTGATTCGAATCGCCATGGACACAAGGAGTTCTGTGCAAAGGGAAGGAATGGAGGCTACCCATAGTCAGACGGTCACAAAGTGCACGAAGCCTAGTTTTGGGGCAAAGGCCTTTGAACCCCAAAAAGATTAACATAGGTGGTCCAAGGATACTATTTTGGGTATCCCTCTGGAATGGATGTAGTTGAGCTGCGGCTTCAGAAATCTGTAATGATGAGGAACGGTGGCTCATGCCCGTTTGTTTGAACTTTGTATGGCTGGTACATGGAAGGTTCTCGAGCTGCTCTCATGGTTGTCCCATTGTATTTTTTTTTCTATTGCTGAAAGAGTGAAGGGAGAATTCTGGCTGTTTGTTTTTTTCATTTTTGGTTTTGGAAACTTTGAAGTATCTCCCCCACGTTTGTATCTGAGTGTTTATATGTAGTAACGTGAATATGTTCGAACTTACCGCGGCAATCCTCCGATGCGTCACAGCTGTTGTATGTTTGTAGGAATGGGAAAAGTAAGGGTTACAGAGGGTTTTGTTTGAATCGGTTTTGAAAGAATGTCATTGACAATTTACCAATGTACAGGAATGTCATTATTGTTTTACCATTCTTTGCAGGTTAAATATGAAGGATAGAGTAATGATTTTGCTTATAAGTATTTTTCAGGTCCAAGGAGTTTGTACACAGAGAACAGGTGTATGTAGACAGTGGTACATATGGATAAATATGAGTCTAAGGGAGGTAAAAGTATCATAGGTTATTTCATTGTTTCTTTTTTCCTGCACCACGCATTTCTTCCTTCAGTCTGTAATGAGGAAGAAAAGGGGGGAAAAGTGATAAATGTAAGAGTGACAGTTTTTTTTTTTGTCAAACGAATAATGTTAACCTCTGTAATTCTAACCAAGTTTGTGCCAAGACGGTCTTTCTTTTGATAGAATTTGAATCGGCGAGCAGCAGTCTGGTGAAGTAGGTTCCCATCCCAGAGGCTAAGAACCTTTTGGCAATGGTTCCAGGTATTGTAAGCCACGCACAGGTTATGCAGTGACCACAGTCCCGATGTCTGGGTTATTGTCATATGAGGGTTGTTTGGAGGTCAATCAAAATCAGGGTCGTACTCTCCTCATTAGCTGTCACTTATATTCTCGGCTGATGGGGTGGGTGCGATCGTTGTGACATGAACTTCAAAATGTCCACCAAAAGGTTTTCACGAGTCCCTCCTGGACCCTGACTCAGTAATCAGTTTACATTCTTTCCAACCAGGTGACTGGGTCGTTGTAAAGAAGCTTGAGGGATGAGACCACGCCAGCCACTGCAAGAAGCGGCTCAACCACACCAAAGAATGAGGAGTATCTTTGTTTATTTATATTTTTGTTGTTTAGTAAATTTTAGCGAGGGTAACGGTGAAAAGCATCCCAAGTTATTATTCAAAGTGTGTGTCCTGACTAGCTCAGAAAGCGAACAGGACCGATGGTCTGTTCTGAGTCTTCACCGAGTTTTAGTCCCCAGCGATGACAGTGGTACATGCCATTTATGATGTTATTATGGGTATGAGGAGTTTTGACAAACTAGTGAAGACTCCAGACAGACACTTATCAATGGAATCTAACGATGCATTTTTAGACTGTAAAATTGGTTAGTTTTAATGGCTCTGCCTCTTGTCAGTTTGGGTATCTAGGCAGCCCACAAGTGTGTTTGAACTTTAGTTTGGTGTTTATGCGGATCTGCAGCTTATAAAGGTAATTCCCCCAAAGCAAGAGGTTCATGCGTGATGGTGAAGCTGTCCCAGCATCTTATCTCATGGCCGATCGCGAGGATCTGATGGCGCAGGAAATTAAGAATGGCAGGGACAGCTAGAAGGGATTTGTTCACCAACCCCGACCAGGTCTGGGCATGGGGTCCTGCATGAGGGGGGGCTCGGGCTTGGGATACGATTGAACAATTCTCATCCGTTAAGGATAGGGTTCTTCATGTAATTGTTGAAGCCAGAGCTGTAGCTAAGTGAAGGTTGGGAGTCTATTTTAAGGGTCTGGGAATCTTTGGGGATCTAATTTTTATTTTACAGTGGATCGTGGTTAAAGGAAGTGGGAATATATATACTCATGTCGTTTTATTTCTATTCTTTCTATGTCGTGACGAGGTGCTCCTGTTGCCTGATTTGACGCGTGACCAGAGTTTCCTTGATGAGACGCCCCGAAGCCGGACCCACATACAAGACACAGAGGATCACAGACGGATCGGCGATTACTACAGCTCACCATGTCGTGTCCTCCTTTATAAGTCATGCCCCTGAAGAGTAGAGGCTACATGTCAAGCCGTGTTTTCCTTTTTATGGACTAAGGACTGATTCATTTACAGGTGTAAGAAGCAGATCAACTCTCATCGAGGGACACATGGGGTGCATATAACAAAAAAGGAGGACTGTTGTGGAGATTTTTATGGAGATGTATTTAATATGTATTGTCATAGTGTCACCCAGTGTTAGTACTTCCGCAACCCGCTCTAAAAGAGCTGATTGGGGTAGTCTGAGGCTGGTTGAATCCCGTCTGATAGGGGAAAACGTCTTGAGGTTGGAGTGTGATGTTTGCAGGGTGCGGATATGTCCACCAATGGGGGCCCTCTGTGCATTAGCATGGACGATCGTTAAGGAGGGGATATGCTCGCTCTGCAATGACATCATTGGTTATAGGCGGATGCGCGCTCTTGTCTCTGCTGTGTCTGATCAACATTGGTTGGAATTCGTAGCGTGCGTCTGCAGATAGCCTCCCTCCCCCATTCAATAATAGTATAATCTTAATATGCGTTATTCTATGGAATAGCGCAGAATAAGAATTCCTATCAACGGTAACTTTAGCCATCCTACGTTATTGTATTCATGTATGACATCTCCTGTTGGAAGGAATGTCCAGGTATTGCCATTTTCCTGTGAGAAAGGGACATCCTGTGAGGTCCCCGCCCATGGGGGAGGGGATTGGTTGCTGCAGCCAATCACCTCCTGTGTGAGATCTTTTGAGTTTAATAAAAGCCTATGATTAGGCGTCGGCTAGTCAGTCTATGCTGGTATGCTGAAATGAGAACATAGCTTTTGTGGTGCTGCCTTCTTGGGGTGAATGGGAACGAACGGTGAGTGGATCTTAGCAAATTTAACTTAGGCTAAAGATAGCATTATTGCAAAAAGATGAAATCTGATGTGTGCTTAGATAGCACAGGAATTATAGGCTGTGTGCTCTGTAAACAGCAGCCTGGAATTCCACAACAATAGGGACACAGATCGGTCACCTCCCCCAGTCAGTCCCCTCCCCCACAGTAAGAATCACTTCCAGGGAACATATTTAACCCCTTGATCTCCCCCTAGTGTTAACCCCTTCCCTGACAGTCACATTTATACAGTAATCAATGCATATTTATAGCACTGTTCGCTGTATAAATGTGAATAGTCCCAAAATAGATAATATTATAGCAAAAAGTAAAAAAATATTGTGTTTTTTTTTTTTTTTTTCTGTCTTTTTTTGTTTATAGCTCAAAAAATAAAAACCGCAGAGGTGATCAAATACCACCAAAAGAAAGCTCTGTTTGTGGGAAAAAAATGCTAAAAATATCATTTGGGTACAGCGTTGTATGACCCCGCAATTGTCATTCAAAGTGCGTCAGCGCTGAAAGCTGAAAATTGGTCTGGGTACGAAGGGGGTTTAAGTGCCCAGTAAGCAAGTGGTTAATATGGAGTTGACCCCCTCCCTGCAGCTATATCAGCCTCCACACTAGATTATGGAGTGTGTCTGTGGAATTTTGTGTCCATTTAGCAAAAGAGCAATTGTAAGGTCAGGTAGTGGTGTTGGATGAGAAGTTCTGGCCCTCATTTCATCAGAAAGGTGTCTCAGTAGGGTTGAGATCAGGGTTTTGTGCTGGCCACCTGAGTTCCTCCACACCAATCGCATCAAACCATGTATTTATGGAGCTGGCTGCACAAGGCAAATAGTCACGCTGGAACATAAAAGGGCCTTCACCAACTGTTACTACAAAACTGGAAGGACTCAATTGGCTACAATGTCTTCATGCTGTGGAAATACCAGTACCTGGAAACAACCAAAGTCAAGAATGTGGAGGGCTACCACATGCTTTTGGCAGTATAGTGTATTTTTTCATCATACAATATGCTCAGTTTTCATGCCCATGACCAGGGTATAGATCAGAGGTCACCCACATACCAACTCCTAGCTGACCATCCTTCCAAATTCCACCTTCCTATATCCCCCCCGAAGAAAACACACTAATCTAAAGTGGGGTTAAATTGTCATATCAGCCTTTTATTAGAAATAACATACAAAACGTAAATAACAAAAACATAACAGGACAAATCAGATCAGGTTGCAGGTCCTTAACCACTTGACCTCTGAAAGATCCCCCCCCCCCCCTCATGGCAAGGCCATTTTTTGTGATGTGGCACTGCGTTACTTTACCTGACAATTGCGCGGTCATGCAACGCTGTACCCAAATACATTTTGTGATTTTTTTTCCCCACAAATAGAGATTTATTTTGGTGGTGTTTGATCACCTCCATGTTTTTTTTGTTTTGTTTTGTGCTATAAACAAAAAAATACCGAAAATTTTGAACAAAAAACAACAATTTTATGTTTTCTGCTATAAAACATATCCAATAAAAAAAAATTAACAAATCAATTTTTTTCACAATTTTAGGCCAATATTCTGCTACATATTTTTTGGTAAAAAAAATCCCAATAAGCGTATATTAATTGGTTTTCGCAAAAGTTATAGCATCTACAAACTATGGAATATATACTGAAATTTGTATTTATTTAATTTTTTATACTAGTAATGGCGACAATCAGCAATATAGCAGGACTTCAATATTGCGGCGGACAATCCGACACTAACTGACACTTTTTGGGAACCAGTGACACTAATATAGTGATCAGTGCTAAAAATATGCACTGTCACTGTACCAATGACTCTGGCTGGGAGGAGGTTAAATGTGTGCCTAGCCAGTATTTTTGTGAGGTGCTTTTACTGTACTAAGGGATGTTATGGATTTTATTCCCTGCCTTGTAGGGAAAGAAAATCCATTACATCCCTGCTGTCAGAATGGAGCACTGCCTTGTTTACATAGGCAGGGCTCCATTCTGTGTCTTCCCGTCGATCGGCGGGTGTCGGCGGATATCCATTGGCTGGCACCTGCTGATGACTAATCACAGCAGAAGTGGCGAGCTGACTGAGCACCCCCTAGGCGGAAGTGCACACTCACATACTGTATATATAAGCACCCCCTAGGCGGAAGTGCACAATCACATACTGTATATATAAGTACCCCCTAGGCGGAAGTGCACAATCACATACTGTGTGTATATATATATATATATACACACACACACAGTATGTGATTGTGCACTTCCGCCTAGGGGGTGCTCAGTCAGCTCGCCACTTCTGCTGTGAGCACGTGATCCTGTGCAGAACGGCCGCCCAGTAGCAGTAAATCTGCTATAGGGCGGCCATTAAGTCGTTACCATATAACTAAACCTTGTATCTGTGGTACCAGTTAACTAAGTTATGCCCCAGCTGACCTTAGACACTTACTGGTCTGCACTTACCCAGTCATTTTGAGTTGACCAGACCAAGTAGAGTACACCATACCAAAAATGGGTCCCCACCGTTTTCCACAAAAAAAACACCAGATTAGAAATCACCTTTAGACTGGTTTAACACTATTGGGAATTAGATGCGGGTTTCCCTGCATCCAATTTGTATGACAGGAGATTGTGACCGGCTCTCTATGGAGCCGGTTCACACATCTCCGGAGTGGCTCCGGTGTGAATTGCACAGGAGTCCTTTGGGTCTTCTGGTCCATTTCAGGTCCGAATTTAGCCCAAAATTCAGGCTGAAATCTGACCTGAAATTGTGAACGGGGACGCCCCGGACCCCCTGCTGTGAGTTGCTCCGTGGTGCAGTGTGAAGCCAGCCTTAAGGACACCAAACTGCCAACTTGTGCTATGACCTGAATCCAGACCATCAAGAACTGATAAATAGTTCAGGAGTGTGGCTTCATATCCTGTGTAGCTATTGAGGAATATATTTAAACAAAAGTTTTTTTTTTGCCTGGAGTTCAACTTTAATTCCTGGGACAGTTTACCATCAAAACATCCTTCAAACTGTGAGAAGCCTTCCCAACTGTCCTTTAATAAACGAATCACTTTCTGCTGCATGACGAGAGATTTTGAAGGCTTGAGATGCTTGTCCAATTATTACTGATTACCCGCTTGTGTTCATGTCCCACTGTGAATAAATGTTGTTTGCAATATTCATTATTGAATATCAGTTCACATTTACATACGTAATGAGCTATTTCACATACATACTCCCGAAATTTGCTTCCTTGCGTACAATTAATCAATTTGACATGTCTGATGTGGTGCGTATTCCATTAATGTTCTTAATCAGTGACTCATATTTGGCTACGGTCCCCTCTGAATATGCATCACCTTCCAATAATGAGCATTTTTCCTGCAGGCCTTGGTAATGCTTCATTTTATTATCAGACTTTCTTTAGCTTTATTGATTAAATTTGCTCGGCAGGACTGCCAAATTTGTTTAGATTTCATTTCTTGGCTTTGGGAGTTGTAAAATTAGGTCTGGAGGCCTTTTTAGTACACTTTTTAAAATACGTCTTTACTTTTAGCTTTATTTTTTTACCTTTAGCCCCCTGCACATGCACTCTGTCTACCCCATTCATATCTAAGATGCAAGCCATAGTTGTAGGGGAAACAGCCATCTATAGGAGTATGACCCTATTCATAGCAACAAATGGGGAGAGTGGCACGCCTATGCAGTGAAGGCATCGCCCCCACCCAAGACGATTTACAAATAATAGCACTAAATACCTTTGGAGTGGGGCTAAAGATAATTTTTTCACATTGGTGGCAACTCAGGCTAGGGAAGGGGGCTTACTTTAGGGTCCCTTCATATCACTGTGGTGCATTAGCACACACTCATTGATGCCCAATGCATACAAAATGGTGCAAGTACCATTTCTGGCAGTGAACCTCAGTGTATTGCTGCATGCTGCAACATGTGTCTTTCAGCAAGCTACGTTGGGATGCAATTAAGACTAAATTGCACATAATCACACCAACACATGTAATGTGCATTTCCACGTGTTGCAGTATCATGTACATTACCACAACAAAAATGTTTTAGTGGTCCAGAAATTGTGTTGGGCACCAGTATAATGTCTCGTAGCAGTTACATGGCCTACAATGACTGTCATTATAATCTAAAGCCCTGTATACACCATCGGATTTCCGATGAAGCTGACTTCCATCAGTCTTGCCTATGATGGAAACATGTTCCATTTTTAATCACCGATGGAAAAAAGACAGATGGGGCCCATACACAATCGGTTTGTCCGATGAAAAAATTCCATCGGACTGTTTTCATCTGTAAAACCGATCGTGTGTACAGGGCTTTAGCTTTTGCTGTCTTGGCTATTTTCAACCCAAATTTTGCAAATAATTAAAAAATTATATAGAATTTACAATTGTTACACAAGCCATATTGTAATTTCTTTTTATAAAAAAAATTACCTTTCCTTTTCAATCTGCATCACTGTAATTTTCTGTATAATTTTATGTAATATGGCAACTTGAAGGCCTTCTGTACACAGTTGGTGTATAGGACGCCCCCAGAAATTTTATTTCTTGCTTGGTTGAAGAACTCTGCACTAAGATACAAGTCAAATTGTAATGTTTTGTTAAGGTACTCTCTAAAGGTTAACACTTCTAAAGGTCAACACTGCAACTTTTCTCATCAGAACAATGAAAGTGCACTCCCATTCAGAATCAGTATCCAAAGACACAAAGTGGAACAAACGTCTTTTTCTTCAGAGCAGGAACAGGTAGCCACTTGGTAGCTAATGGTCTGGTTGCATGGTAGAGTAGAAGCTACAAGGGACTAAGACACAAAGTAGATATGTAGACTCTGAGTTTCAGTATCACACCATGGTTTCTGCTGGTGAGAAGCTGCATTCCAGGCTTATTGGACAACGAGTGGAGCATCTTCCCATCATTTCTGTTCTTATCTTCAGGTCTTTGGCATCAAGATGTATAATGCATCGCGATCATCATCAGGGGCCCCAGCAACGTAACCTTGCTGCAGCATTTATCTGGATGTATCTTTAATAATCATATACTATATACCTGGGTATATGTGCACAATTACACCAGGACCATGGGCCCTTTACATATATTATCTGTTTGTACATGGGATTTATGTACTATTATTAATCTTTTAATATATAAAGCTAATTATTATAGTATGATTAATGTGATATGCTGGCTGCAGTAATTCATCTGCTCCAATTACTTTAATTCGATTACTGGTTAATTTCCCAGGAAGTGAATCCCCTCTATTCACAGCGTCCCTGTCTAGGGTGGAGGCACTACCAATTTTATTATCAAACCCACTCTTTTACTTAGTGAAGGTTCTAATTCTCCTATTTACCTACAGGATAAGCAAAATATCCTTCTTGGGGAAGTCCATTTGTCATATCCCCCCATCCCCACCACCACCAAAAGAGGGCTACAGACAAAGAATAATAACAGAGTTAATTGGATCCTCTTACACTATTGCCAGGGACTCTCCCCAAAAGCAGGCAAAAGCAAACAATGACACTAAGCTTACGGGGGAAAATGGAACGCATATTTTTTTTAACTATATGTGTACAATCTTTACATACAGGAGTTAATTTACTAAAGGCAAATTGACTGTGCACTTTGAAAGCACAGTTATACACTCCACAAGGGCATTTGCTCCAGAGCTTAGTAGCTCTGCTAACTTCTATTAACTAATCATGTGCTTGAAAAAAATGCTGTTTTTTTAAAATTGTTCTTGTATGTGATTGGATATTCTCTGCAAAGCTTCACATCATTTACTAAGATCTGGAGCAAATGCCCTTGCAGAGTGCAACTGCCTTTAGTAAATCAACCTCTGTATGTAAAGATTGTACACACATACCGTAGTTAAAAAAACATGTACAAAACAGGAGTTCAAAAGCTTATAGGAAATTTGAAAAAAAATGTCACCAAACTTTTATAGTTTCCCTTTAGTAATGAGGTGAAGACAATTGAAGAGACAGTAATTGCTTTGGATCCTGGAACTGGAACAAATAGACCAATGTCCCCTGTGTAGGTAACGCTATAAATCAATAAAATGAACATATACAGTCAGGTCCATAAATATTGGGACATCAACACAATTCTAATCTTTTTGGCTCTATACACCGCCACAATGGATTTGAAATGAAACAAACAAGATGTGCTTTAACTGCAGACTTTCATCTTTAATATGAGGGTATTTACATCCAAATCAGGTGAACGGTGTAGAAATTACAACAGTTTGTATATGTGCCTCCCACTTTTTAAGGGACCAAAAGTAATGGGACAGATTAACAATCATCAATCAAACTTTCACTTTTTAATACTTGGTTGCAAATCCTTTGCAGTCAATTACAGCCTGAAGTCTGGAACGCATAGACATCACCAGACGCTGGTTTTGCTCTGCCAGGCCTCTTCTGCAACTGTCTTCAGTTCCTGCTTGTTCTTGGGGCATTTTCCCTTCAGTTTTGTCTTCAGCAAGTGCTCAATCGGATTCAGGTCAGGTGATTGACTTGGCCATTGCATAACATTCCACTTCTTTCCCTTAAAAAACTCTTTGGTTGCTTTCGCAGTATGCTTCAGGTCATTGTCCATCTGCACTGTGAAGCGCCGTCCAATGAGTTCTGAAGCACTTGGCTGAATATGAGCAGATAATAATATTGCCCGAAACACTTCAGAATTCATCCTGCTGCTTTTGTCAGCAGTCACATCATCAATAAATACAAGAGAACCAGTTCCATTGGCAGCCATACATGCCCACGCCATGACACTACCACCACCATGTTTCACTGATGAGGTGGTATGCTTTGGATCGTGAGCATTTCCTTTCCTTCTCCATACTCGTCTCTTCCCATCACTCTGGTACAAGTTGATCTTGGTCTCATCTGGCCATAGGATGTTGCTCCAGAACTGTGAAGGTATTTTTAGATGTTGTTTGGCAAACTCTAATCTGGCCTTCCTGTTTTTGAGGCTCACCAATGGTTTACATCTTGTGGTGAACCCTCTGTATTCACTCTAGTGAAGTCTTCTCTTGATTGTTGACTTTGACACACATACACCTACCTCCTGGAGAGTGTTCTTGATCTGGCCAACTGTTGTGAAGGGTGTTTTCTTCACCAGGGAAATAATTCTTCGGTCATCCACCACAGTTGTTTTCCGTGGTCTTCCGGGTCTTTTGGTGTTGCTGAGCTCCCCAGTGCGTTCTTTCTTTTTAAGGATGTTCCAAACTGTTGATTCGGCCAAACCTAATGTTTTTGCTATCTATCTGATGGGTTTGTTTAGTTTTTTCAGCCTAATGATGGCTTGCCTCACTGATAGTGACAGCTCTTTGGATCTCATATTGAGCGTTGACAGCAACAGATTCCAAATGCAAATAGCACACTTGAAATGAACTCTGGACCTTTTATCTGCTCCTTGTAAATGGGATAATGAGGGAATAGCACACACCTGGCCATGGAACAGCTGAGCAGCCAATTGTCACATTACTTTTGGTCCCTTAAAAAGTGGGAGGCACATATTCAAACTGTTGTAATTCCTACAAATCACCTGATTTGGATGTAAATACCCTCAAATTAAAGCTGAAAGTCTGCAGTTAAAGCACATCTTGTTTGTTTCATTTAAAATTAATTGTGGTGGTGTATAGATCCAAAAAGATTAGAATTGTGTCGATGTCCCAATATTTATGGACCTGACTGTAAAATAGCATATGAAGAAAGTAGTCACCACCTGCAAGCAAAATAAATTCTGTGTCATAAAAACACATCGATTGGAATCCGTGTCTTTAGCAGGTTTAATATCTGAGGAATTGCTCTATTTTTCCCCAACCCAGTTTACTCATAGCTGCCCATTACGGCCGTTGATTTTCATCATCCATACAGGTCAATACTTTATTTCTACCTCTGGCATTTAAAATCATGCTTCCCTTGACTTTGAGAATGATAGATGCACGTCGAGGACTCATAATAAGGTAAATGCGCTTTATGTAGCTTGAAATGTCAGATCCTACACCACAAGCCGTGTACAATAATAAACTGATCTACGTCTTCAATATTGCACGCTTTCCCGCTCCCCCTCCTAGCGCTTCATCGCGTTGGTAAAGGTTGTAAATGTTCTTTCCTCGTTATACCATATGAATAATTAAAATAATCACCCAGTTCAGGATATTTACATGCCTGTATAGTTATTCCCCTGGGTGCTGTTGCCTTTGTTTGGTGGGAAAAGGTCAGAGCTGGAATACTAACTAAGATATATCTTCTATCCTCGGAGAGGATGTAGTGACATTATATTTACTGAGCAACGCACAACAGGACAACGGGATTCATCTCTCATCTAATACGTAGCATACATGGCATTAATATTTAACACGGAAAGAGAAAAATTACTCATCTTCAGGGCTTTATTTTTACCAAGAAATCAATGCCAGAATCAGACAAGGCTTACCAGACATGTCTTTAAAGGACAGCTGTAATGGGAGAACAATAGAGACCAACACTGCTGACTTCCTTTGAAAATGATAGTTGTTTGGCTGTCATGACTCTCAGGTTTCAGAATGTGATGTAAGAGTGCAGTCAAAACTCCTGACATGCATAGGTGTTGGGGTCGGGGGATTAGCATGATAGCCAAGCATCTGACATTTTAACAAGGAGGTCAGGCATTAAAGCTAATGTATTGTACCCAATCACAGATTTCATTAGTGTCTGTCTGGGCAAAATATTAAAAAAAAAAGTTACCGGTACATCCCTCTAATACATACACATTTTCCAATGTTTGGTCTCTTTCACAACGCTGCACATACAAAAGAATACCTGTTGATCTGCCAGAAATCCAATGCTCTCCCAATGTCCTGTAGTAGTCAGCCCTGCCTCAATATTTCTCTGTTGAACTACAGAATTACTTACCCTTTCCTCATCTCCATTGCATAAGGGTTCTATGGTCCACTTCCACCTTTTCTGGGAGTGGAGACCAGTGATCAAGCTCTACAGTCTGGATCTGCCTCCAACAGGTCATTTAGCTGCCCTTTGTCTTGACATCATCACTCTGCTGCAGTATTCTGGAGCCTAAAGCCAGCCATACATTGTTCGAAATGTGTCCAGTTCAACAGTAACCAGCCAAATGTTCATCTGTGTATGGGCAGGGAGGTTGTACAGAAGTCAACTTCTGTACAACTGCTCTGTCTGACTTTCCTGGCTCGATCAGCGCTGCAGCCTGCAATGGTCAGTGTATTCTCACAGGGGGGGAAGTCTCCTTGCTTTTAGAATAAAACAGCTGCTGAATACAACCTCTGGTTGAATAATAATAAAAAAAAAGACTTATCTATGGGCTGACTGGACAGGCAGTTGGCTCTTGGGCTGCCTATCTGATTAACCTGAGAGACAGCCCAATGGCCAACTAAAGGACCACACAAGGCAGGCTGACAACACTGCTGCTAATTGCATTTTTAGCCTGAAAAGGGAAGTACTGTTACTGGCAGGATCTCCAGGTAAGAAACTTTGCAACAGATTCACAAAAAAAAAGAAAATACAGTGAAATAAGATGTCACACATACAGAAAAATAAACAAACGGTTAACTTTAACTTGCTTCATGTCCAAAACATTTCTGATAACGTTATGTAGCGGGTATTTGAATTTTGGGGAAGCATCTGGGTGGTAGCATGACCCAGATGCACCAATTGCTAGGGAATCTGAAACCTTTTTTGTGGTTCTTGGAGGACTCTGGTGGTGTGAGGTTCCCTGCGGCCTACAGGTGGCGTTGTTGCCTGGGGCCGGGGTTGAACTCACACCGCAAGACTGTGCCTTTTTGTCCTCCCCTGGCGCTAGTACAGCGGGGCGGGGAACCTGCTGTGACGCAAAGGGAGAGGGGATAAAAGGGGCGGACGCCCTTACAACGGGGTTCAGAGTCTGGAGAGCAGAGCCGCGCCCCAGGCACCCTCAGCCTGGGTGCTGGCGTCCTGGAGCAAGAGATGGAGTCCATCCAAGGCACCTTAAGCCTGGGGTGAGGTACTACTTCCGAGGCCTGGGGCCCAGTAACTTCGACTGGGTTCCGCAAGGGTGGAGGAGTCCGAGGGGCCCTAAGGTGTTGGGACCCGTATCTGAGGCGAGGAGGCCGGGGAGCGTAACCCCGCCGAACAGTCCAGTGCAGCATTAAGCCGGTGACGGTGGGGCCTCTGGTAACTCCCTTGGAGGGATGTCTTCCCCCTGACAGGGGCTGCAACATAGCGAAGGTAACTCCAGTTCCTGTCCGTTAGAGTCGCTGGAAGAGACTCTGAAGCAAAAAGTACATTTTACAGCCACCGTGCTTAGCAACTGTTGGTGAAACCTCAACTGTTTAGATTTCTTTGAGGATTGTGCCTTGACCTACTCCCCACCAATACTGAACTGTTCTATGGGTCTCAAACTGTCTGCTCGCAAAGGACTATTTGTTTGCCGTTATGGAATAAATAAGTGTTGGACCTTTTCAGTGTGTGGTACTCCAGTTACTGGGAGCAAAGGGGATTATCAGCAGGACTGACTTGGCTCGGAGTTCAAACACAGCCCAAAGGTAAACAGGTACTGGCCTACACCCTACAATCTAGAGGACATGGGCCGTAGCGCATCTCGCTCTCTCCTCCCAGGTACCCATAGACCAGAGCCAGAGTAACCAATAAAGAAGAGAGAGGGAGTGAGGCCGCTACAGTTATAATAGTTGAAAACAGTTAAAAAATATTTTCTAGTTAAGTAAAGTCAAATAATGTCTAGTCAGCTTTAAGTCAAGTAAATACTGTAGTCTTGAGAGACTGAGCCTCTGGGACTTGATGTCTGGACTACAAATCACCAGCGTTTGGAACCAGACCTCCCATCCCCCGGGAGTGGTGAGAGGCGTTATAACTTTTAACCCCTTGCTACACTCAGTTCCACATATACTGCTCGCCACTTAGCATCCCTGCAGCTATACACCACCCACCCTTAAAGAGACGGACTCTTGTGCACCACTGACAGAGTGCCCCACCGCAAGCTGGCTAATGCCCATATTAAGGTGCCAGGTATTTAAAACCTCACCATCTAGTGGTACCCTATTGGGAATACTTACAGATACCTACAGCTGGGGTATCAGTTCAGAGTGCATTTAAAAACATTCTCATTGCATTATTTGGGTCTAACCATGCTTATTCCAAGTTACTTTAAGTTCAGACTTGATCTAACATGTCTACAGTCCAGTTATCTCATCCTGTTTTAGGCCAGAGTTCATTTGATCTAATTTTGTATCTCTAACGAGTTCTATTGTTTTGATGCCACACACTGTTTACCTGCTTTAGGCTGCTTTCACACGGAGGCACTTTACAGGTGCTATAGCGCTAAAAATAGTGCCTGTAAAGAGCATCTCCTCTCAGTCCAATGTGAAAGCCTGAGGGGGTTAAAAGTGCCCCGTTAGCAATCAAAAAGCGACGCAAAAAAGACGGTAAAGCGCCACTAAAAATAGCAGCGCTTTACTGCCGACGCCCCCAACGCCTCGGTGTGAAAGTAGCCTAAATTATTATACAATCACTTTATCTACCATTTAGTGGTCTGTGGCCTAATTGCTGTGCATTGTCTTAAAGTAGTAGTTATTAACCCTTTAGTCACACAGGTAGGAGTGAGGCTCAAGCTGCAACCACGTGTCAGAGGAAACAAGACATTTACTAAGTCATGGCAGAACAGGGAACCCATCATCGCCAGCGGCTCCTGTGGGGAGTATGCGCTACAGCTTTTACCCAAGTAATAATCGGCAAATACACTAATACTTTAATCCATAGGTGTCAAACACAAGGCCCGCGGGCCGAATCCGGCCCTCCAGGCCTTTTTATGTGGCCCTCGCCCCTCCAGCCCTCCTCTGGTCCTCCTTCAGACCCTTACTTTGTGCTTTTAAGCAATGCATCCAGCTTCTTCCCAGCAGCAGCATAGGGAAAGGGGGGTGCACTGTGATGTAAGGGAGAGTGGGGGACTCAACTTCTGATGGTGGGGTGGCTCTTGACATCTAATGTAAGGGGAGAGGATGTGCTGGACATCTAATCTTACAGATACAACCGGCCCTTTTGCTGATGTGGCCCATGATGAAATTGAGTTTGACACCCCTGCTTTAATCCTTTTCAGATCCACTTTCTGACAGTATAGCTAGTTTGACAATGAGTACAGGTGCAGCAAGTTTAGCAAATAGTTCTTCAATTCTAACAGAGCAATGTGGATACCCAGAAGAGGTCTCCAGATCCTTGCAAGTACAGGGCTTCTCTAGAAACAACACAAGGGGCCTCACGACAGGCTGATCATGGCCCCCGGTTGTTCAAAGGGGAATGTCCACAATCAAAGGAACTTAGCCTATAGGGTCACCTACAGCGGTCCTGTTTCTAAGCTGACTTTGCTCTTCCACCCATACTGCATGAAGGGATGAGGATGCCCCTGTAAACCAACTGTCTTTAACTACTTACCATCCGGTCACTGTACATATACGGCCAGGTGGGCGCTCTCTCCTTCTGAGTGGACGTTCAGGAACGTCCCTCAGAGGGAGGGGGATCGCGCGCGCGCGTTCCTGCGCAGCGGCACGATCCCGATGCACTTGTGTCACCCGGACACAGCGCATCTCGATTCGGCAGGAGGGCTCTGGGATTGGCCCTCCTGATCACATGACGGCCGTGTCCAATCACAGCCATCATGTGATGTAAACAGAGAGCCGGTTGCTAGGCAATCAGCTCTCCTCTCCTCACACAGAAGTCGTCGGTGAGGAGAGGAGAGCGGATCGCTACAGCTGGCTGGTGATCAGGGAGTATGAGCTTTTTTCAGCTTTTTACTCACTGATCACCAGCCTAGTGTCCCACACAGTGTAAAACACAGAAAGTAAACAAACATGTCCCCAAAATACATGTCCCCACACACACATGTCCCTTCACACACATGTCCCCACATAGTAAAAACACCTTTCCCCCACATATGTGACAGTAAAATCATATATCCCAATGATCATTTGCACACATATGTCCGTGATCACCTGCGCACATCTGTACATGATCATTTGCGTACATATGTCCGTGATCACACGAACCAATTATTATACACTTAACGGATTTTTTTTTACCAAAAACATGTAGTAGAATACATTTTGGCTTAAATTTATGACAAAATTCAATTTTATTGGATTTTTTTAAGAATAGAAAGACGAAAATATTTATTTTTTCTAATTTCCGCTCTTTTTTCGCTTATATCGCAAAAAATTAAAAACGTAGTCGTGAATAAATACCACCAAAAGAAAGCTCTATTTGTGTAAACAAAATGATAAAAATTTCATTTGGGTACAGTGTAGCATGACTGCGCAATTGTCATTGAAAATGCGAGAGAGCTGAAAGCTGAAAATTGGTCTGGGAAGGAAGGGGGCTAAAGTGCCCAGTATTGATGTGGTTAATGACACTGGTTACTTATCCTATCCACAGTGTTTGCCTGTTCTTAACAAGTGGGTTCTTCTACAGTTCC
Source organism: Rana muscosa (assembly GCA_029206835.1). NCBI lineage: Eukaryota > Metazoa > Chordata > Amphibia > Anura > Ranidae > Rana > Rana muscosa. Next base: position 1,048,771,539 of record CM055117.1, read on the forward strand.
CACTCTGCGCCCCTTTCATGGCACAGATTGTGTTATATGTAGCACATCTGCATTCAAAATGGCCACTAGAATCAGAGCGTTCAGTGGCAAACTAAACATATGCTCTCCTAGGAGGGCGCCTAGAGCCTATTGCAGAAGACACATTGGTCCTATGCTGTGATCCCCAAACACCAGTAGTGACCGCTTTGTTTACTTCTGAAAAAAGGAAGTAATTTCACAATCATAAGATCACTGTATCATTTTCTAGCAGCACCGACCTGAAGGAGCAGCAGTGGGGCCTTAGGTTAACAGTGGCTTCTGCTGACCTCCTAGCCCACCTTCCTACAAGCAAATGGAGCTTTTCTTTCTTTTTATGCGTTTTCCAGTTTATTTTTTACCTGCTATTGTAAAAAGTTAGTTGTTTACAGATGTCAATAGTTTGAGCTGATATTTGTGCACAAAAAGTGAATCAGTCAGAGCAGTGCCTCCTCCCTCTTATTTTGTAGGAAGCTGTCTAAGGTTTTATAGGAGACAGCATGTCTGAAAGGAAACAACCTCTGATGTCTCTTTAGATAACCCAGAGTTCTCTGGGAATCCTATGATATATATTAAAGAAGAACTAAGTAGCGCTAAAGAATTATTTTTTTCATTTTAGAGTAATGGAGGGTTAAAACCATGTGTGTGTTTTTTTTTTTTTTTTGCCATCTGCCTATTATTGGGGAGATTTCCATTCACTTCCTGTCCAATCCCCAAAACAGGAAGTGAGAGGAAATCCCTTTAAAGTGAAGGAATGTCATGTTGTCGCCAGAGACAACAGATCTAGTGTCCTTATTGGAAGATTTCCTATATCTTACTGTTCTAAGGGAAAACACAAAATTTGTGTTTTTCTTTACTTTGACTTCCAATGATAATAGTAAACATGACAAATGGAGAGGGAGAATCTCCCTAATGGGGGCACAGGCAGCAATAGAAACCTGACAGGTGTTATAATTCCTCTCTACTCTATCCAAAACTAACAAAAAAGTTTTGCCTTTAGTTATACTTTTATTATTATTATACAGGATTTATATAGCACCAACAGTTTACGCAGCGCTTTTAAGTGTTAATTTTTTTAAATATTTTATATATTGGCCGATGTTGATAGGGTTTTTTTCAAGTCTATTAGAATGCAAAAGCAGCTCGAAGCAAGTAAAGTGCAGTTCAGAAGGAGGTCCAGTGCAGGTCAAACTTCGGATGTGTCTCCAGGGAGAGTTGTTGGGTATTCCACTACTTTGGAGTGCTCGTTACGTAAATTTTTTATGTAAAATTAGGTAATGGTTGTTCCCTTTCTTCCAAAGAGAGGAAAAAATCTTTATGCACCACATCAACACTTTGGGCAATTTGGGATGAAGATCATACCAGCTTGCATCCCATTATAAAAAGTGGCAATTAAGTTTAATTTTGAAATGTGGATAATTAACCCCTTGCCGACCAGCCACCATCATTATACTGCGGCAGATCAGCACGATCCCGCGAGCCGTCGTAGCTGCACGTTGGCTCCTTTAAGTGGGATAGCAGGCAGGGGTGCCGATGCTCGTAGCGGGCAGTCGCGATGACCGCCGGCCATGCGTGATCGTGGGCACGAGAGGCAGAACAGGGACGTGTGTGTGTAAACACACACATCCCAGTTCTGCGAGGAGAGGAGAGGCAGATTGTGAGTTCCTACTAGCTGGGAACCACGATCTGTCATCTCGTATAGTTAGTCCCCTCCCCCCATAGTTAGAACACACACTGGGGAACACAGTTAACCCCTTGATCGCCCCCTTGTGTTAACTCCTTCCCTGCCAGTGACATTTACACAGTAATCAGTGCATTTTTTTATCATTGATCGCTGTATAATTGTCAATGGTCCCAAAAATGTGTCAAAAGTGTCCGATCTGTCTGCCATAATGTCGCAGTCCCGATAAAAATCGCAGATCGCCGCCATTACTAGTAAAAAAATAAAATAATAAAAATGCCATAAATCTATCCCCTATTTTGTAGACGCTATACATTTTGCGCAAACCAATCAATATAGGCTTATTGCGATTTTTATTACCAAAAATATGTAGAAGAATACGTATCGGCCTAAACTGAGGAAAAATTTAGCTTTTTTAAAAAAAAAAATTGGGGATATTTATTATAGCAAAAGTACAAAATAGTGTTTTTTTTAAAATTGTCGCTCTTTTTTTGTTTATAGCGCAAAAAAGAAAAAACGCAGAGATGATCAAATACCACCAAAAGAAATCTCTATTTGTGGGAAAAAAGGACGTCAATTTTGTTTGGGTACAACGTCGCACGACCACGCAATTGTCAGTTAAAGCGACGCAGTGCCGAATCGCAAAAAATGGCCTGGTCATTGAGCAGCCAAATCTTCAGAGGCTGAAGTGGTTAACATTTCCTTTTGCATTGCTAAAATCTGATATTCTGAGAAATTTCAGGGAAATTTCAGGTAAATAAGAACTCTCATTTCCGTTAACCCCTAAACTCTACCAGGATAAATTTAAAAGCAAACCTAGTTTAGGGTATCAAGAGTACAAGCAAATAGATTTAAGGCGTAAAGAAACTCTAATCCCTCCTGGGTGGTCCCTATGCTGGGAATTACCGTTCCTGACTGGGAATTTGTGAGAGCTAGCAAACTTTGTACTATTTATAGTTATATATAAATGCAAGTGTCAACCATTGATTCTCATTGTATAACGGTTACTTCCACATAAACATACATTTAAATTTTGTAAAATCTTTTTATTGAAATTTTTATGAACACATAAGATTTGCCCACTCAGGGGCTTAACATTTGCCCACGCAGGGGCAATTTCTCTGTTGCGGCAACGCACCACTACAGGGCACAACACATAGCACAAACAACTTAACTTATACTATTACCCCAAATATGGGGAGAGGGTCAGTTCAAGATAATCTGTGCTCAAATTGATGTCAACAGGAGAGAACAGCATGAAAAAAGTTGGGTCAATAGAGTAACAAACAAAGGATACACCGTCAGTCTAAGCATTGGTCACTGCAGCATTTGTGGTGCTTCTATCATCTAGCCAGCAACTCCATACCTTTTCAAATTTTTGCGGGCATCCCCTGGTCGAGTAAGTGGCTTTATATAGGGGTAGACTGGCATTCACTAGGCTCTTCCAGAATCTGACAGAGGGGGGAGTCGATTGTTTCCAGTTCATCGTAATGGCTTTGCGGGCATAATATAGTAACAGGGATGAGTATTTTCCTGGCTCTGATCATTGGCAAATGTTCAACTAGCCCTAGCAGACAGTATATAGGATCATAAGGGACACAAGCTTTAGTGACCTCATTGATCACCTGGAGCACTTCATTCCAATAATGTACGATTGCCGGGCAATCCCAAAAAATGTGGAAAAAAAACCCTGGTTGATAGGAGCAGCACCAGCACGCCGGAGAATGCTCCGGCGACATCTGGTGCAACCTGTGAGGTGTGTAGTGAGCTCTATGTACAATTTTATATTGGACCAATTTGTCCCTCACTGAGACCAGAGGGGAGAAGGGAAAGTCTCAAATCTCCCTCCAGTCGTCCTCATCCAGCCCCGGAATGTCCTCCACCCATTTCCTGCGGAGGGAAGACAGCTCGGGGACAGCAGCAACCAGCAGGGATCCATAGAGCTGAGACGTAGGTTTCTCCAGGTCTTTTACCCGGAGGGTGGATTCTAGCTCAGAGTATACCAATTCAACTGGTTGGCCTAAAAATTGACACCTGTAGGCATGAGCAATTTGAAGATATCTAAAATGGGCCCGCAGAGGCACATCAAATTTGGCACATAAAATGTGAAAGGGGGTGAGGTCTCTGTTGGTGATAATATGTTTAAGGGTCAGTATTTTGTATTTGGCCCAGGCCTGTGGATCCGGGATAGTGTTGAAATGCGGTAGGTAAGGATTCAGCCACAGGAGGGTGTGAGGAGACCAAGAGTTCGGCTGGGGTGCCCTCAGCGCTCCACCCACCTTCCATGCCCGCAGAGTGGTACACATCGAAGGGGTGAGATTGTGAGGCGTTTTAGGCCCCCTGAATAGCAGCCCCTCCAGTGCCTCCAAAGACCCCACTATGTCTGCCTCCAACACCGTTGCAGAGTTGGTCAGGTCTGGCTGCAGCCACCAATGGGCGGTCACAAGCTGAGTGGCCAAGTAATACTTATATTAATCAGGGAGAGCCAAGCCCCCATTATCCACAGGCCTGGTCAAGGTGGTATATTTAAATCTAGGTGGCTTGGGCCCCCAAATAAAGGAGAGGAAGAGTTGCCTGAGGGAATTAAAGAAAACTTTAGTCAGCCATTGAGGGGAGTTCCGAAAAATGTATGTAAGTTTAGGGAGGACTTTCATCTTGAGAAGATTAATACGCCCAATGAGAGAAAGGGGAAGGTTACTCCACGCCTTTAGTTTGGTTTTTATGACTACCAAGACAGGGTCAAGATTGAGCCGCACAAAGTCCCCACTCTCTCTTGAGACAACAACTCCTAAATAGGTAAACTGCTCGACCCACTGAAGTGGGAGAGAGGAGGGTGAGGAAGACCTGGCTCCCGCATCCACTGGGAACAATTGAGACTTGTGCCAGTTCACTCTCAACCCCGTGAAGACCGAGAAGGCATCCATGATACCGAGTGCGCCCCGCAGAGATTCACCAGCGTCATTCAAAAAAGCAGCAGATCATCCGCATAGAGAGCCACTCTCTCCTCCAGCCAACCCACCCTAAGACCACGGACCTCGGCCGAGCTCCTGAGGGCTTCAGCAATAGGCTCCATGGCCAGGGCGAAGAGAGCCGGGGAGTGAGGGCATCCCTGTCTGGTGCCCCTCTGTAGGGGGAACGGAGGAGACAAGGAGCCACTCAGCTTGATGCATGCTGTGGGACTAGTATAGATTGTGCGTATCCAAGCTATAAATTTCAGCGGGAATACCATTCTTCTAAGAACCTCCCACAGATAGAGCCATTCCACTGTGTCAAATGCCTTCTCTATATCTAGGGAGGCAATGGTCCTAGTACCCTAGTTAGTATGGGGGGCATGTATATTAGAGAACAGTCTACGTATATTAATGTCTGTGGACCTACCGGGCATAAAGCCTGTTTGATCAGAGTCAACCAGGGATCTTATCACTTTATTAAGTCTAGTGGCCAGCAACTTGGTTAAAATTTTTAGATCACAGTTTAGAAGTGCGATTGGCCTGTAGGAGGCGCACAGCTTAGGGTCTTTGTTAGGCTTTGGAATGAGAACGACATGGGCTTTTCTCATAGAGGGCGGTAAGGAGTCTTGTTGCAAACAGGTTTGGAACATCTGAGCTCGTTTGGGGGCGAGTAGTTTTATGTGGGCCCTATAGTACTCAATGGGCAGGCCATCCGGCCCTGGGGTTTTACCTGCCGGGAAAGGCTTAATGGCCAGTGTGACTTCTTCTGGAGTGATCTCCGAGACAAGGAGTTGCCTCTCCGTGTCAGAGAGCCATCCCAGGGCTAGCGTGTCCAGTAGAGAGATCATAGGCGCAGGGTCAAACCCGTCAGGGAGTGAGGAAACATACAGAGAGGTGTAAAACGTGGTGAATGCCGACAGAATATCCTCCTGAGAGGTGACTAAAACGCCATCTGTCGTGAGGATCTCTGATATAACCGCTGAGGGCCTGTCTTGCTGTGTTAGCAGCGCTAGTAGTTTACTATTTTTGTCTCCATGTTCAAAGTATTCCTGTCTGCTACTTTGTATACCACGCCTAGTGGTATCTGAAACATGGAGATGTAGTTCTCGCCTAAGCGATGAAAGGTGTTAAAAATTGGGGACCGTTGCCGAGGCTGAATACTGATTCAGGGCCTCATCCACCTTACGCTGCAGGTCAGAGACCCTGTCTCCCAGCTCCGCCTTTACCGCTGCCACAGCCGAGATATACTGACCCCTGCTGTGAGCCTTGGAGGTGTCCCAGGTCATTTCCAGGGAGGCTGACCCCACATTGTGTGCCCAATATTCCCCCAGGGGAGAAAAAACTCTGTCATGGACTGCCTCGTTATTAATCCAATGGGGTTGTAACCTCCAAAGGGCTTTGTTCCGCGACCTGGTGGTCCTAATGGTCAATTTAAGTGGGTGGTGGTCAGAGAGGCCAGAGGGAAGGTAGCATGCCTCTTGAATGTTAGCCAGCATGGTGGAATTGGCAAAAGCCAGATCAATGCGGGAGGAGGTTCGAAATGTGGCTGAAAAGCATGAATACATTCTGTCGTGGGGGTGAAGCCATCTCCATGCCTCCTGGAACTCTGTGGCCTGAGCCCACGTTCCGAGATCAGAATTGAAAGTAGATTGGGGGGAAGGCCTATCCAGGTCACGGGACAGTGTAGCATTAAAATCTCCCATGAACAGAACCTGTGCTGGGCAATGCGTGTGTACAGAATCATAGAGTGTGTACAGAATCTGTATCTGGCTCGGGGGAGGCAGATAGACATTCACAATAACATATTTCTTGTTATAAACACTCAATACTACCATAACAATTTTCCCCTGTGGATCCAGATGAACATCATGAATTACACATGGTACCCATTTGCTAATCAGTATAGACACCCCACAAGAATAGGAAGAGTAGGTCGCATGAAGCGCCCTTTGCACCCAGGGTTTATTCAGAGGCAGAACCTTGCCACCAGTTAAGTGCGTCTCCTGCAGCAGCACTACGTGAGGATTACAGTAGGTGCCGCCGATATTGTGTCAATATCGCCGCTTCTAGCGGCGATATTGACACCCTATGAGCTCCGTCGCGAGAGCCAGCGCCGAGCTGTCTCGTCATCGGGAAAGGAAAAAATGTTCCTTTCACGATGAGCGACACGCATTGCCGATAGGCGGGGATCCGACGCGGATTCCTGCCAATACCAGGCACTGTGTTTGGTATGAATCCTGAGCGGGAACTCCACGCCAATTTTTAAAGAAAAAACCGGCGTGGGTTCCCCCTCCAGGGGCATACCAGGCCCTTAGGTCTGGTCTGGATTTGAAGGGGAACCCTACGCCGAAAAAACGGCGTGGGGGTCCCCCTCAAGATCCAAACCAGACCCTTATCCGAGCACGCAACCTGGCAGGCCGCAGGGGAAGAGGGGGGGACGATAGCGGCCCCCCCTCCCTCCTGAACCGTACCAAGCCACATGCCCTCAACATGGGGGGTTTGGTGCTCTGGGGCAGGGTGGCGACCTGCGGCCCCCCCACCCCAGAGCACCCTGCCCCCATGTTGATGAGGACAGGGCCTCTTCCCAACAACCCTGGCCGTTGGTTGTCGGGGTCTGCAGGCGGGGGGCTTATCGGAATCCGGGAGCCCCCTTTAATAAGGGGCCCCCAGATACCGGCCCCCCCACCCTATGTGAATGCGTATGGGGTACATCGTACCCCTACCCATTCACCTGGTGGAAAATAAATGGAAATAAAAACACAACACAGTTTTTAAAAGTATTTTATTGCACCGCTCCGGAGGTCTTCTTCCGACTTCGGGGGTCTCCGGTGTCGTCGCCGCGTTCTCCGGTTCTTTCTTCTGCCGGGCCTCCGCTAACTTCTTTTTAGCTCTTTTGCTAACGGAGGCCCGGTCTTCTCCGTCGTCTTCTTCTTCTTCTCCCGCTCTCCGGTTCTTCTCCCGCTCTCCGGTGTCGTCGCCGCGTTCTCCGGTTCTTTCTTCCGCCGGGCCTCCACTAACTTCTTGGTAGCTCTTTTGCTAGTGGAGGAGCCGGTCTTCTCCATCGTCGCCGTCGGCGTCTTCTTCCCTCTTCTCCTCCTCGATGTTGACTCGTCGCTTCCTCTCGCAGTAATGGTAAATCTTCGGTCCGCAGAGATTAATCTATTCTTCACATGACGTCACAGTCACATGCTCCGGGGCACATGTGCCCCGGAGCATGTGACTGTGACGTCATGTGCACATGTGCCCCGGAGCATGTGACTGTGACGTCATGTGCACATGTGCCCCGGAGCATGCGACTGTGACGTCATGTGCACATGTGCCCCGGAGCATGTGACTGTGACGTCATGTGAAGAATAGATTAATCTCTGCGGACCGAAGATTTACCATTACTGCGAGAGGAAGCGACGAGTCAACATCGAGGAGGAGAAGAGGGAAGAAGACGCCGACGGCAACGACAGAGAAGACCGGCTCCTCCACTAGCAAAAGAGCTACCAAGAAGTTAGTGGAGGCCCGGCGGAAGAAAGAACCGGAGAACGCGGCGACGACACCGGAGAGCGGGAGAAGAACCGGAGAGCGGGAGAAGAAGAAGACGACAGGGAAGACCGGGCCTTCGTTAGCAAAAGAGCTAAAAAGAAGTTAGCGGAGGCCCGGCAGAAGAAAGAACCGGAGAACGCGGCGACGACACCGGAGACCCCCGAAGTCGGAAGAAGACCTCCGGAGCGGTGCAATGAAATACTTTTAAAAACTGTGTTGTGTTTTTATTTCCATTTATTTTCCACCAGGTGAATGGGTAGGGGTACGATGTACCCCATACTCATTCACATAGGGTGGGGGGGCTGGTATCTGGGGGCCCCCTTATTAAAGGGGGCTCCTGGATTCCGATAAGCCCCCCGCCCGCAGACCCCGACAACCAACGGCCAGGGTTGTCGGGAAGAGGCCCTGTCCTCATCAACATGGGGGCAGGGTGCTTTGGGGTGGGGGGGCCGCAGGTCGCCCCCCTGCCCCAGAGCACCAAACCCCCCATGTTGAGGGCATGTGGCTTGGTACGGTTCAGGAGGGAGGGGGGGCCGCTATCGTCCCCCCCTTTTCCCCTGCGGCCTGCCGGGTTGTGTGCTCGGATAAGGGTCTGGTTTGGATCTTGAGGGGGACCCCCACGCCGTTTTTCGGTGTAGGGTTCCCCTTCAAATCCAGACCAGACCCAAGGGCCTAGTATGCCCCTGGAGGGGGAACCCACGCCGTTTTTTTCTTTAAAAATTGGCGTGGAGTTCCCGCTCAGGATTCATACCAAACGCAGTGCCTGGTATTGGCGGGAATCCGTGTCGGATCCCCGCTCAATACAGTATCGCGTCTCCTCGCCATTGCAGCGAGCGCGACACGTGTCGCCACCCTGCTGCCGACATCTCGGCACTCCTGTCGCTGAGAATCTCGGCGATGGGAGCGCGATAGAAACACAATATCGGCGGCACCTACTGTATGCAGTTTCAAATATTGGAATAAGAGTGATCTTTTATATTTGGAGTTAAGCCCCCTGACGTTCCACGACAAAATGGTTAGTAGCTCAGCATCTGAGGGAGCCATCATGGAAAACCAGGGGGGAACAGGAGCAGGATAAGCCCATCAAACCAACACATGTAAGCGAACCCAACATTGGCACAAATATTCAGTAGGGTCAGAGACCGAGAAAGCATTTGAGCAGTATAATACTTATCTGGATCATCAAAACAGATATACCCCTCTCCCCATAACATATAACTCCCTACCCAGACATCATACAAACCTAGCTCAGAGGCCAAAAAGCTAAACCAAAGAACCATAAAAACGGATGCAGGGTTTCGTCTCATAACTGAAAAAAACATAGTATCCTTAGGTCACTGAGACCTCAAGAAATTGGTCCGGAGGTGGAGGAGCACTCTCCGGGAAAGCCCGTCTTGGCTGTGGGTGGGGGATTCAAAGTTTGGGGAGAGAGACAAGGGACAGCCGGGGCACTTCGGTTCAAGCGTGGGGCAATTCAGTAGGTGCTGTTGGAGCTCCTTAGGCAGGAGTAAGCGGCAATCTATTCAGCAAATTTTATCTGTCATACAAATGGGATAAAGGTGGAATTGGTTAGAAACCAGCAGGGAGAAGAAGGACTGGGGACATAAAGCGGGCGATGCTGGAATTCGTCAGGAAACAAGAGGTAGTCCTGTTGAAGGAGGGAAGCGAAATTCAGCTGCTCCCTGCTGGATGTAGTCGACCATGGGTCCTCGGCCTTATGTAGTTAGCGGGTGTCCAGCCATGCCGCCGCAGCTTCCGGGGTGTCAAAGAAATGAGTGTCATTGCCATCAGTGATCCGCAGTCTGCTGGGATACAAAAGGCCAAAGCGTATTTCCTTCTCCCGGAGCCGGAGTCTCACGTCAGTAAAGGACTTGCAACGTTGCTGTACCTCCTGAGAGAAATCTGGGAAAAAAAGCAGTCTGGTATTCTCATATTTAATTTCAGGCATGGCGCGCGCCGCCGCCAGAATGCGATCCCGGTAATTCAGCAGTCGTAGCAGGAAGGGGCGTGGAGGGGCCCCAGGTCTCGGAGGGAGCGGCAGAACCCTGTGGGCTCTTTCAACCACGAAAGTAGATGGCGTGGTACCCAGATCAAACAGAGTGGTCAGTAACTGTTCAGTGAATTCAGCAGGTCTAGGGCCCTCAGCCCTCTCAGGCAGTCCAATTATGCGGATGTTGTTTCGCCTGAGGCGGTTCTCGGTATCTATTGCGCGCTCTTGGAGCGCTTTCACTTGGAGCTGCAAGGCCTGCACCTCCCTGGAGTCCGACCGGACCGTATCCTCTACCGTGGAGACCCTGTCCTCCACCTCCGCGATGCGGGAGCGAAATTTATCCATATCCTGATGGATGAGACCGACATCCACTGTCAAGAAGTCGATCTTAGATGTCAGAGTTTCTTTACAGGATGTGATGGCCGCCAGGATCTCCACTCCCGTGGGGGGCGCCGCCACCCCCGACTCCGCGGCCTTCTGTGTACTGGCCGCCATCCCAGCTGCGGACCGCCGTGCAGACGAAGCAGCCGCTGGCGGGGGGGGTATGAGGAGCCTTCGGACCCTTGGTTGTGAAATATCGGGTCCTAGGGTGGCCCATCCAAGCCTCACCACTAGGTGGAGGAGAGTTCAGAGGGGATCGTGGGCAGGGGGCTCAGTCCAGGGAGCAGGATGGAGGCTGTAGCAATGACGAGGTGGAGAGGTGCAGGAGTGAGACAGCCCCTTCAGCAGTGATGTGAAATAGTCAATCTCCCCCAAGGACCACAGGAAGAGGGAAGGGATGACTGGCTTACAATGCCCGGAGGATGCAGCTGGTACCGCAGGCCGCAAGATGGCGGCGGGCCGCGGGTGTGGGAGCGGGGAAGCAGCCCTCCAAAGTCCTCAGGTGTACTGCAATACCCCCCCACCGCACGGATGGTGCCTCAGGAGGACGTGGATGTTCGCCGCTCATCCCGCGGAGCAGATTCATTGAGGACGGAGGCTGCGGGAAGTGCGGTAGGCCGCAAAATGGCGGTAGGCCACGGGCGTGGGGAATTAACCTCCCGAGATCCCCAGGTGGCCCCAGCACAGTTCCAGTCCACCCTCCCCGCAACTGGTGCCCCAGGCGGGCGTGGATGAGTCACCTCTTGCCCCGCGGATCACGGCAAATAGACTCGGAGGATGCGGGAATGCCGGCAGGCCGCAAGATGGCGGCGGGTCCCAGGAGCATGGAGCTGACCGCGGGCTTGGTAGCGGCACGTTTGATCGGCCAGGGCCCGAAATTCAAGCTGAGGCCGAGGCAGGGGACGTTCAGGAACCCGCAGGGTAAGTTTGGGAGCTCACCGGATCGGCGGGTGTTCAGGATGGCAGTGGATAGATTCAGGATATGCGGAGCTCCACAGCAGCACGTCTTCCTCTGTCTACATCCGGACACGCCCCCCATACATTTTAATTTTGAGATGAACTCTTTAATTCCTAAAATAAATTGTCCTTGCTTTGTTTTTATGTTGCTTCTTATTCCTTTTTTTAAAAAGGAATAAGGCTTTGGGTGAGGACATTGCAGGCTCCCTGACAGGTAAGTGTCCTTATTTTAAAAGTCAGCAGCTGCAGTATTTGTAGCTGACTTTTAATAAAAAAAAATTCAGTGGAACTCTGCTTTAAAAGCACCTAATCTTAACCACTTGAGCCCCGGACCATTTGTCAGCTTAAAGACCGGAGGTCTTTTTACAATTTGGCACTGCGTTGCTTTAACTGACAATTGCGCGGTCGTGCGACGTGGCTCACAAACAAAATTGACATCCTTTTTTCCCCACAAATAGAGATTTCTTTTGGTGGTATTTTATCACCTCTGCGTTTTTTGTTTTTTTGCGCTATAAACAAAAATAGAGCGACAATTTTGAAAAAAATTCTATATTTTTTAACTTTTTGCTATAATAAATATCCCCAAAAAATAAATAAAAATCCATTTTTTTTCCTCAGTTTAGGCCGATACGTATTCTTCTACATATTTTTGGTAAAAGAAAACGCAATAAGCGTTTATTGATTGGTTTGCGCAAAAGTTATAGCGTCTAGAAAATAGGGGATAGTTTTATGGCATTTTTAATAATATTTTTTTTTTTTTACTAGTAATGGCGGCAGACACATCAAACACTTTTGACACATTTTTGGGACCATTGTCATTTTTACAGCGATCAGTGCTATAAAAATGCACTGATTACTGTGAAAATGACACTGGCAGTGAAGGGGTTAACCACTAGGTGGCGCTGTAGGGGTTAAGTGTGCCCTGATGAGTGTTTCTTACTGTAGGGGGGATGGGCTACATGTAAAAAGACAGTCATCACCGCCTCCGATTACAGGAAGCGGTGATCACTGTCATTCTCACTAGGAAGAGTGGGGAGATTCATGTTTACATCAGCATCTCCCCGTTCTAACTCACCGTGAGATGATCGCGGGTACCCCCGCGGCGATCGAGTCCGCGGTCCCATGGTCGGGTTCACGGAGCTCGCGGCGGGCACAATGGCGCTTCCTTAAAGGGGACGTATATATACGTCCTTTTGCCCAGGAGTGCCATTGTGTCCACGTATATAGATGTGCGGCAGTCGGGAAGTGGTTAATGAGTAAATATAGGGCATTTAGTCACATAATATGGCCATACCATGCTTAAGCCCACCACTGCGCCAAATTACCCCATTTTCAGTGGGTCCTACACTATTCATCAAAAAATATATAAATCTCACTTTTCTTAACCATGGGAGATACTCACCCCTTACATGGGAGATGTGTGCTAGCAGCAGACTACACTGCTTAACCGCTTGCTGACCAGCTGCCGTCATTATACTGCAGCAGGTTGGCACGGCTGCGTGAATCGCCATAGGTGTACGTCAGCTGCTTTAGGAGCGATAGGGGGCGCCCAGGGCGTGACGCCGGTGCCAATGCACGCGGTCGGCGGCCGTGATGATGAGCGCTCCTCAGAGGCAGAATGGAGATCTGTCAATGTAAACTGAGAGATCCAGCTCAGCGAAGCTGGCCCTCCTACAATCAGCACAAATGGAAACTCAATTGTGTTTTTTTAGTGCTACGTTTGTGCTGTTTTGTGCCGTAAAATTTTACATTTGTGCTATTTTTATTTTTAAGATATTAGTGTAGCGGGACCCCCAAAAATGGGGTCACTATGCTGTAAATTTAGGGGCAGCCTGAGCAATAGTATGGCTCAGATTCTACAATTCTGTTTAATATGGACTCTGCTCTGCCATGTTGTTGCCTGGTGTATAGTTCCCCTAGGCCTGTGGTGGCGCTGTTGCCCAGGTCTCGGGTTGAACCACTGGTGGCATTGTGGTGTGATTGGGTGTCCTCTCTCGGCTACGTGCGGTGGGCGGAGTGTGCCCCATTGGGGTGGTGTGCCAGGGGGATTCCAAGGAGGACCCCTGGTGGCGAAGTCGCGCCCGTTGGCCTAGCTGGCCTGGGGTGCGTGAACTGGTCGAGGAGTCTTGGGCACCTTTAGCTCGAGGCTACAGAGTTCCAGGTAGGCCCAGTACCTTCAACTGGGTCTACAACCAACACACTGGAGTCCCAGGGAACCCGTGTGAGGGTGGCCCGCTCTGAAGGAGAGGAAGCCAGGGGAGGTCCTGTCTGATGGATCGGTGAAGGAATTCACGGAGAGGCCTGGTTGCCTATCAGAGGGAAGGATTTGTGAGTTGCAGTATAGCCCCTGTAGTGTGTCCCATTGGAACCTATGGTCTCTACTAATCTATGGGGGTTTCAAAGTTCTAATTCAGTAACTAAAGGATTCTGTGGCAGAGGATCTCTTAGACTTGTCCATGAAGGGGACTAAATTAAAGAAACTGTTCGTGCTTCACTCCGGCTGCTAGAACTGTGAGAGGGATCTATCCGGGTGAGCAATTCACACTCAGGCTTGAGTGAAGAATAGGGTAACTGGGTGCCGCGTGCCTGAATCTCCCTACCTGCTTTATTGCTATCTTCAACCTATTCCCAAATCTGTTTCAAGCAAGATAAAATAAACTCGTCTGTTTGGAGTTTAAACACTGGACATTGGCCTTCTTTCGGGGAAAAGAACAGACTTTTCCCTATATTCTGGGGACGAGAACCAATGGGCAGGAGGTAACTCGCTGGAGGACCCAAAATTGTAAGAACACCGCTCAACCTCTTATACCAGGAGGATACGAGCATGTGGCACGGTGTGCCTTTATCCCTGCAAAGTGAAGGTAGGCAGGAGAAAAGGGACCGTGTGCTACATTAGCAATTGTTTTTTCCAGACTATGACATCACCTAGCCCCCCTACAACAGCCAAATGGCAAGAAACCAGACTGGTTGGTTAGTGCTGCGTTTGTGCTGGTTACATTTCCGTTACATCTTTTAAGTTTTTGTTATTAATGATTTATTAAAGGTCACCAAAGGTCACTCAGCCCCCCTACAACACCCAAAAGACACAAAACTGGTCTTGTTGGTTAGTGCTACGTTTGTGCTGCTAAAATTTTTATTTGTGCTGTTATGGTTTTTACGTTATAACAGGTTTTTTTTTTTTATCAAACCACACCCACTTTGATCCCCTCCAATCAGCACAAATAAAAACTCAAGTGTGTTTCTTTATTGCTACGTTTGTGCTGTAAAAAGTTACATTTGTGCTGCTTTTATTTTTACGATATTAGAAATAGTTTTTTTCTAAAGACTATGACATCACCCAGCCCCCCTACAACAGCCAAATGACACAAAACTTTTTTTTTCACATGCACTTTCATTTTGTATGTAAATGAATGGTTTTAGAAGTGCTGCCTGTGTGAAAGAGTAAAGGTTAGCACGTGATTCTTGTGGAGTGGGTTTGATCAAATATAATGCACGATATCTCCAAAACCAAACCAGCACAAATGTTATTTTTGCAGCACAAATCAGCAAGAACAAATGGTATATTTAGTTTTGGATTTAATCACATGGGGTGTGTAGCGGGGTCTCTAAATTTATGTGGGACACCCAGGTGTGGAAGTATAGGGATAGTGGACCACTTGTGTTCGTGGAGGATTGGATGGTGTAATAATCTCCTTGGCCTCTGGGTGGCAGGGTACCTGGAGGCTCAAGGTAGATTTGCCATTTCAGTGCTAGCCTTTTTGTCCCTTTCCGGAGATGGTAAGGCGAGCGCGGGGAACCTGCCGTGGTGTCGATGGGAGGAGATAAAAGGGGGAGACGCCCTAACCACGAGGTCTTCTGGAGGAAGTTCTTCACGCACCCAGGCACCTTAAGCCTGGGTGCGGGCGGGTTCTGGATTCCGGCTCAGGTGCCCTAGGCCTGACCGGAATGGAGTTGGAGTCCATCCCAGGCACCTTCAGCCTGGGGTGAGGTACTGAACTTGGAGGCCTGGGGTCCAGTGACTTCGACTGGATCCCGCGAGGGTGGAGACGTCCGAGGGTCCCTGAGGTGGATGGGGCTCATGTCTGAGGCGAGGAGGCCAGGGAGGTTACCCGTCCGGAGAGTCTGGAGCAGCATCAACCCAGTGACGGATGGGCCTCTGGTAACTCCCTTGGAGGGACATCTTCCCCTGATAGGAGTACCTTCGCTGCGCTGCGGCCCCTATCTACGTTCTCTTGAGTCGCTGGTAGGGACTCTCAGATTCTAAGTCCTTTCTAGCTGAATGCTATAGTAACCGCTGGCGAGATCGCAGTGGTTTAGCTGATAACCAGGATAGTGCCTTGACCTGCTCTTTCCCCGTATCAAAATGTTATCAAGTCACAACCAGATGGCTACTGAAGCACTGTTTATTGTAAGATGTACAATAAAGCAAGAGTTGGACTGTGATCGGTGTGTGGAACTCTGGTTAATGGGAGCAGAGGGAAGTGTTAACACAGCAGGACTGTATTCTAGAACAAAGCACATAGGCCCGAGGAAATATCTGGTACTGGCCTTCACCTCACCCACAGTTATGGGGAGGACATGGGCCGTAGCGCATCTCACCCTGTCGTGTGACATACCCCTAGACAAAGGAAATGGGGTGAGGCCGCTACAGGTGCAAAGTGGGCGGGGGTGGGGTTTGATTAAATATAATGTCTAATATCTTCAAAGCCAAACTGGCACAGATGTTATTTTTTGCACAAGTTAGCACAAATGCAGCACAAATAAATGATGTGTTTGTTATAGTATCTAATAACATGGGATGCCAAGTGGGTGGGGTTTGATCAAATAAAAACAAACTTTTACAATTAAAAAATCAAAGCAGCACACATAAAAATAAAAAGGGTTAGAACTGAGATTTAAACAGCACAAAGGAGGCACCAACCAGCCCGGTTTCATGTCTTCTGTCTCTTGCAGGGGGGCTGGGTGACCTTTATTAAATTAAGAATAACTGAAAACAAAAGGACATAGAATGGAGAGTAAAACAGCACAAACTAACACAAACGTGGCACTAACCAACCAGCCCGTTTTCATTTCTGTTGGCTGTTGTAGGGGGTGTCAGGGAAGGCTTGCCCATAGCACAAATGATGTCTCCAGGTGCATACATATGCACATGCGCAGACTGGAAACTGGCCGGGCAGATGAGCGCGAGCCTGTCACCAATGCTGGTGCCAGACAGACTATTTAAACTGGCTGCAATTTGGTGTGCAGCTTGTGTGTGTTCATTCCTGATTTCTGTGTTTGACCTCTGATCTTGACCCAGCTTGCTCCTGACCCCTGTTTGACTGCTACCTGCCCTGACCTTGGCTTGTCTCTGGATTCAGCTTCTGCCTTCTGTTCTTGCCTGATCTACCTCCCATTGCTGACTTGGCTTGTGACCCGACTATCCTGTTGTCTGCCATCTATGTCTGATCTGCCCAACCATTACCAACCCGGCTTGTCTGACCCTGCATCCTGCAAATCCAGCCTGCTACAGCTCTTCAGTCCAGCAAGGTCTCATCTGTCTCCTGCTTCCAGCTGCTTACCCACAGTCTGCCACCAGCCAAGCTCTGCGCCAGCTCATCTGCCACCAGCCGGTTCTGCTGCCACATCCACCTGCTGACTGCTGCTACCATGCAGTCTACTGGACTGATCACAGGCACTCATACCTTGCTGTGCTCCCATGGCTGCTGTCTCACTATCGGTGGCCCCCGAGCCCAAGCTCACTAACCAGGTACGTGACAGGAGGGCTGGGTGATGTCATTGTGTGGAAAAAACAATTGCTATCATCTTAAAAATAAAAGCAGCACAAATTTAAATTTTTGACACAAAAATGCACAAACGTAGCACTGATAAATGGTATGTTTATTTTTAAGATTTAATAACATGGGGTGCAAAGTGGGTGGGGTGTGATCAAATAAAAACACGCTGTTATAAGTAAAAAGCCATAACAGCACAAATAAAAATTTTAGCAGCACAAACTAGCACAAATGTGGCACTAACCAACCAGCCTGATTTTGTGTCTTTTGGGTGTTGTAGGGGGGCTGAGTGACCTTCAATAAATCATTAATAGTGCAAAAACTATAAAAGAAAGAACAGAGATTTAAACGGCACAAACCAGCACAAACACGGCACCAACCAACCAGCCTGGTTTCATGTCATTTGGCTGTTGTAGGGGGGCTAGGTGATGTCATAGCCTGGAAAAAACAATTGCTAATATCTTAAAAAAAATGCAGCACAAATATATACATTTTTACGGCACAAAACAGCACAAACGTAGCACTAAAGAAACACACTTGAGTTCTTATTTGTGCTGATTGTAGGGGGGCAAAGTGGGTGGGGTTTGATAAAAAAAAAACTGTTATAACTTAAAAACCATACCAGCACAAATAAAAATGTTAGCAGCACAAACCAATATATTTGAGGTCCTTTGGTCCCCTTATTAGTTTAGTTTAGTATTAGTTTAGTTGCCCTTCTTTGCCCTCTCTCCAGCACATCCCTTCTGAAGACTGGTGACCAGAACTGGACAGAATACTGCAGATGTGACTGGACCAGGGTTTTATAAAGTGGCAGGATTATAGTTTTATCTCTGGAGTATCAATGCAAAAAATGCGATTGCTCCTCAGATAGCTTGAACAGGGATCTGTCAATGTAAACAGACAGATCCCCGTTCTGTCAGGGAAGAGAGATCTGCTGTTCCTAGTGTTCAGGAACAGATATCTCTCTCACTCTACTCCCAGTCAGTCCCCTCCCCCCACAGTTAGAAACACCTCCCTAGGGAACACTTAACCCCTTGATCGCCCTTCCCTGCCAGGGACATTTATACAGTAATCAGTGGCTTTTTTTTAGCTCTGATCACTGCAGTGTTGCCAACCGCCTGTAGATTTACGGGCAGCCCATAAACCGTGCACTTTTCTCCTGCTCATAAAAGCCTGTAGCAGGAGAAAAGTGCCAGTACAAAATGGTGACCGGCTCAGGTCAGAACTGCACATGCGCAGTTCCTGGAAATCGGCAAAAAGATCCAATCTTGAGACTTGAGCCGAGTTGGACCACGAGTCCTGCCTCTGCCTGCAGGCGCGTGATGATGATGTCAGTGCATTTTTTCCTTCCGGCCACACCGCCGCCAGACTTTAAAAATGCTGGAGCAGAGCGGGCAGATGGAAGAGCCTCATGGGGGAGTGGACAGCAGCGCGGACTTGAAGGAGGGACCGTGTGGCGGAGTCAGACCCCAATTTGGTCGGGCACTGGGAGACTCAGGAGCCAGGACTCAGTATACTCACTTGAGTTGGGGGGGGGGATAATGAGAGAGACAGACAAAAAGTGACTCAGTCAGTCTCAGAGAGAGACAGTCAGACATGGGGAGTATATGAGACTCACTGAGAGTTCGTGATTCAGTCTTTGAGAGACAGGCAGGCCGCAGCTGACAATCCCTTCTCAGCAAAAGGCAGGCTGACGGTGGAGGTAGACTGCACGGTGCACTGCATCAGCACAGTGAAAAGGGCACAGGAGGAGGAGGACACAGACAGATTTTGAGAGGTATGGTAATCTGAAGGGAGACAGAGGTCTCTGACCATCTCCTGTATCATGTCCAGTCTCTGACGGTCTCCTGTATCATGTCCTCAGTCTCTGGCCGTCTCCTGCATCATGTCCACAGTCTCTGACCGTCTCCTGCATCCTGTCTGCAGCCTCTGACCATCTCCTGTATCATGTCCGCAGTCTCTGACCGTCTCCTGTATCATGTCCGCAGTCTCTGACCGTCTCCTGTATCATGTCCGCAGTCTCTGGCCGTCTCCTGTATTATGTCCACAGTCTCTGACCATCTCCTGCATCTTGTCTGCAGCCTCTGACCGTCTCCTGCATCCTGTCTGCAGCCTCTGACCATCTCCTGTACCATGTCCGCAGCCTCTGACCGTCTCCTGTTTCATGTCTGCAGTCTCTGACCATCTCCTGTATCCTGTCCGCAGCCTCTGACCTTCTCCTGTACCATGTCCGCAGCCTCTGACCATCTCCTGTAGGATAAAACTCAGAGCCATCAAACTGGAGCCCTGCACATTGCACCTGAGAGGAGGTCAGTGACAGCGCCGCCAAGCCAGTCTGAGGGGGGGGGTCACTGATGAAAGGGGGGAGTGAAATCAATAATATAAGAGGGTACTGATATAAAGGTTTCCCCCCTATATTAGTAACCCCCTTTACCTTAGTGTATTCACTCTATGGAAGGCGGTCTCTGGTCATCACCAGAATGCCCCCAACATCAGAGTCCCTGGCGTTCCCCTTTACATCAGAATCTGCAGGATTCCCCCTTATATTGCAAGGGGGAACTCAGTCTGCGGACCCTGATGTAACTGGGAACTCTGATGTAAAGGGAACACAGTAGATTCTGATATAAGGTGGTCTCTGGTCACCAGAGCCCCCCTGTGCATCAGTGTTCCACCATAGATCATTATTTGCTGTGTTCCCCTTTACATAAGAGTTCCCTTTCACTGTAAGGGGGAATCCTGCAGATTCTGATGTAAGGGGGAACCCTGTGCTGGCTGGGTTATAGTAACCTGGCCTTCATGTCAATGCAGAAATATGTTTTTTTACTTTTCATTGCTATTAGCACTAGATATATGTTTATAGTTTAAATATTGATATTTGTACTGCTAAGCACTGAAAACGGTTATTTTAAGCGTTTTTTTTTTTGCAGTGGCAGTAAAAAAAATGCGGCTCAGTCAGTAATTTTTGCTAGTAAAAAAATTGGTGCCATTTGTAAATTTTGGCATCCTGCCATCAAATTTCGCTTCGGAGGGTTGGCAACTCTAGATCGCTGTATAAATGTTAATGGTCCTAAAAAAGTGTCCGATATGTCTGCCGCAATGTCGCAGTCCCGCAAAAAATATGTAGAAGAATACATATTGGCCTAAACTGATGAAGACTCTTTTTTTGTTTATAGTGCAAAAAATAAAAAATAAAAACGCAGAGGTGCTCAAATACCATTAAAACAAAGCTCTATTTGTGGGAAAAAAAGGACATAAATGTTGTTTGTGTACAACCCCACATGACCGCACAACTGTCAGTTAAGGCAAAGCAATGCTGTATTGCAAAAAATGGCTGTCATTAAGGAGGTAAATCCTTCCGGTCCTTAACCACTTAACGACCGCTCACTATATATATACGTCGGCAGAATGACACCGACAGGCACAATCACGTACAGTGTACGTGATTGCCTTTGTACAGTAGGGGGGTCCGATCGGACCCCCCTCCTATACAGTGAGCGGTCGGTATTCGTTGGGGAGCGATCCGACATGAGGGGGCGGCCATTCGATTCCGGCCACCCCCCCGCGATCGCTCCCGGCGAATGGAAATGCTCCCTCTGCTGTGTAATGTTTACACAGGCAGAGGAAGCAGGAGGAAGTGATGTCATCTCTCATGCGGCGCTCACATATACCGAGCGCCGTACAAGAGAAGACACACAGGTCAGTACACTAACACTACACTGACACCAGGACACATAGGCACACAAATCGCCCCCCCAGATCACCCCCCAGCCCCCAGTCACACTGTCACTGATTGCAGTGACCATTTATTTACTGATCACTGCAATCAGTGACATTTGTGACTGTAAAAGTGTCACTAAAGTTAGTTTTCGGTCCAGTGTAGCCCCCTAACCCCCCTAATAAAGCGTTAACCCCCCAGATAACCCTTTCACCCCCTATCACCACTGTCGCTAAGCGATAATTTTTCTGATCGCTGTCTTAGCGTCGGTGATGCAAATCGGTAGCCAGTAATTTTTTTTAGGTTCGCCGCAGGTTTTTATAGCGTCGGGTACCCCCAATTATTACCTAATAAAGGTTTAACCCCCTTAATCGCCCCCCAGGTAACCCTTTCACCCCCTATCACCACTGTCGCTAAGCGATCAATTTTCTGATCGCTGTCTTAGTGTCGGTGATGCAGATCGGTAGCCAGTAATTTTTTTTAGGTTCGCCGCAGGTTTTTATAGCATCAGGTACCCCCATAAATTATCTAATAAAGGTTTAACCCCCTTGATCGCCCCCCAGGTAACCCTTTCACCCCCTATCACCACTGTCGCTAAGCGATCATTTTTCTGATCGCTGTCTTAGCGTCGGTAATGCAGATCGGTAGCCAGTAATTTTTTTTAGGTTCGCCGCAGGTTTTTATAGCGTCAGGTACCCCCATATATTATCTAATAAAGGTTTTAACTCTCTAATTGTCCCTAGTTAACCCTTTCACCAGTGATCACCATATAAGTGTTGCGGGTGACGCTGGTTAGTTAGTTTGTTTTTATAGTGTCAGGGCACCCGCCGTATATATAACCCAATAAAGGTTTAACCCCCTGATCGCCCGGCGGGTGATATCAATTAGGTTTTAGCGTCAGAGAGGGTCTGCGTCACACCCCAGGCAGCGTCAGGTTAGTGCCAGTAACGCTAACACCCACGCGTGAAGCATACACCCCCCCTTAGTGGTATAGTATCTGATCAGATCAATATCTGATCTGATCAGATCTATACTAGCGTCCCCAGCAGTTTAGGGTTCCCAAAAACGCAGTGTTAGCGGGATCAGCTCAGATACCTGCTAGCACCTGCGTTTTGCCCCTTCGTCCAGCCCAGGCCACCCAAGTGCAGTATTGATCGATCACTGTCACTTACAAAACACAACACACATAACTGCAGCGGTCGCAGAGACAGGCCTGATCCCTGCGACTCCAGTGCTGTAGGAGGTGATTTCACCACCACAGTTAAAAAAAAAAAAGCATATATGCCGAAGCATTGGGGCAGCAGGGGCGGAGGAGCGATTTTGCTCCTAATGCCGCGTACATACGGTCGAAATTCCGACGGAGGCTTGCCCGTGGAAAAGTCCGACCATGTGTGTGCGGCATAACTTTTTTGCGGGAGGATGCCCCCATGCTTCGGCATATATAAATGGTGCGTGTATGCCCATCATTAGAAGTGGGTGGATAAAGGGCGGTATTCTAATGGTGGGCATACCCACCGATCAATCTCTTTTTTCGTTCAGCCAACTGGCTGCATGAAAAAAAAAGATTACAATACATGTCCAACAAGGACCAGCAACGTACTGGTATGTTGCTGGACTTTGAATGTTTATACCAGAATGATGCCTGCGGGTTTAGGTATCATCTTGGTATCATTCTTTTCAGCCAGCGGCCGGCTTTCATGTAAAAGCAATCCTAGTGGCTAATTAGCCTCTGGACTGTTTTTACAAGCAGTGGGAGGGAATGTCCCCCCCCCCGGATATAAAAAGCACCATTGGGAAATTGGGAAAGCATTTTATCACACCGATCTTGGTGTGGTCAGATGCTTTGAGGGCAGAGGAAAGATCTAGGGTCTAGAAGACCCCAGTTTTTTCAAAAAAGAGTACCTGTCACTACCTATTGCTATCATAGGGGATATTTACATTCCCTGAGATAACAATAAAAATGATAAAAAAAAAATATGGAAGGAACAATTTAAAAATAAAATAAAAAAGCAAAATTAATAATAATAAAAAAAAAAAGCACCCCTGTCCTGCCCTGCTCTTGCCCAATGGCGAACGCAAGCGTCGGTCTGGCGTCATATGTAAACAGCAATTGCACCATGCATGTGAGGTATCACCGCAAAGGTCAGATCGAGGGCAGTAATTTTGGCAGTAGACCTCCTCTGTAAATCTAACGGGGTAACCTGTAAAGGCTTTTAAAGGCTTTTAAAAATGTATGTAGTTTGTCGCCAATGCGCGTTTGTGCGAAATTTTAAAGCATGTCGTGTTTGGTATCTATGTACTCGGCCTAAGATCATCTTTTTTATTTCATCAAACATTTGGGCAATATAGTGTGTTTTAGTGCATTAAAATTAAAAAAAGTGTATTTTTCCCCCAAAAAATGCGTTTGAAAAATCACTGCGCAAATACTGTGTAGAAAAAAAAAATGCAACACCCACCATTTTAATCTGTAGGGCCTTTGCTTTAAAAATATATATAATGTTTGGGGGTTCAACATAATTTTCTTGCAAAAAAAAAATATGTTTTCATGTAAACAAAAAGTGTCAAAAAGGGCTTTGTCTTCAAGTGGTTAGAAGAGTGGATGTAAGCTTCCTAATGTTGTGTATAAAATGCCAGAACAGTTCAAACCCCCCCCCCAAATGACCCCATTTTGGAAAGTAGACACCCCAAGCTATATACTGAGAAGCATGTCGAGTCCATGGAATATTTTATATGTTGACACAAGTTGCGGAAAAAAGACAATTTTTTTTTTTTTGCACAAAGTTGTCACTAAATGATATATTGCTCAAACATGCCATGGGCATATGTGGAATTACACCCCAAAATACATTCTGCTGCTTCTCCTGAGTACGGGGATACCACATGTGTGAGACTTTTTGGGAGCCTAGCCGTGTACGGGAAACCAAAAACCAAGCACCGCCTTCAGGCTTTCTAAGGGTGTAAATTTTTGATTTCACTTCTCACTGCCTATCACAGTTTCGGAGGCCATGGAATGCCCAGATGGCACAAAACGCCCCCAAATGACCCCATTTTGGAAAGTAGACACCCCAAGCTATTTGCTGAGAGGTATTGTGTGTATTTTGCAGATCTCGCTTTTTGTCACAAAGTTTTGAAAATTGAAAAAAAAAAATATATTTTCTTTCTTCATTTTCAAAAACAAATGAGAGCTGTAAAATACTCACCATGCCTCTCAGCAAATAGCTTGGGGTGTCTACTTTCCAAAATGTGGTCATTTGGGGGGGTTTTGTGCTATTTTGGCATTTTATGGCCTTCGAAACTGTGATAGGTAGTGAGGAGTGAAATCAAAAATTTGTGCCTAGAAATCCTGAAGGCGGTGCTTGGTTTTCGGGGTCCCGTACGCGGCTAGGCTCCTAAAAAGTCCCACACATGTGGTATCCCCGTACTCAGGAGAAGCAGCAAAATGCATTTTGGGGTGTAATTCCACATATAACCATGGCATGTGTGAGCAATATATCATTTAGTGACAACTTTTTGTAAGTTTTTGTTTTTTTGTTATTATTCAATCACTTGGGACAAAAAAAAAATATTCAATGGGCTCAACAGGGCTCTCAGCAATTTCCTTGGGGTGTCTACTTTCCAAAATGGGGTCATTTGGGGGGGGGGTTTGTGCTATTTTATGGCCTTCAAAACTGTGATAGGTAGTGAGGAGTGAAATCAAAAATTTGCGCCCTTAGAAATCCTGAAGGCGGTGCTTAGTTTCCGGGGGCCCGTACGCGGCTAGGCTCCCAAAAAGTCCCACACATGTGGTATCCCCGTACTCAGGAGAAGCAGCAAAATGTATTTTGGGGTGCAATTCCACATATAACCATGGCATGTGTGAGCAATATATCATTTAGTGACAACTTTTTGTAATTTTTTTTTTTTTTTTTAGTCATTATTCAATCACTTGAGACAAAAAAAAAAAAATATTCAATGGGCTCAACATGCCTCTCAGCAATTTCCTTGGGATGTCTACTTTCCAAAATGGGGTCATTTGGGGGGGTTTTGTACTGTCCTGCCATTTTAGCACCTCAAGAAATGAGATAGGCAGTCATAAACTAAAAGCTGTGTAAATTCCAGAAAATGTACCCTAGTTTGTAGACGCTATAACTTTTGCGCAAACCAATAAATATACGCTTATTGACATTTTTTTTTACTAAAGACATGTGGCTGAATACATTTTGGCCTAAATGTATGACTAAAATTGAGTTTATTCAATTTTTCTTAGACCGAAAATTTTGAAAAAAAATGATATTTTCTACTTTTTGTTATATTTTCATTTATATCGCAAAAAATAAAAATCGCAAAGGCAATCAAATACCATTAAAAGAAAGCTCTATTTGTGGGAAGAAAAGGACGCAAATTTCGTTTGGGTACAACATTGCATGTCCGCACAATTTACAGTTAAAGCAGCGCAGTGCAAAATTCTGAAATCACCTCTGGTCCTCTAGCTACCAAATGGTCCGGGGCTTAAGTGGTTAAGTGGTTAAATATAGTGCCTGGGGGATCCCCTTAGTCTGTTTGTAAAGTAGTGCAACTGTAGCATATATAAAACATGCTGCAGCAAAAATAAAAAATAAATAAGAAAAATAAAGAATAAAACGGCGTAGGGCCCCCCCCCCAAATGTATGCCAGAACCTTTCTGAGCAAGCAGTCTGGCAGGTCAGGAAAAGGGGGGACGAGCGAGCGCCCCCCTTTCCTGAACCATACCAGGCACATGCCCTCAACATGGGGGTGTGGATGCCTTGGGGCACGCCAAAAGCGCCATATGAACTTGTTGATGGAGACAAGGGCCTCACCCCCACAATCGCGGCCGGTGGTTTTGGGGGTCTGCGGGAAAGGGGCTTATTGGAATCTGGAAGTCCCCTTTACCCAGATCCTGCCCCCCCATGTGAATGAGTATTGGGTATGTAGCATCCTGGTGTTTAGGCAGGGTTGCTCCTAAATTTACCTGCCAGGTATAACTGCCTTGGCTAATTCTTGAGGTTCAATTGATTTCACTCTAAGTCTGTATTTGCTGCACTTCTCTCTTTTGCCGCTAGGTGGCCGGGTACCTGGTGGCATTAGAAAGGAGAAGGGCAATGCAAGGTCAGATTATGGGGTATCCCAGCCAATGGGCAGGGGTGTTCTTAAATCCATTGGCCTGCTGGGAGAGCCTATATATTCGGGTGGAGTCAGGTGATCTATGTTCTGTGCCACCTGGACGGCTGTCTGGGTGGACGTGTGTTGTATTGCCTGGGCTGCTAGGCCGGAGTTTGGGCCTATCCCGGGCACATTTGGCTGCTAGGCTGTCTGAGGGCCTATCCAGAAGCAAGAGAGAGCAGCGCAGGGTTGGGTTGCGGCTTGCAGTCTAACCAGAAGTGACGTGTCGTGTTGTGGTTGGAGCAGTATTCTCACAAACCGGGGATAGTGAAGAATCGGGACACTTTAGTGGGTATCAAGCCAGGGACCCAGCCAGCAGAGGTGAAGCTTGCAGAGCAGCCTTGTGTGTCAAGCCAGGGACCAAGCAGGCCAGTGGGGTGAAGTTTGAGAAGTATCTTGAGTGCCAAGCTAGGGACCCAGCAGAGAGGCGGGGGTGACGCTTGAGGAAGCTACTACTGTGAAGATTGGAGGAGCTCAAGGGATTCAGTGGCAGAGAATCAACTAGTCTAGTGAGAGAGACTGGGAGCTCAGTGGACTGAAGAACTACAAGAAGTGATTGTAGTGAAAGTGAAGGAACTGTTACACTTTGTGTTAGGAATTGTTAAAGCCTGTTGCCATAGGAGACAGCATTCCTACACATGCAGATGTGGTGTCTTGCTGGATGCCTTTCCCTGCATGGCTGTCCTCCTGTTGAAGACTCCGAGTCTGACAATTAATCGTGCAACTACCTAAGGGTGTCCTGGCCCTAACCCTCTCTCCCAAAGTTCTGTTAAGAGACCTAAAATCTCTTTTGCATTCAAGAAGTGTCTGGCGCTCAAGGACTCTAACTGCTTTGCACCCACTATGCTTCACAACCCACCATATACAGAAGGATGTGAGCTATCTCTGGCCCTAGAGGTTCTCATTAGACCAAAGGAGGCCGGGGACCTTGCTACAGGTACATAGTACCCCTACCTATTCACCAAAAAAGTAATAAAAACAAACATACAGTTTTTCGACAATTCCTTTATTAAAAGGAAGAGCTCCCCGCCCCAAAGCACCCACCCCCCCATGTTGAGGGCATGTGGCCTGGTATGGTTCAGGAGGGGGGGGGGGAGCTCGCTCGTCCTCCCCTTTCCTGACCCTGTCAGGCTGCTTGGCCAGATAAGGGTCGGTCTGGTATGGATTTTGGGGGGGACCCCACAACAATTTTTTTTACCGGCAATTTTTTTTTACTAGGAAAACCTATTGACAGCTGATGACTCATAGGTTGTTAAGGACGCCGTGGCCGGCTTCCCAGCCCAGCTTCTTAATAAACAGCTTATACTGCACTCTGATTGGGCAAAGCTTTTCCCAATCAGGGCACAAAATGAGCTGTGCAGCGCGCAGTGTACTGCCGGGTGCAGTGAACTGCAAATTCGGGTGTTCCCCGAACGGGGGGAACAGCAAATGTTTGACCCAAACTAATGCTTGGTCCGAACCGTTCACCCAACTCTACTCCAGATATATGAGGGAGGACAGCCCCATCGCACTTGGTGAAACACAGATGTCCAGACAAAAAACAAAAGAAAGTTATAATTTGTCCCTAAACTGTCATTATATAAAGGAATTTTTGTTTTTATGCAGTTTCTCTTTAATTTAAAACAGTACATTATTTTCATTGACGGTTTTGGCATATAACATTATTTTTGTCTCCAGCGATCTTGGCCCAGTTCCCGTACAATATTAGTTATGAATAACCTTGGCTGAGCTATGACTTTTCTTAGAATATAGTACATGATGACGTACAACAGTCTTGTCATCACTCATTGTGATCTTCACAAATTAAGTCATTTGTATTCACTCATGCTGGGAGCCCAGATTCGATTAGACATTAAATTTTTCAGGTGCGCACTGGGCCGTTGTCCAGTAATGTGATGTAGTGCCTTTCTCTCCTGTTACCAAGTGAAGAACCGAATAAAGACTACAGCTATTAAACAAGAAGGCGAGGAGATGATGTAGTCTACAAAGCTACAAATGAATTTATTAAATTATCATTGGCTCTGGCCGCACACAGATCCTGCCTCCCTAGCCTGACTGTGACCTGCCTGATAAAGGGGTCCTGCGTGGCTCCGAAACGCCATCTCTTTTTTTTTTTTGTAACTATGTGATCATTGCTTAAAGTTTTGGACCCATTTTTGGAGATCCTGGTGTGCTGGTGACATTTCTCTCTATGACTATTCACGGTTCCAGGCAGTGGTCGCTTCAGCACCCAATTGAAAATACAGCAATTTTTGCAGGAACGTGTGCGTTGGGAATATTGCATTGGAAGTCCATCTTGACTAAGGGAAACCGGCAGTGAAGCCTTGCGGCTTCACAGCCAGTTTCCTACTGCGCATGTGTGAAGCCTGCTGTGCTTTGTGAATGGGCCACAGTCATCTGGGGAGTGGTGGCCACTCCATTAGGGGAGCAGGGGCCATGCGCCTGGCCCCTAATCTACAAGCAGGGCGCTGAACGCATGGTTTTTAATGTTTTTTTGAGGCTCTAATTGGCTTAAAAAAAGGGTGGGCTTGGGGCGCAAAGTACTGCACTCTGAGCCCAGTTGTGTGACAATAGCAAATTAATATTCGCTATTGTCTTCCTGCTTCTCCTCGCGGCCAATCAGGAAGCGGGTCTTAAGACCCTATTGGCTGAGAGGAGAAGCACACGACCTAGATGGGGTAAGTGCGGGGCTGGTGGGCGGAAGGGCGAGCGCAACGGGGGGTGGTGTTTGGTTTACTAAGCAACAGGAGGGAGGTGTGAGGGGTTTGTTTGCTGCCCCCCCAAAAAATGGATCACCGGCCTCCAGTGCTTCTGGGACCTGTGAAGCGTCCCACAAGGCAGCGGGGGAAGGAAGGAGGGCGAACTTAGATGGAGGTGGGTGTAGGTACCTGTCAAAACCAGGTACCCCCCAAAAGGTGCCAAGTGTGGCAGAGGAGGGGGGGAGGAGGCAGACAATCGGAGCTTTCCCTTTTGTGTGGAGCTCTGCTTTAAGAAAATATCAAGATAAAACCTACAGACTCATGTCAGGCAGCCTGTGTGTCCAGAGATTAACCGGTTCACATTCAAATGGACGATACCTTTAAGGTGTCACAGCTCAGACTTTAATCAACATGTTTACATTTTCAGTGTATTATGTAAGTTATGCAATGGCTCAAAGTTTGTGTTTTTGCTCCTTTTACTCTATGCTGAAACTGGGTAGGTGTAATAGTGTTCTCTGCACGGTGTTCCATATATAGATTCACCTGCAATAAGTAGTTTATGGAAATGACTGCAAACTTTGGCAAGAGTATGCTTGTAGATTATGTTCCAGCCTAAATTCAGATTTATCTCATAATATGGAAATACCCCCACCTAGTGGAATGACTTGGATCTACACTTAAAAAAATAAATAAAAATTCACTACAGTACTTCAAAATGTGTATATGTGTGTATAATTATACATTTTACCCCCAAAAGTTTGTGATTCCAGAGGATTCATTACAAACCCTTGGTAGCAATGACCATGCATTGTCATTCCTTCTGAATGGCACTGTAATTCACTTTTTCAGTGCACTTGAATTGCCGCACATTGCCATGTCCTCTAACACACCACTGTGCATTGTGAAGAACTTAGTTGATAACAAATAGTGCATTTACCTTTTTTTGTGCATTTTCATACATTAGCCAGCCCATTTAAATGAATGAGCATTGCAGTTTGTTGTGTATAGGGCTGTGTAGCCGTAGACCAGTCAGTGTGCCCATGCTGACCCGTTTCCACAACCAAAAGCACCTACAATGTAAACATCAACAGTGGAACACAGAGCAATGATAGAAGGTGGCCTGGTCTGATGAATCACATGTTCTTTTACATCATGTGGATGGCTAGGTGTGTGTGTGTCACTTACCTGGAGAAGAGATGGCACCAGAATGCAGTATGGGAAGAAGGCAAGCTGGTGGATGTGGTGGTTTGGGAAATGTTCTGCTGGGAAACCTTGGGTCCTGCCATTCATGTGGATGTTACTTGGACACATACCACCTACCTAAACATTGTTGCTGACCAAAGTACGCCCCTTCAAGGAAACGGCATTCTCTGATGGCAATGGCCTCTTTCAGCTAAATAACGCACCCTGCCGCACTGCAAAAATGGTTCAAGGATGATTGAGGAACATAACGAGTTTCAGGTGTTGACTTGGCCTCCAAAATCTGCAGATCTCAATCTAATCGAGCATCTGTGGGATGTGCTGGAAAAACAAGTCTGATCCATGGAGCCCCCACCTCACGACTTACAGGGTTTTAAAGGATCTGCTAACGATGGCCTGGTGCCAGATACCACAGCAAAGCTTCAGAGGTCTAGTGGCGTCCATGCCTTGACAGGTCAGGGCTGTTTTGCTGGCAAAAAGGTTTTTTTGGTGGAAAAAGGGGAACCTACTCAATATTTGGTGGGTCATCATAATGTTATGGCTGTGTAAGTGTAAATACTCATCACTTTGTGTCAATGCTTTAAAAACCTTCCTTCTGTGTATAGTTTATAATTATATGTGTGTAGCGATACCTCCAACTAAGAAGGCTGCAGATTTAGTTGGGCCCTGAAGACAGCTCCGCCAACCCCCAGGGAAAATGCTCAACCCCCCCACTGGCACAGCTAGTAAGGGGAGATAGGACCGCGTGACCGCAACTCTAGGTGACACAGTCCTATGGCAAACACACACAGTGATGTACTTTAAAACTTCTATTAAAGTAAGTGAAACTGACACCAATGTACTTGACCCAGATATTTTACTGAGACTAATGGGCAAGTAATAAACAGCAGTATAACAAGTTGCAGATCCCTGCAATAAAAAGTAATAAAGATAAACAGAGTAATCAGAATAATTAAGTATTGCTATGCAACTCTAGCGCTGCCCTTTTTCAGCTACTTCCCCTCATGGGTAGACTAACACCCAGCAATGTCTACCTATGCAGTCAGGCCTGACTGATCTAAATGGAAGTTCAGTGAAACAATATTCGCTAGCAATCTTTCGGTGGTGCACTTGAAGAACAACTTTGTAATCCCAACGAATAGTAAAGATAAAGTATCTGTCTTTAAACAGCTCTCACCACCCGGACAAATCCAAGTCCGTTTCCTCCATCGATTCGTCTAGGAACAGGAATCCACCGACATCCAAGTCTTCAATCCTTCTGGTGTACTGCAGCAAGGATGAGAAGATGTCTCTAAGGTTCTGCTAGGCTGGCAGAGGGGCTCTTTGGAAAGGAGCACAAGGCCCAGGCTTCAGGCCTTGTGCACACAGCAGTTCAGTACAGAGATCCTCTTGCTAGGAGGGGGGGTGTCCAAAGAGAGCGAACAAACTCCACCTCCTCTTTATAAAGTCTGCCCCAGCAGTCTCTGTTCCGGAGCAATGTACCCTGGGTGCTGCAAGATGTACTGGGAGATGTAGTCTCTCTCTCTCCTCTGCTTTCACTTCCAGTAATGTCTCTTTACTTCCTCCCGACTCACCTCTCACCTGGAACTTCTCTCTCTCATAAAGGGGAATACCCCGCTACACACTCCCCCCACTTTAAATCTTTGGTCCCCAAAGACATCTAACATTTTTGGATCTGCAAAACATTTTAGATTCAATGCGGTTGCATAGGATTGACAGAGGAGCCTCCCACCAATCATCATAGGATGGGGAGCTGTCCTGTCTTCAGTGGGGGCGACCTGTCTAACTGTGCCAGAGAGTGAGCTGGGGTTGCCCTCCACTAAATGGACAGTGGAAGGATCCGGATTCTCAGCATTCCTTTTAGCAGTGACTACAGAGTCTTCCGAACTGTTCCCCATTTGTGGGTAGGTCAGCTTCTTAGGAGGCCGGATGACTCTTCGAGCCCTTTGCTCTCTTGGGATTTCTGGCTCTGGCGCCTCAGGCTCCCCTTCCTCTGAACAACCATCCTGGGCATCTTCCCAGTATTCTGCTGAAGGACTAGAAGGGATGAACTCTGTGGCTTCTGGGTTCAGTGTCCCATCTTGAGTGTCTTCAGTGGCTGGAAGATCAATATTAGAAGTTTCTGGAGTTGGGGAAGGCCACAGCCAATCAAGTTCTCCTTCTTCATTTTCACCAAGTTGAGAGGCCTCTCCATCTTCAGCTCGG
Organism: Rana muscosa; assembly: GCA_029206835.1. Lineage (NCBI taxonomy): Eukaryota > Metazoa > Chordata > Amphibia > Anura > Ranidae > Rana > Rana muscosa. Next base: position 1,048,803,801 of record CM055117.1, read on the forward strand.
GAGGTCTGCGACCGAGTGTTCGGCCTAGGAGTATCCAGAATAGAGGCCGGTTCAGGGGAGTCTCCCGCAGGAGGTATTCTAACTGCCTCAGCAAGTGGGAGCAGGTGATTCCGATGCCACGTCTTCAGTGGGCCTACCTTTCCTTCTGGTTTCAACTTATAGACAGGTAGGTCCGGCAACTTCCTACAGATGACATAAGGTTCAGATCTCCATCTGTCTGCAAGTTTGTGCTTCCCAGGGATCCCCAGGTTGCGTAACAGCACTCGATCCCCAGGCTGTAGGTCTTGCACCCGGACCTTCAAGTCAAAGTTCCTCTTATTTCTAGCCCCCCTTTGGTCGGAAGCTGCTTGAGCTTGCTCATAAGCTACTTTCAGGCTTTGTCTGAGCCTGTCCACGTACACTTTGTGGGATGTGACTGAGGAATGGTCCAGAGAGGTGCCAAAGGCCAGGTCCACAGGTAGTCTCGCCTCTCTCCCAAACATGAGTCGATATGGGGAGTAGCCTGTAGCATCACTGATGGTGCAGTTGTAAGCATGTACTGTGGCTGCTATGTGTTTGCTCCAATGTTGCTTTTTCTCACTTTCCAGAGTCCCCAACATGTTGAGCAAGGTTCGGTTGAACCTTTCCGGCTGAGCATCTCCCTGTGGATGGTAAGGCGTAGTTCGAGTCTTTTTGATTCCCAAAGAATCCAGGAGCTTCCGGATCAGTTTACTCTCGAAGTCCCTCCCTTGATCTGAATGGAGTCGCTGTGGCAGCCCATAATGGACAAAGTACTTCTAGATAAGTACCTTGGCTACGGTGGAGGCCTTCTGGTCTTTGGTCGGGAAAGCCTGGGCATACCGGGTGAAATGGTCGGTTATCACCAGAACATTTCCTAGTCCACTCAGGTCGGGTTTGAGGCAGAGAAAATCAATGCATACCAGATCCATTGGGCCTTGACTTTGTAGATGGCCCATTGGGGCAGCTTGATGGGGCAAAGTCTTCCTCTGGATGCATCGGGCACATGAGTGGCAGTACTCCTCTACCTCTGCCCTCATGCAGGGCCAATAGAACCGACTTATGACAAGTTGAAAGGTCCTTTCAGCCCCTAGGTGGCCATGATTGTCATGCAGGGCAATCAGAACAGTCTCCTGATGTTTCTCTGGGAGGAACAGCTGCCACTTATCTTCTGAGTCATCAGAGGGGCCCCTTCGGTAGACCACTCCCTGATGTAACTGCAACCTATCCCACTCCTTCCTCAGCAGGCGAGCTTCTTTTGAAGGTTGATGCATGAGTCTGTTTGGATCCTGATTCTCCAAGGCCTCCAGGACCAATCTCCCCATGGGGTCTTTCAATTGGTCACACCTCAATTCCTTCTTGGACAGTCTTGGTAGGTTGTCCTCTTCCAATTGAGCTACTCCACAGTAGTGTTTGGGGACTCCCACCGTGGTAACTCCTATTTCCTCTGCTCTGGAGCCTCCTCGGGCTTGGAATTCAGCTCCTTGACAAAGGGCCCGCACCCCGTCCGGTGCCACTTGGGTCCAATCTTCTATTTCAATGGTGGGGGAATGAGATCTCCTGGACAGAGCGTCTGTGTCTCGATTCCCAGCCCCTGGCCTATACTTTAGGCTGAAGCTGAATCCAGACAGTGCGGCCAGCCACCTGTGTCCAGTGGCGTCCAGCTTGGCCGTGGTGAAAAGGTAGGTAAGGGGGTTGTTGTCGGTCTTCACAGTGAACTCCGCCCCATATAGGTAATCTTTGAGTTTGTCTACTACTGCCCACTTAAAGGCCAGGAACTCCAGCTTGTGGGTGGGGTAGTTCTTCTCCGAGGGGTTCAGGCTCCTACTCACGTAGGCAACAGGCCGCAGTTGCCCTTCGTGTTCTTGGTAAAGTACTCCTCCCAGACCGTCATGACTAGCATCCACGTGCAGTTCATAGGGTTTGGTTGGGTCTGCGTAGGCCAAGACCGGGGCAGTGGTTAGGCTCTCCTTTAATGCCTAGAAGGCCTCTTCACACTTCTGGTTCCACTGATCTCTGACTGACTCTCCCGGCTTCCTGGGCCCTGAGTCGTCCTCTTCCCCCTCGGTCTTGAGTAGTTCATTCAATTGTCTAGCAATTCGGGTGAATCCTTCCACAAACCTCCTGTAATAGGAGCAGAACCCCAAGAAGGATCTGAGTTCTGTTACTGTGGTGGGTCGTGGCCAGGAGGTAACTGCCTCCAATTTCTCAGGGTCTGTGGCCACCCCCTCTTCAGACACTATGTGCCCCAGATAGTTCACAGAAGACTGGTAGAACCGACACTTCTCAGGCGAAAGCTTGAGTCCTTCCTCACTTAGTCTCCTCAACACATTTTCCAGCCTCTCTTCGTGTTCTTCCAAGGTTCTCCCAAAGACAATGACATCGTCCAGGTATACAAGGACTTCAATAAGGTTCATGTCTCCTACAGTCTTCTCCATGAGACGTTGGAAAGTAGCTGGGGCTCCAGACAGACCTTTGGGCATCCGATTGAATTCAAAGAACCCCACTGGGGTTATGAAAGCTGTCTTCTCCTTGTCTTCTGGATGCATAGGGATCTGATAGTACCCGCTCTTGAGGTCCATAACGCTGAACCATTTGGCTCCAGACAAGCTCTGTAGGGCATCCTCTATCCTCGGAGTGGTGTATTGGTCGGGGATGGTTTTCCTGTTGAGAGTCCTGTAGTCTATACAGAGCCTCAATGACCCATTCTTCTTTCTGACCACCACTATGGGAGAGGCATAGGGGCTCCTGGACTCCCGTATCACACCAGTCCTCTTGAGTTCTGCAAGTTGTTCCCTTAGATTCTCCAGATCTGCTAGGGGGACCCGCCTGACTCTCTCTCGGAAGGGCTTGTCTTCCTGGAGGCGGATCCGATGGGTGGCACTCCTTGCACACCCCACATCGAACTCATCTCTGGAGAATATCTTCTCCCATCTAGTCAACTGGGCCTTGGCTCTCTCTTTCCAAACCCTGGATAGATTCAAGTTCTCCATGGACAGCTTCTCCCAAAGATCTCCTCTTTCACCCGTCCCCTTTACTTCTGACAGGGTAACCGGGGCAGCAGGGCTCACCTGGCCCAGCAGCATTCTGGCAGGGATTTCCATGGGGCCTCTGGTAGTGTTTCTAACACTCACTGGAACTCTACAATGGGCCTTCTTCAGAACCTTCAGCGGAATCACTTCTGGTATCACTTCCAGACCTGAGGACTCTCCTTTTGGGTCGGATTCCAGCACGACAAAGGGTCCAGGCTGCTCCCAAGTAAGCTTCAGAGTGGCTCTGAGACAGGTTACTTCGCCAGGCTGCAACACTACCCCTCCTCTTCCAAGTCTCCACACCTTCCCTATCCCCTCCACCGGGGTCTTCTGCTCTAGGACCAGCCTTTGGTAAGCGGTCCTCAGCATGGGATGGATCTTGGTGGCTGCTTGCCCCTTCTCTTCCACTAAAGGGGTCAGGAGTCTTCGGACCAGGTCCGTGTTTGTCCCTATTATAAGGGAGCTCTTGTTGGCTCCTGGCGGCCGAGGGCACACAACTGCCAGGGTGTCAAACACTTCGGCCTTCCCAGCCACAGATGGGTCAAAGGTCATCCGGATGGGCAGATAGCCATCATAGGGGAAGCTCTGGGTTCCAATTCCCCATATTTCCAGCTCCTCTATGTTCTGGATGGGCAGATGACTCAAGTGCTTATCGTAGAAATCCCGGTATAGTAGGGTCACTTGTGCCCCAGTATCCAAGATGGCTCTGGTGTAGACTCCCTCCACTTGAATGGGCACTACAGGAGATGGGCCTACCAGCTTCTCCGGATATGGCCTGGCAGGAGTCGCCTTCTTCTGATCCTTTCCCTTCGGACTCTCTCTCGTCCATCTCCCTTTTGACTTTAGTCTTTCTTGGGCCTGGTATGCATCGATTTCCCTCATTTTAATGGGCGTACAGACCTGCTGAGGGATATTATAGTTTTTCTTAGGTGTGCATTCCCTTTAGGGAATGCTGTGCCTCTTCTGAGGGGTCTGGCCCTCTCTCTTTGGGCTGTACCCCTGCTGAGGGATACTATAGTTCCTCTGAGGAGTTTTGTCTTTTCTCTTCCTTAGCTTCTCATTCAGTTTGGAACTCACTGAAAATGATGGGCACACGGTCGGCTCCTTCACCGGGGCCCGCTGAAGTTTCCCGCCAGCTGTTTGGACTTTTCCTCAACTACCAGGCTTGGGCATACTCGCCTGAGATGTCCTTTTCCTCCACATTTGAAGCAGGCTCTCTGTATTGGTTTCATAGAGCGGTTAGTGGTAGGGGTCTTTGGTGCCATGAGTGGTGAGACCTCTTCTGTCTGGGGTTTCACCAGACGAGTCATCAACATCATCATCATCTCTAGTATTTCTTTCTGGGTCTGGAACAGCTCCTCCAGTCCAGTCTGACTTGTTTGGAAGTGGTGAATAGGTGAAGACCATGATCCCTGTTCAGTGCTTGCTGCCAGTACACTAAGCTCCCGAGTGTCTGAAGGGACATCTATCTGTTGTACTTTGGCACTTGTGGTGCTAGGAGATTGAAGTTTCCTCTGTTTTTGGTCCTTCTCAATCTCCATCTTATCTGCTTCATTCATTTTCTCAATGAGGACCTCATCCAGAGTTGAGGGATCTTCCAAATGCTGCTTCAGCCGTAGCTTGATGTAGTCACTCCTCAATCCCGTAGTCACAGATCTCCGGAATTTCTTTTGGACTAGCCCGACTCCAAAATGCTCCCCATTTCCTTCATCCTTGGATGTGGACAACAGGCGGTCCTTGAGCTCAATGGCCCGGAATAGGAAGTTCTGAGGAGTCTCTCCACTCTCCTGGGTCATATTTATCAGTCGATGAAATAACTCGGCGGCATCTTCCTCCTCATAATAGCTTTTCAGTATCCTCTTTAGCTGGTTCAGGGTCAATCCACCCTTCCTCTCTAACATGCCCCTGACACTTGAACCTGGGCTGATGGCATGGATTACAGCCTCTCTAATTTCAGATTCCTGATATCCTTTCTGTAACCCCAACTCTATTTGGTGTAGGAGGTTGGTGTAGGACAGTTTGTCCTTCTGCCCTCTTTCTCCTATCTGGCCATCAATGCGGAAATCCTTCCGGATGGTTACTTCCTGCAGGCGACCCTGAGCTCGTTTCTTCGGTACCTTCCCAGGTTTGGGCTTTATCTGACCATCTTTCTGATCCTCAGGAGCGACACGTAACTCCTTAATGCGTTCAGCTATCATACTGGAAGTCTCCTGAAACCTCTCTTGTATGTCACGGTACTGTCGTTTCAGATCACTCAGCTGTTGCTCTGCCTGCGATTTAACAGCAGCCCCTGCTTTCCTGTCCAAGGGTTCTAACTGCTTCTGACTGGGATGTGTCAGGTGGAACTCAGTCTTTTCGGACAATTTTATACTGGCACCGTGGAAGTTTTCAGGGACATCCTGTCCCCACTCTATCAGTGTATAGGTGCAGTTGGTCCTTGAGTCTGGTCTCATTGCGACCACGTAAGCCTTTCTATCCGGGGACAATATTTGTACCACCTCTTTAATTTGTTTCTCTCTCCAGTCACTCCCTGGAAGTTCAATGGCCACGCTCGCTTCTGAGCGTGTCCCTTCTGCTTCGCACCATTGGACTACTTTGGTGGGGTCCATGCCGGCACTTCAGGCGTTCACCTGCTGTATCAGGATCCTGGACGAGCCCCCACGTGTAGCGATACCTCCAACTAAGAAGGCCGCAGATTTAGTTGGGCCCTGAAGACAGCTCCGCCAACCCCCGGCAATATGCTCAACCCCCCACTGGCACAGCTAGTAAGGGGAGATAGGACCGCGTGACCGCAACTCTAGGTGACACAGTCCTATGGCAAACACACACAGTGATGTACTTTAAAACTTCTATTAAAGTAAGTGAAACTGACACCAATGTACTTGACCCAGATATTTTACTGAGACTAATGGGCAAGTAATAAACAGCAGTATAAAAAGTTGCAGATCCCTGCAATAAAAAGTAATAAAGATAAACAGAGTAATCAGAATAATTAAGTATTGCTATGCAACTCTAGCGCTGCCCTTTTTCAGCTACTTCCCCTCATGGGTAGACTAACACCCAGCAATGTCTACCTATGCAGTCAGGCCTGACTGATCTAAATGGAAGTTCAGTGAAACAATATTCGCTAGCAATCTTTCGGTGGTGCACTTGAAAAACAACTTTGTAATCCCAACGAATAGTAAAGATAAAGTATCTGTCTTTAAACAGCTCTCACCACCCGGACAAATCCAAGTCCGTTTCCTCCATCGATTCGTCTAGGAACAGGAATCCACCGACATCCAAGTCTTCAATCCTTCTGGTGTACTGCAGCAAGGATGAGAAGATGTCTCTAAGTTTCTGCTAGGCTGGCAGAGGGCCTCTTTGGAAAGGAGCACAAGGCCCAGGCTTCAGGCCTTGTGCACACAGCAGTTCAGTACAGAGATCCTCTTGCTAGGAGGGGGGGTGTCCAAAGAGAGTGAACAAACTCCACCTCCTCTTTATAAAGTCTGCCCCAGCAGTCTCTGTTCCGGAGCAATGTACCCTGGGTGCTGCAAGATGTACTGGGAGATGTAGTCTCTCTCTCTCCTCTGCTTTCACTTCCCGTAATGTCTCTTTACTTTCTCTCGACTCACCTCTCACCTGGAACTTCTTCTCTCTCTCTCATAAAGGGGAATACCCCGCTACATGTGCATAGGGGCAGCCATACTGTGTAGAATATTTTTTTTTTTAAGCTAAATTCAAGATATAGATATTTTTGTATAGTTATAGTACATTTTCCTACCAATGTAAGTATGTGCCACACTTGTGGGATACCTGTGGAAAGCAGAAATACTACAGTGATCGCCGCTTTATTCCGTGGGCCATTCTGAGTGGCTCCCCTATTGCACGGGTGCCATTCAAGGAACGCTTTCTCTGATTGGACAAGGTGGAAATTGTGGCACAATTACTCTGCCTACCAACCTCTAGCATTCTTTTGCAGAAAATCCAAGCCATTTTCTGAATGGCACCCGTGCCAAGTGTGCAACCCTCTGTTCACTATGTAGTAGGTCATTGTTGGAAGACAGTGAGGATTTACTGTAGTATCGTCTCATTGGATGATGCAATAACCAAAAAAATGAGAGAAAATGCCAATACCAATAAAATGGGAAAACAAAAAAACTGAAAACATTTTTTACAATCCTATATACAAAATCCTATACCCACAGTTGATCCAGAGGAAGGCAAAAAATAAACCCCAACAAAGCATGATCTAATTTGCTCCAGCAAGGGAAAAAATCCTTCCTAATCCCCTGAGAGGCAATCGGATGTTCTTTGAATCAACTTTACCTATAAATGTCAGTACCCAGTTATATTTTGTACATTTAGGAAAGAATCCAGGCCTTTTTTAAAGCAAACTACTGAGCTGGCCAGAACCACCTCTGGATGGAGTCTATTCCACATTTTTACAGCTCTTAGGCCTCGTACACACGACCGATTTTCTCGGCAAGAACCAGCAAGAAACTTGCTGGGAGAATTGTCTTGCCGAGTAAATCGGTCGTGTGTACGCGGCTATCGGGTTTCTCGTCGAGAAAACCGACAAGTAACCTCGACGAGAAAATAGAGAACCTGCTCTCTATTTTCTTGTCGAGATTCTCGTCAGCCTGTTTCTCGACGAGAAAAGTGAGTGTGTGTACACTTACCTGTCCGCCGGGAAGCCCGCGCATGTTCGAAATGAATTCGACGCATGCGCGGTAGCTTCCTAGGCATACGTAGGGTATACCAAGATGGCGGCGACGGCATCGAATGTGACGAGCGCATGCTCGTCGTAGTCGATGACGTCACCGCGTACGCTCCATTCAAAGAACCGCGGGTTCTTTGAATCGAGCGTGTGTACACTCAGCCGGGACAATTTTCTTGTCCAAGAATCTCGTCGAAAAAAACGACATGTTTTTTTCGACGAGAATCTCGGCCGTGTGTACGAGGCCTGACTGTGAAGAAACCTTTCCGTATTTGGAGATTAAATCTCCTTTCCTCCAGACATAAAGAGTGCCCCCTTGTCCTCTGTGATGACCTTAAAGTGAATAACTTAACACCAAGTTTCACTATATGGACCACTTATATATTTGTACATGTTGATCATATCCCTCCTTAACCCTTTAAGGACCGCCTCACGCCGATATACGTCGGCAGAATGGCACAAGCACGTACGTCCTCTTTAAGATGCCCAGCCGTGGGTCGCACGCGTGCCGCCAGCGGCGTGCTCGCGACCTGGTCCTGAGCTCCGTGACCGCGGGACCCAATCGCTGCCGGTGTCCCGCGATCAGGTCACAGAGCTGAAGAACGGGGAGAGGTAAGTGTAAACAAGCCTCTCCCCGTGCTTCCTAGTGAGACTGTCACTGATTGTCTGTTCCCGGTCATAGGGAACGACGATCAGTGACGTCACACGCCAAGCCACGCCCCACACAGTAAGAATCACACATTAGGTCACACTTAGCCCCTTCAGCGCCCCTACAGGTTAACCCCTTCACTGCCAGTGTCATTTTCACAGTAATCAGTGCATTTTTATAGCACTGATCGCTGTAGAAATGACAATGGTCCCAAAATAGTGTCAAAAGTGTCCGATGTGTCCGCCATAATGTCGCAGTCACAATAAAAATCGCTGATCGCCGCCATTACTAGTAAAAAAAATATATTAATAAAAATGCCATAAAACTATCCCCTATTTTGTAGACGCTATAACTTTTGCGCAAACCAATCAATAAACGCTTATTGTGATTTTTTTTTACCAAAAATATGTAGAATACGTATCGGCGTAAACTGAGGAAAAAAAATGTTTTTTTATATATTTTTTGGGGATATTTATTATAGCAAAAAGTAAAAAATATCGATTTTTTTTTCAAAATTGTCGCTCTATTTTTGTTTATAGCGTAAAAAATTAAAACCGCAGAGGTGATCAAATACCACGAAAAGAAAGCTCTATTTGTGGGAAAAAAAGGAAAAAGGACGCCAATTTTGTTTGGGAGCCACGTCGCACGACCGCACAATTGTCAGTTAAAGCGACACAGTGGCGAATCCCAAAAAGTGGCCTGGTCCTTTAGCTACAAAATGGTCCGGGGCTTAAGTGGTTAATCTCCTCTTCTCAAAAGAGAATAAATTCAGTTCCTCTAATCTTTCCTCATAGCTGAGCTCCTCCATGCCTCTTATCAGTTTGGTTGCCCTTCTCTGCACTTTCTCCAGTTCCCCAATATCCTTTTTGAGAACTGGCGCCCAAAACTGAACTGCATATTCCAGATGAGGTCTTACTAATGATATCTCTCTCTCTGGAATCCATACCTCTCTTAATACAAGAAAGGACTTTGCTCGCTTTGGAAACCGCAGCTTGGCATTGCATGCCATTATTGAGTTTATGATCCACCAAAACCCCCAGATCCTTCTCCACCATGGATTCCCCCAGTTGTACTCCCCCTAGTATGTATGATGCATGCATATTCTTAGCCCCCAAGTGCATAACTTTACATTTATCAACATTAAACCTCATTTGCCACATAGTCACGCAAATAAACAGAGCATTGAAATTGGCTTGTAAATTGGAGACATCCAGTAAAGACATTATTCCACTGCATAGCTTGGTGTCATCTGCAAAAACAGAAATGTTACTTTTAATCCCAGACCCAATATCATTTATAAAGATATTAAAAAGTAAGAGTCCCAACACTGAACCTTGGGGTACACCACTGATAACCTTAGACCATTCAGAGTAAGAATCATTAACCACTACTCTCTCTGAATTCAATCTTTTTTGCAAGTTTTTTTACAAACTGATCTTTCCAAGACTGTAGACCCGCGGTTCTCAACCCGGGGGTCGCGACCCCCTGGGGGGTCGATTGCCGATTCGCTGGGGGTCGCGAATGGTAGTCCAATCTGTAAAGCTGGCCGAGACAGACCCGAAATTACTGTGTACGCCGGAGTCTGTCCGTCTCGGCCAGCAAGACGTCACTTCCGGGAGAGGAGAACCCGTGCGGAAGTGACGTTCCGTCACCGCCATCTTGGTACTCTCGTCCGCAGTAAGGCTACAGCTAGAAGTCGGCAAGCGGACATCTTTTTACACCCACCAAAGTCTTGCAGTTTACACGTATTTTTAACAGGAAACTGAGCTTATATACTATATAAGCCTTATATAGTGTATAAGCTCAGTTTACTGGTAAAAATAATTGTAAAATAAAAGACTATGGCGGGTGTAAAAAGATGTCCGCTTGCCGACTTCTAACTGTAGCCGTGCTGCGAACGAGGGTACCAAGATGGCGGCGATGTCACTTCCGGTTAACACAGTAGACGGGTTGCTGATGCTGACGGAACACCTGAGGGACTTGGCTAGTCGGGCACTAAATACCGGTAATTAAGGCATTTTTGTACTGTTTGTCACAATCAAAGCGGTGCAATCAATACATAGATTGTGATTCAATAAGTCTGACATGACTGCAAAAAATAAATAAATTGTAGAACAATACATATCAATTATATATAAACGTCCCAGTTGGTTCCTCAAAAGTGGTTATTCCGTGCCAGTGCTAGATACATGGTTGGGTGCTATACACTTTGTATATCTAGCACTGGCACGGAATAACCACTTTTGAGGAACCAACTGGGACATTTATATAAATGATATGTGTTGTTCCATAATAATTGTTTTCTTGCATAGTCACGTCATGTTGGACTTAAAGCGGAGTTCCGCCAATTTTTTATATATTTTTTAAAAGTCAGCAGCTACAAATACTGCAGATGCTGACTTTTAAAATAAGGATACTTACCTGTCCAGGGCGCCCGCAATGTCGGGACCCGAACTCGATCTGTCCCTCGGCTCTCGGCTGCTGCTGCCGCCGCCATCTTTGGTAAGGGAATCGGGAAGTGAAGCCTTGCGGCTTCACAGCCTGGTTCCCTGCTGCGCATACGTGACTCTGCGTGATCTCACTGGTTCCTGCTGTCTTTTGGGATCTGTGTGGGACAGAGGGGGCACCGGACGTGGCGTAGATAGCCGCGGGTGGCTCGATTATCTATGCCCAGAAGTGGAAGAGAAATACCTGTATTAGACAGGTATCTGCTCCCCCCCCTCCCCCTAAAAGGTGTCAAATGTGACAGCAGAGGGGGGAGGAATCTGAAAAGCAGAAGTTCCATTTTTGGGTTCGAACTCCACTTTAAAATCATCAATCAATAGATTGTGAATAAATAACAGAAGCATATGATTTATAATATTTTACACATAGGTTGGCGCAGTTATTCTTGTGTACTAATAAAAACCTATATGGTGTCACTAAAGTGCTTCATGCAATGTATTGGTAAAGGGATCTTCTCCCATGAACAATATAGATCACAAACAAGAAGTGCTCTGTGCTGGCAGTTATCTTGCCCAAATATGATTTAACAGCGCTTTTCTGGTGGGAGATAGTGGCTCTTTAGGTGGGTCCTAGTAGTTCCTATAATATATATATAGTGTGTTTGTTTTTTACACTCCAAAGACATGCTGGTAGGTTATTTGAATCTTGTCTAAATTGGCCCAGTATATATGTGTACGACTGTGTGTCCCAAGCGTGTCGAGATCCTACAGGGTAAAAATTACCGCACCAGCCAAGCAGACACTGGCTGCAAAAAGCGCCTAGAGGCGATTCAGTTCGCATGTGTAGCGCTATACAAGTCACTCATTCATTCAGTATATTTTTACTTAGAGGGTTTTCTTAGCGCAGATATTCCACCATATACACAGTCATTAATGAGTGCCTAAAAATTAGAAACAATGGCTTTGAAATGACATGCATGCATTTCAACTCTTTTTTCATAATTCTAACAGGAGTGTTCTTTTTAAAGCATATTTTTTTAATGTAAGTTTACATATTGTGACAGCAGGAAGGTAAAGTCACCTGGTTGCATCCAGGGGGGTAGATATATTTCTCCCAGATTCAGGCTTTATGCCAACTTATACAACTAGGGAGGGAGTTGATGAAGCCCAGCTGAGGCTAGTGGGCTCATGGATGATTCATACCTCTAGGGAGAGTGCTGGGCGTCGTGCAGGCAGGGAGTTGATGAGACCAGCTGAAGCTTGTCAGCTCGTTTAAGGCCTCTATAAAAACTCCCAGCTTCATTAGGTGTTTGCTCATGCCTGGAACCAGACCTGTGTGGACTGTCTAGGGAGAGTGAACCCCTGTGCGGTGAGACAAAGCCTGTGTGGCTATTTGTTTGGACATTTACTAAACCAGGGACTTAGGGACTAGGACAGCACCAGGCTTATCCCAGTTGTTAGTTAGGAAACCTGCATGTTTAGTCAGAGGTCAAGCTGACCAGGGTTTATTTTGTTTATGTTTCTTTTTGCTTTGCTGTGTTTTTTTGTCACTGTAAATAGAGAAATAAACCGCACCTTTTTGATCTTGAAAACCACAACCTCCGTCTGCTGGGCCTGTTTTTGTGTGGGGAGCCCATCCAGGGGATCACACACACCCGCTGCCGAGCTAACCCCCTCACAGTTGGTGGAGAATGCAGGCAGTTTTTTTTAAGCCAGCATGGAGGAGATACTGAAGCAGCTGGCTCTAGCAAATGCCAATCAACAGCAGACAAATGCAGGTTTGCAAAAGAGCCTTGCAGCTCAACAACAGAGCTTCGCAGCCCAGCAGCAAGCTCATCAACAGAGCCTTGCAGCTCAACAACAGAGCTTTGCAGCCCAGCAGCAAGCTCACCAACAGAGTCTGGAAGCTCAGCAACAAGCCCAGCAGCAATCTGAGGCCCGCTTCATAGACCTGTTACAGAAGCAAGAGCAGAGACTACAACAAATGGAAGCAGTAATGCAGCAACGTCCGCAGACCAGTGAGGAAAGCCGTCCCACTAATACCGCGTCCTTTGGGGTGAGTCGTTTATTGACAAAAATGACTGTAGAGGATGATCCAGAGGTATTTTTGACCACATTTGAAAGGACTGCTGAAAGAGAAAAGTGGCCTGAGGAGCAGTGGGCTGGACTGGTGGCTCCTCTGTTAACTGGTGAGTCGCAGAAGGCTTACTATGACCTAGAGCCTGACCAAGCAAAAGACTATGTGATGCTAAAAGCTGAAATATTGGCAAGGCTGGGTGTCACCCTGGCTGTCCGGGCTCAGCGTGTGCATAACTGGACTTTCCAGCTTGGAAAACCCCCCAGGTCTCAAATGTATGATCTCATTCACCTGAGCAGGAAGTGGCTAGAGCCAGAGACTTTGTCCGCACCAGAGATTGTGGAACGTGTTGTAATGGATCGGTTCTTGAGAGCTCTTCCTACTGCCATCCAAAAGTGGGTAAGCCATGGAGACCCAGAGACGGCCGGTGGTCTTGTGGATCGTGTAGAGAAATACTTGGCTACAGAGAACCTGACGGCCTCTTCCAGAGACTCTCGGACTTTCCACCCTAAGACCAGACCATCCCCAGGGGTGGATAAGAGGATTCCAAGGGGTGAGGGTGGAGAGAGTGAGAGGGTGGGAGCTCTACCCAAAGTTTGGCGAGAACAGCCTGGGAAGTCAGGGGCTCAAGAGGCAGCCAAATGGATTGTTTGCTACCGCTGCCGGCAAGCGGGACATATTGCAGCAAATTGCCCGGTTGTGGAGGAACCCATGCAATGTGACTTTCTGACGGACAGACGTCAGTCGCTGTGTGCGACAGTCGCATGCACTGCCATTCGGGGAACTGAGAAACATTTATGCAAAATGTGTATTAATGGTAGAAATGTTGTGGTATTACTGGATTCAGGTAGCCTTGTGACCCTGATAAAGGCTGAATTAGTTAAAACAGAGGTCTCTGGGAATAGCAAGGTAGCTGTGATTTGTGTGCATGGGGACACCCGAGAGTATCCAGTGACTACAGTGTGTTTCAAGACCCCCAAAGGTACCCTCTCTCATCCAGTGGGGTTAGTATCTCAATTACCGCATGATGCCATTGTGGGAAGGGATTTTCCGAAGTTCTGGGAACTGTGGGATGATCCTGAGCCCCCCACTGGTGCCCCTATGTACCAGGAAGGTGATAGCCAGAACTCCTCTGAGAGTGGTGAGAACTCTCCAGAATTTCCCTTGTCAGTATTGGCAGGCGAGACTCAAGAAACTGGAGAGGAGCCCACCTCCTCAGACGAAAACCTACCGTCTGTGGAGTTTTCTGATCTTGAGGTTCACAGGGAAAATTTTGCCACAGAACAGTTAAAAGACCCCGCCCTAATAAAGGCCCGGGAAAACGTAGTGGAAATAGATGGCGAGTTAGTGAACCCAGATAATACCTGCACTTACCCATACTTCAGCGTAGAGAAGGACCTACTGTATCGGGTGGCAAAAAGGGCAGAAGAAACCGTGGAGCAGCTTGTGGTGCCCAAACCTTACAGGAAGTTGGTGTTGGAGTTGGCCCATGGGCACATTCTTGGAGGTCATCTGGGGACAGAGAAAACCCGAGAGAGGGTATTACAGAGATTCTATTGGCCTGGGGTGATGAAGGACATAGAAAATTATTGTTCCTCCTGCCCTGTGTGTCAGAGGTCGGCCCCGATGCCACATTTCCGTAGCCCGCTGGTCCCTCTACCCATCATTGAGGTCCCGTTTGAGAGGGTCGCAATGGATTTGGTAGGTCCTATAATCAAGTCCGCTAGGGGGCACCAGTACATATTAGTTATAATGGACTATGCCACCCGTTATCCAGAAGCGATCCCTCTCCGAAATACCTCGGCCAAAACCATAGCCAAAGAGCTATCTCTTGTTTTTAGCCGGGTGGGTATTTGTAAAGAACTGCTTACGGACCAAGGTACACCCTTTATGTCCCGGGTTATGAAAGAGCTGTGTAAATTGTTCAAAGTGACGCAATTGCGTACGTCTGTGTATCACCCCCAAACCGATGGGCTGGTTGAAAGATTCAACAAAACCCTAAAACAAATGTTGAAGAAAGTGGTGGATAGAGATGGAAAGGATTGGGACTGTCTACTTCCTTATTTGATGTTTGCTATTAGGGAGGTGCCCCAATCCTCTACGGGATTCTCCCCCTTTGAGTTACTGTATGGGAGACACCCAAGAGGACTGTTGGATATTGCCAAGGAAACTTGGGAAAGTGAGAGTTCTCCCCACAGGAGTGTGATTGAGCATGTCGCCCTGATGCAAGATCGAATTGCACAGGTAATGCCCATCGTGAAGGAACATTTGGCCCAAGCGCAGTTGGCACAGCAGAGAGTGTACAACCGTGGAGCCAAGACCCGTACCTTTTCCCCGGGGGATAGGATATTGGTACTTGTCCCTACGGTTGAAAGTAAATTCCTTGCCAAATGGCAAGGCCCCTACGAGATAATGGAAAAAGTGAGCGAAGTGAATTACAAGGTCAGACAACCAGGAAGGCGAAAGCCCGAACAGATCTATCACGTTAATCTGTTGAAAGCCTGGAGGGATAGAGAGTCCCTAGTCGCAGAAACTTGGTCACCAGCTCAAACTGGTTGCGTGATTCCGGAGGTTGGAATAGCAGCCACCTTGTCACAACCCCAACAACAGGAGGTGAAGGAGTTTGTGCTTCGCAACAAGGAGGTGTTCTCTGAGCTGCCGGGACAAACATCTGGGGTAGAGCATGATATTATTACCCCGCCCGGTGAAAGGGTGAAGTTAAAACCCTATCGGATCCCAGAGGCCCGACGGGAGGCAATACGGGAGGAAGTACAGAAAATGCTGAACTTAGGGGTGATAGAGGAGTCCCAAAGTGATTGGTCTAGTCCCATTGTGTTGGTGCCTAAACCGGATGGGAGCTGGCGATTTTGTAACGATTTTCGTCAGTTGAACAAAGTTACAAAATTTGACACCTACCCCATGCCACGTATAGATGAGTTGATCGACCGGCTGGGAACAGCCCGATACATGACGACTCTTGACCTCACAAAAGGGTATTGGCAAATTCCCCTGGCCAAGTCGGCCAAAGAGAAAACCGCATTTGTAACCCCAGACGGGGCGTTCCAATATAAGAGAATGCCGTTCGGGTTACAGAATGCGCCGGCCACATTCCAGCGGAAAATGGACCAGATACTGAGGCCCCATCGGAAGTATGCTGCGGCTTACCTGGATGACGTAATTGTCCATAGCACAGATTGGGCCTCACATCTGCCAAAAGTGCAAGCAGTCCTAGACTCTATCCGGGAAGCGGGGTTTACGGCTAACCCCAAGAAGTGTACCATTGGGCAGGAGGAGGCCAAATATCTTGGGTACACCATTGGCAGGGGAGTAATAAAACCCCAACTCAACAAAGTCGAGGCCATCCAGAGTTGGCCACGTCCCAACAGCAAGAAGCAGGTACGGGCCTTTCTGGGAATCGCGGGTTATTATCGGCGCTTCATTCCCCACTTTGCTTCTAAGGCTGTGCCCCTAACCAACCTGACGAAAGGGAAAGGGTCGGTCATGATTAAATGGAACCCCGAGGCTGAGGCAGCATTCCAATTCTTGAAACAAGCCTTATGTAGCCAGCCAGTGTTGTACTCACCCGACTTCTCTAAAGACTTTGTCGTACAAAGTGATGCGTCAGAAGTGGGGTTAGGAGCAGTATTGTCCCAGGTCTGGAACGGGGAAGAGCACCCAGTCATTTACCTCAGCAGGAAGTTGAAGTCCCATGAGGTAAATTACGCCACGGTTGAAAAGGAGTGTTTAGCGGTGAAGTGGGCTCTAGATTCCCTTCGGTACTATCTGCTAGGTAGGCACTTTGACATGGTTACGGATCACGCTCCGTTAAAGTGGATGGCTCAAAACAAGGAGACAAATAGAAGAGTGAATAGGTGGTTCCTGGCCCTACAGGAATTCAACTTCACAGTAAAGCATCGCCCTGGCGTTCAAATGGGGAATGTGGATGCTTTGTCTCGAGTACATGAATGCCTGATTGCTGGTGTTCCAACCCCAAGGTTAAAACAAGAGGGGGGGGGTATGTGACAGCAGGAAGGTAAAGTCACCTGGTTGCATCCAGGGGGGTAGATATATTTCTCCCAGATTCAGGCTTTATGCCAACTTATACAACTAGGGAGGGAGTTGATGAAGCCCAGCTGAGGCTAGTGGGCTCATGGATGATTCATACCTCTAGGGAGAGTGCTGGGCGTCGTGCAGGCAGGGAGTTGATGAGACCAGCTGAAGCTTGTCAGCTCATTTAAGGCCTCTATAAAAACTCCCAGCTTCATTAGGTGTTTGCTCATGCCTGGAACCAGACCTGTGTGGACTGTCTAGGGAGAGTGAACCCCTGTGCGGTGAGACAAAGCCTGTGTGGCTATTTGTTTGGACAATTACTAAACCAGGGACTTAGGGACTAGGACAGCACCAGGCTGATCCCAGTTGTTAGTTAGGAAACCTGCATGTTTAGTCAGAGGTCAAGCTGACCAGGGTTTATTTTGTTTATGTTTCTTTTTGCTTTGCTGTGTTTTTTTGTCACTGTAAATAGAGAAATAAACCGCACCTTTTTGATCTTGAAAACCACAACCTCCGTCTGCTGGGCCTGTTTTTGTGTGGGGAGCCCATCCAGGGGATCACACACACCCGCTGCCGAGCTAACCCCCTCACAATATGGAAAAGTATTCCTCCTACTCAAAAAAAAAAAAAACGGGTTCTTTCATTCTCCATTTCAAGACAAAAGCAATTTCCATTTCAAAAGAGCTACACATGAAAACAGCCAGGAAAAAAAGTCCTTACAGTTTGGAAGTGTAAACCTAGAGCACTATGAGCCAACACATATTAGTACAGGGAATAGAACAACATGAACTCGCCATGTTTAATGTGATTCTCTTTTTCAGTAAAAGGGGTCAATGATCTGTGCTGATTGATAAATGCTAAATAAGAGGACGTTCTCTGTATCTGAAATTTAATTTGAAGATACAAATGAAATGTATTTTTAATAGCCATTATTATTTGGGCTATACAAATATGTGAAACCGTGTCTGCTCACACCCGGCAACAAGTTCACTTTACAGGAGAGACTATGAAGTAGACCTGTGGTCAGAATATGGATATTCAAATATTTAAAATTCCTAACAAGCAGTACATGAGCTTTAAGAGGTCCGTGCTGACCTCTGTAATTGCATACATTGTGGAGCAATTCACCCTCAAAGCAAAACAGTAGAAGCAGTGAAGTCATCTGTGTCCCACAGGGGAGATTTCCCTTCACTTCCTGTTCCATAGCCAAAACAGGAAGTGAAAGGAAATCCCTCCAAAGTGAGGGGATTGCAAAGTGTAACCAGAACTGTGTGTCCCTATTGGAATATTTCCCTTATATTACTTTGCTGATGTCAACCCACAATTTGGGATTTTTTTTACTTGCACTTTTGATGATAACGGTAAACAGGATAAATAAAGAGGGCGAATCTCTCTAGCACGGGAACAGACAGCAATAAAAAAAAAACTGACAGGTGTTCTAATCTCTCTCCACAAAAAAAAAGTTTTGCCTTTAGTTACACTTTAACAGTTCTGCTCTCAGCAGTGAATCAACACCCCCTGCTTACCCTCCCAACAGTGACTCAGCAGCTCAACCTCCCCCCCCCCCCCAAGCAGAGATTTCTCAGCTTTTGAATGTAAACACAGTACAGGGGTTCTTTGGGGGCAAGGGGAGCTGCATAGAGATGAGGGATTCGGGTAGTACCCGCTGGTGTGTCGGTGGCCAGAGGTTCGAGGGCACGGATATTGTCACTTCCGGGTACGTCATCAGTGCCCCTGAGTGTCTGCCAGGAAGCGCTGGGAGCCCCTGGACCTCTGGCCATTGACACACTAGTGGCTACACCCCGAGAGTAAAGCAGATGAACACTGCATTCATATATTATGCTGGAATTGTTTTTAACCTTGTGAGTGTATTTCTTACCTTTTTATACATCAAATTTCAGTCATACTGCACTTAGATGGCGCTGCTCTCTCTGTCCTTTGTGTTCCCAGAGTCCCTAGCTTTTATTGGAGTCGACAGCCATTGAAGGTGTCAGTTACATTTGGAGTAATTTATTATGGATTTATGGACTATATATCCTTGTCTATTGTGCATCACAACCACCCCAGCCCTCAACCCCTATTCCACCCCACCCCAGGGGCGGATCCAGAGTCTAGTCTCAGGAGGGGCACTGCCAGAAAAATAAAAAAAAATTGCGGGAAATTTATTGGGAAAATTGCTGGTGTTAACACTTCAATCATCACGGCACCATGGTTGTTATGGTGTCAGGATGATTGTAGCGCATTATTTCTATTATTACATTGTTATAGAAAATGAAATAGTTCAACTAACCATAATGCAGAATCAGTGGGAGCCCCGAATGTGTCACTTGCCACCGTGAGCCTGCCACCAGATGCAGATTATCACTTGCCACATCACCTGCCACAAGTTGCGGATTGTCACTTGCCAAGTCACCTGCCACATGTTGTGGATTGTCCACTTGTCACACGTTGCAGATTGTCCACTTGTCACAAGTTTCGGATTGTCCACTTACCACGTCACCTGCCACATGTCGCGGATTGTCCACTTGCCACGTCACCTGCCACATGTTGTGGATTGTCCACTTGTCACACGTTGCGGATTGTCCACTTGCCACAAGTTTTGGATTGTCCACTTGCCACGTCACCTGCCACACGTCGCGGATTGTCCACTTGCCACGTCACCTGCCACAAGTTGCAAATTGTCCACTTGCCACGTCACCTGCCACAAGTTGCGGATTGTCCACTTGCCACGTCACCTGCCACAAGTTGCGTATTGTCACTTCCCTTCTAAGGTGGGGATTGTCACTTCCTGTGTCCCAAAGTCAGATTACATCTCTCTGCTGCCCACGGCTGCCTGCACAGTGAGTGAGGGCGGAACTGCAGGGATGCATGGCGGGTGTGTGACTGTGCGTGACTGTGCGAGCGGACAGGCAGCTGGGCGGCTCACCCACCGTGCCGCCCGCACACTCACTTGTTCGCCGAGCCACCCGCCGGCTCACCCACCGCGCCGCCTGCACACTCGCCCGCTGTCTTACCCACAACTAATTCCTCGGGGGGTGGGGCAATTGCCCTGATGTCCCCCTGCCCCACCCTCAAATACCCTGCCTTCACTTACCCCCTACTCCCGTCCTCAACCCCCACCCTGTTCTCACTTGCCACCCTACTCCCCCCCACCTTGTCCTCACTTACCCCCCTACTCCACCCACCCTGTCCTCACTTACCCCCCTACTCCCCCCACCCTGCCCTTGCCTACTAGGCGATAGGTATCAGTAAATGGTATCGGAAAGTACTTAAAAAAGAGTATTGGTACTCATACTCAGTGTTAAAAAAAATGGCAAAAATATGGCTACCTGGAGTTGTTCTGTACACAGAATGTGTACTGACCACTCCTCAGAAACATCATTTCCTGCTTGTGTGATTGGCTCACCAATTTTCCCAGAAGTCTGCCTAGGATACTAGTCAGATTTCAGGCATCCCCTGCACCAAAAATTTCATTTTTGGAGAGATACTTTCAATAGGAACCACCCGTCTAAAGGGATGCAGGCCTAGCAGATTTCTTCATTAGTGCCCAGCGGCTGCACAGCTGACAGGTAAATATGAAACCACTCTCAATAGACCCACTTAGAACAGAGGCACAGACAAACACACATAGATTTCTTCAGAATAACAAAAGGTAGGAATTTGCAACAAAGGTTGTTATAATCCTTGCAATATACATAGATCATCCAGAGGGGAATGTTTTTTTTCTCAACAAAAGTGGAGTTACGCTTTAAGTGTCCAATAAAGCCATTCTCTTAATTCTCATCAAGCCACTCCCTGAGCACCTTTAATACAGGTTCTGACAGACTGAAAAGTTGACCACAAAGTATTTCTGCCCCTGGGAGCAGTTCAATAGGACAATCATATGGGCGGTAAGAAGGTAATTGAACAACATTATTTTTTATCACATAGTTAGTCAGGTTGAAAAAAGACACATGTCCATCCAGATCAACCATAAAAAAATAAAAATAATATCATACAATCCCATGACCCAATTCTATACCCACAGTTGATCCAGAAGAAGGAGAAAAACCCCAGCAGGGCATGATCCAATTTGCTACAGCAGGGGAAAAAATTTCTTCCTGATCCCCTGATAGGCAATCGGATTTTCCCCGGATCAACTTTACCTATAAATGTTAGTACCCAGTTATATTATGGACATTCAGGAAAGAATCCAGGCCTTTCTTAACCACTTGTCCCCCGCCCACTGTCAATAGACGGCGGGCGGAGGACACTCTCGTTCTGGGAGGACGTCATATGACGTCCTCCCTTTAAAACGAGCTAGGAGGCGCGCACCCGCCGCGTTCACAAGGCCCCGGTGCGCGTGCCCGGCGGCCGCGATTGCCGCCGGGCACCCGCGATTGCCCGGCGGCCGCGATTGCCGCCGGGCACCCGCGATTGCCCGGGAAACGAGCAGGAAAGTGGATCTCTGTGTGTAAACACAGAGATCCACATCCTGTGAGGGAGAGGGGACCGATGGTGTGTCCCTTGTACATAGGGACAACCATCGGTCACCTCCCCCAGTCAGTCCCCTCCCCCCACAGTAAGAACACTTTGAGGGAACATATTTAACCCCTTCCCGCCCCCTAGTGGTTAACCCCTTCCCTGCCAATCACATTTATACAGTAATCAATGCATTTTTATAGCAGGGATCGGTGTATAAATGTGAATGGTCCCAAAAATGTGTCAAAAGTGTCCGATGTGTCCGCCGCAATATCGCAGTCACAATAAAAAATCGCAGATCGCCGCCATTACTAATAAAAAAATTAAAAAATGCTATAAATCTATCCCCTATTTTGTAGACGCTATAACTTTTGCGCAAACCAATCAATACGCGCTTATTGCGTTTTTTTTTTTACCAAAAATATGTAGAAGAATACGTATCGGCCTAAACTGAGGAAAATTTTATTTAAAAAAAAAAATGGGTATTTATTATAGCAAAAAGTAAAAAATAGTGGTTTTTTTCCAAACTGGACGCTCTTCTTTTGTTTATAGCGCAAAAAATAAATACCGCAGAGGTGATCAAATACCACCAAACGAAAGCTCGATTTCTGGGAAAAAAAGGACGCAAATTTCGTTTGGGAGCCACGTCGCACGACCGCGCAATTGTCATTCAAAGTGTGACAGCGCTGAAAGCTGAAAAATGGCTTGGGCAGGAAGGGGGTTTTCGTGCACAGTAGAGAAGTGGTTAAAGCAAGCTACTGAGCTAGCCAGACCCACCTATGCAGGGAGTCCATTCCACATTTTCACAGCTCTTACTGTGAAGAAACCTTTCCGTATTTGGAGATGAAATCTCTTTTCCTCTAGACGTAAAGACTAGTGCCCCTTGTCCTTTGTGTTGACAGTAAAGTGAATAACTCAACACCAAGTTCACTATATGGACCCCTTATATATTTGTACATGTTGATCACAGACATCCCAGAACTCATGGTATACTCATGGTCAACTGATTTGGTTCTCTACAATGTTTCCCACAATGGGAGGACGCAAGTCTGTGCTCCCCAGTTGATGGAAAAATTATGGGTAGAAAACCAAGAAGTGCCCAAGATGACATGAAATTTGGAAGACATATCAGCTAAAAGCCTAATGTCTCACAATGGTCAGCCTCAAATTGGAGTACCACTGGCTTTGACAGCTTCCCAGCAGGGAACACACCTGAGCTCATCCCTAATCACCACCATACCCGTCTCAGCTTCACCAGACTAGTGTAAGCTATCAACAGTATTCCTAATCAACACATCACCAGACCAGTGTAAGTCAGGAACCGTGTTCTTGATTGCTACCCACACCAGTCCCTGTGTCACCAGACCAATGTAAGCCAGCAACAGTGTTCCTGATTTTTGCCCTACCATTAAATGTCACCAGACCAGTGCAGCCAGCAACAATGTTCCTGATCGCTAGCCATATCAGTGCCAATGCAGCCAGCAACAGTTTTCCTGATCACCGGTGCAGTGTTGCCTCTGCCTGACGCCTGTTTACTGACCATGTTTCTGCCTGCCATCCAGACTGATCCTTTACTTGCTAGCTGACCATGTCTCTGTCTGCCTTCTGAACTGACCTTGTTCCTGTGAGACATCAGTCTCAGTCATCCCCTGCACTGCACTCCTGGAACTACGGGAAATCTTTTGTTCACCTTTTGTTCAACCTCCTGTACTTCCTTGGCAGTGAACATGGCATTCCTGGTGGCAGCTATGTACCAATAGGCTAGGCTTGCTTGGCGTATAGGATTGTGGACTATTATATGTGACACTACACTAAGATAAATTCCCTCACCACTCATGCAGAAGCGAGCATTACAGTACATGGTTTTTGATACAGTGTTGGCTGATTTTTGTGATACACTGTCTCACACATGTAGTATCCCCATACTCAGGAGGAGTAGCAGAATGTGTTTTGAGGTGAAATGCTAAGTATGCCCATGCTGTGTGTAAAAAAAATCTTTATTACTTTGACAAATTTGAGTAAAAAAAATAATTTTTAATTTTCTTCCCACATTTTCCCCAAAAATGCGGAAAAATCTTGAAAAGACCCGCCATGCCTCTTAAAAAAAATACCTTGGGGTATTTACACTCCAAAATGTGGTCATTTAGTGGGTGTTTCTACTGTCCTGGTGCTCCAGGGCCTCCAAAATGTGACAGGTAGTCATGAAATTAGACGTGTAATCCATGCCCCTTGAAAACCTGAAGGTGCTCATTGAATTTTGGGCCCATCCTTGTGGCTGGGCCGTGAAAAAGTCTTACATATGTGGTATCCCCATGCTCAAGAGGAATTGCAAAATATGTGGTGTAATTCTAAAGGCCGTACACACAATCTGATTTTCCGACAACAAATGTGTGATGGTATGGTTTTGTCAGATAATCCGACCGTCTGTATGCTCCATCAGACAATTGTTGTCGGAATTTCCGACAACAAATGTTTTATAGCATGCTTTAAAACTGTCCGACAACAAACGTGTCTTGTCGGATTATCCGATTGTGTGTACACAAGTCCGTCGAAATAAAATCCAAAGTACAAACATGCACGCATGCTCCGAACCAATGCTAACCATAATACAACATTAGCAGAAGTTGCCCAAAGGGTGGCACTAAAGAGCAGAAAAACCACGTAGTTTCGTTATGTTGGGTGAAAAAGTTCTGCCGTCTGTATGCAGAACAAGTTCACGGCCAACGCCCTTCGGACAAAATTCCACGGCTTTGTCCGATGGAAATCCGATCATGTGTATGAGACTTAAGTGTGCCCATACAGCGTGTTAGGAATATCAAACTGACAGTTTTGTGAAAAAAATATTTTTTTATTTTTTTTTCATTTTCCAAAATTGTGTGGCAAGAAATTAAATATATAAAAGACTCACTATGCCAGTTAAAAAAAAATAAAAAAAATAAAATGACATAATGAAATATATAAAAAATTATTTGGGTACAGCGCTGCATGACGAGTAATTGTCATCCAAATTATGACAGTGCTGAAAACGGAAACATGGCCTGGATAGGAAGGGAGTTTAACATGTTGGTCATCAAGTGGTTAATTTAGAATAATTGGTGGAAATTAGCTACAGACAAAAAGCACATGCAAGGGTTTCATTACAAGAACAAAGATATCTTAGTGTGACCCCCCTCCCCAGTCAAGAACCCATTGATTATGTTCTACCTGTTGATTGTGGGCAAGAGGCGGGTGGATCGTGTCTCTGCCTTGCCAACCCACATCTGAAATGCTCCCCCTCCTCATACCTACACGTATTGCACTGATCCCTGCTGGCCCTCCTCTCCCATCTATCCCAGGTGCCATCACATGGGATGGCCAAAAGGGGAGTGCTGGTGGGTATTAGTGTGCCATAACGCATAGCAATTGGGGGGGATTGCAATCTGCCCTATAATTTGTTAATCCCTGTACAAACAACTGACCCATGTGCTCAGCCCTATATACTACTGACCTTTGTGCACGGCTCTACAAACTAATAACCCCTGTACACTGACCTACATAGTACATACTACTTACTTTTGAACACTGCCCCACCTACTGCTGACCCATGTCCTCTGCCCTACGTACTATTGACCAATTACTCTCCAGACATGAAAAAATATGTGAAAGTGTATCTCAAGGCAAAGCATTTTTTTTTACTGAAGTTCTGTTTACCCTCCTTCAGATTTTTTCTTTATTTGTCTATATCCCGGTTGCAAATTTTTTCTCACTTCATGCCTGTTGGAACCATATCTGCAAGACAGGAAGTTAGTGGAATCTCTCACACAGAGCTCCATATAGCCGAAAAAAAATAAAAAATATTTATTTTCATTGACTTGACATACATTTTATAAGCAGGGGTGGGGATTTCACTTTGTGATTTTACATTTTGGATCTAGATCTGTTGATATAAAGTGTGTGATTTTTTTTTTACATTTGGAAATGTGCTTGAACAGCACTGTTTCTGATTTAGTATTTGGCTGGGAACCCACCTTGCAGAATTGTGTTCTTATATAATCTGTTTTCTCTCTCTCTATATATAGTTTTATATGCATTCCTGATATAATGCACCCCACAATAAAGAAACTGCAAAATCATAGGAGACCAAGATCAGTGTGAAACAGCCAGAGCAATAAACCCTTGACTTGGCATTCTTAAAAGCCCTGCTGTGAGAAAATAAATTACAGGACGAAACCCCCCCCCACCCTCCTCCCCCCCAAAAACACATGGATTTCGATAATTTATGCAACTTATGCTGTAGAGATTTTTTTCTCCTTTCTTTTAATGAACCAAATTGCATTGACCGCATAAACCCAAACATTGGCTACATATGAGCTGGTCTTTCATCAAACAGGAGACCTGAGAAGCAATGCTGATATGTCTGCTCAGGCTCCTAATCAGAGCCTGACTAAGCAGCTGCCAGTGTTTCCAGAATAAAATGAACAGCAGGGCGCTGAGGTCAGTATCAAATAAAAAATCACTTTATTGAAATAAGCAGCACATTTACATGAAGTTAGCATGAAACAGCATGGATAGGGAACACCTTAGACCAAGCAGCTGTGATCAGTATGAGGCTGTAGGCATCACTGAGCAAACAGAGACCAAGGATGACAGTGCGCCATCATGCTTAAGTTATAGATAGTAGCAGCGGCGTTCTCAGCCAGACACGAGTATGGCAGCTGTCATGTCGGGAAAAGGGGTGTGCATGACGTGTTTCCAGGGACTTCGCCCTCTTTTTCAAATGCATGGATGCCTAAATCATACATCAGCTATACTATTATACATGTTTTCTTTTTTTCCCCCTTAATTGGTTTTATTTCACTTACACCCCCTCATGTAGTCCCCTTGTGGGAACACAGATATTTTGCCATGATTTCACACACTTTACACTTTCACACATTCAATTAATCTTCCCCTTTTTGATACACATTTTTTCCAGGAACACTATGCACTTTTTGTGCACACATAGTCCATTGGATCAGGCTGTGACCACCGTGTTATGCTCTGGGCGCTGTTCTTCGTCCTTGGAGGGTTCCCCCGTCTCAACCCCGGGGGAGACATCATGCATGTCACCCCCATCTTCCCTGGCGGACACCGGGCCTGGCCTTGGGGCTGTGCAGTGAGTATCCCAGATTGTCCCCACCTTGTTGGGACACAGTCTCTCTGTCCTCCCTTATTCTAAGGGTATCATCATTAATCCTTGTCCTGTTCCTTTCCAGTATATTACGTTACAACACTCCTGATGAATGGCTGTAATGCCAGGAAACGCGTTGAGTGCCACTAGATGCCCTAAGTTACCTTCCCTACAATGTTTTTTAACCCATTTATCTTACTATGTACAGTTATGCTGAATTCCCATTTGTATTGCATGCTATATAGCAGCATATTTAGTGTAGGTCATGTGACTACCTATTTATTTGATACAATATTTTACTACAACGTAACAATAAATCATGTACTGTAAATTTTATGTTTCTGGTTATATCTGACATAGTGGTTGCCTCACTCAAAGTCCCACAGCTCTCCTTTTCTACAAATTAATTTAGGGATGGAGGTTGCCATGTGTGCTATAGTGTGCGTCAGGTCACATACGATTCATTATTATACATTTGAAATTTAACAATTATAAGAACTTGTTAAAAGTATGTTCCCTATAAAATAAGATACACATGAAAAAGTGTTTTGCTGCTTGTCTGGGGGCAGGTACATAGCTCTAGTTTCATTATAAGAATACTGGATGATCTGCAATAAACCAAACTAGCAGCTCTGAACTTAAGAGCGGTCACCGAGTTCCTTCACAAAAACTGAATTCTTTTACGTCAGTTTGCAAGTCTTCAGTTCAGATCACATCAATATACATACATTTTTTTGGGCAAAAGTATAAACAAAAATATGTTTCTTGTAGTGGTGCAACGGATTGTCACGATCTGTGATCCAAACGGGTCAACCTGTTTGGATCGGCACACCACACGATCCGCGGAGAGCTCCACGGCCTCGGCCATAGGAAAGGCCGTGGCTTAGGCCTAGCTCCGGAGCAGCGGCCATCTTGGTACACCCGCCGGCGGCCGCTGTCTCGTCAGGAAGTGACGTTTCGTCGCCCCCATCTTGCTACACCCCACACTCCTGCACAGTAATGATAGAGTGAGAAAGGGGCAAGCGGACATCTTGTTACACCCACCGGAGTTTTAGATTTCACAGTTATTTTCAACACAAAACGGAGCTTATATGCTTAAATACAGTATTTGTAAATCCGACGGACTGTTTAGATGTTAAATTTTAAAAGCAGCAGCAAACCCGCTGACCTTACATGGTTGCTAATGTGACAGAACACCTCTGATTTTCACATTTAACATTTAGTTAAATGTGAAAATCAGAGGTGTTCTGTCACATTAGCAACCATGTAAGGTCAGCAGGTTTGCTGCTGCTTTTAAAATGTTACATCTAAATAGTCCGTCGGATTTACAAATACTGTATTTAACCACTTCAGATCCGCGCTATAGCCGGAAGACGGCTGCAGCGCGGACCTGAACTGCCGGGAGGCCGTCCCTGGACGTCCTTGTGTTTACTTCCGCAATGCGCGCCCACGGCGGCGCGCATCGTGGAAGAGCTGTGCCCGCTGTGTCACACGGGTGCCGATGCGTGTGCCTGGCGGCCGCGATGTCCGCCAGGTACTCGGATCGGCATTCACAGAGCCAGGGACGTGGATCTCTGTGTGTAAACACAGAGATCCACGTCCTGCTAGGGAGAGGAGACCGATGGTGTGTCCCTTTGTACATAGGGACAACCATCGGTCACCTCCCCCAGTCAGTCCCCTCCCCCCACAGTAAAAATCACTCATGAGGGAACACATTTAACCCCTTCCCGCCCCCTAGTGGTTAACCCCTTCACTGCCAGTCACATTTATACAGTAATCAGTGCATTTTTATAGCACTGTTCGCTGTATAAATGTGAATGGTCCCAAAATAGTGTCAAAAGTGTCCGATGTGTCCGCCGCAATATCGCAGCCCTGACAAAAATCGCAGATCACCGATATTACTAGTGGAAAAAAAAAAATGTCATAAATCTATCCCCTATTTTGTAGGCGCTATAACTTTTGCGCAAACCAATCAATAAACGCTTATTGCGATTTTGTTTTACCAAAAATATATAGAAGAATACGTATCGGACTAAACTAAAGGAAAAACATTTTTTTTTTTTAAATTGCGATATTTATTATAGCAAAAAGTAAAAAATATTGTGTTTTTTTTCAAAATTGTCAGTCTTTTCTTGTTTATAGCACAAAAAATAAAAACCGCAGGGGTAATCAAATACCACCAAAAGAAAGCTCTATTTGTGGGAAAAAACTGTTAAAAATTTCATTTGAGTACAGCGTTGTATGACCGTGCAATTGTCATTCAAAGTGCGTCAGCGCTGAAAGCTGAAAATTGGTCTGGGCAGGAGGGGGGTTTAAGTGCCCAGTAAGCAAGTGGTTAAGCATAAAAGCTCAGTTTTGTGTTGAAAATAACTGTGAAATCTAAAACTTCGGTGTGTGTAACAAGATGTCTTGTCTTTTTTTTTTTGCTGATCCGAAAAATGATCTGATGTGTGACTCTGATCCGAGGAACGATCCGATCCGTGAGTTTTTTGATCCGTTGCACCCCTAGTTTCTTGCCTTTAAATGCAAGGGACATAAGTGGATGGAATGGGTTTAAGTCTGTTTTGCTCTACAAAAACAGAAAAGGACAAAAACCTTTTGCCTCGTACACACGACCGTTTTTCTCGGCATGAAAAAAGAAGACTTTTTTCCCCGACGGGATTCCTCTCAAGCCTGCCTTGCATACATGCCTGGGGTATTGTCCAAGTATGTTATGCCACTTACCCAAATATTACCTTACCTTATCTAAATAATTCAGACCAGACCTACTTTTTTGGGTTTAAATGGCCATAGCAGCCCTTTATTACAATAACCAACCATAAAACACTTTTATTACATAATATACAAAATGGTGATAAACTGAAAAACATACCATAACCTCTATGACTGAACATAACTGCCTGTTTTTCATGTCTTAGGATTTTTGAAGGCACCCTTTACTGACCAGCTGGCACCACCTTGGCCTTTTCACGGCCCCCAGCCGTAACTTACGCCAGCTCAGGGACAATTGTTTGGCCAATTCACCAGCCGATACAGCCAACTGCCCAACCACGTGTTACTTCCGCCCTTATTAGGGCATGTACAGTACACCCATACCAGAGATGGGCCCAACCCATCGTTCTCCAAAGAACGTAACCATCCCCGCCTTCAAAAACCCTACGACCTATGCCAGACGCCCAGCATGAAACCTCACGCCTGGACGGCCCGCCACACCCATAGGGCATGCTGAATACCGTCAGTCCCAAAAACCAAACCCCACCACACTCAAATGAAGCCAATCCCCTCTCAAGAACAGCCAAGGTTCCCTCTCCAAGTCTCGGTGGCGGAACGCCAAACCTCCGTTATGGACAAAGAATTTAGCCACTGCCTTATTTACTTTGATCCTGGCTCTATTAACCCGTTCCACAGACACCGCCAAGCGCCAGGATGCCCTCGCAACCATGTCAGACCATATCACAACGGTGTTGGGGAGCAGGGACCGCAAACGCAGGAAATCAAATTTAATATCCCTGCACAATTCACGGGAGGCCCGGGGCCCCAGATCATTTCCCCCCACATGCAGCAGGAGCACATCCGGGGTAGCACATCAAGCCTGAAGTAGTGATGCACCTCAGGGAGGACCCTGGACCATAGCATACCCGGGACCCCAATCCACCAGATCCTGACCTGGGCCCTGGGAAAACCCAACTGCCGACCCTCGGGCCTAACCTCAGCCCTCTTAGCCCCCCAAAACACATAGGAATGGCCCAGGATCCACACCAAGCATTCGGAACCTGAAAAACAAGACAGAAGAAGAAAACTAACACAAAACCACAAGAACCACGAATAACACAGAACCAAACGACACTAACACAGAAAGACGACACCAAACACAGTCACACTATGAGACATAAAGACAGATGACACCGCAACTCAGCCCTGACACAGGCTGGCTTATGCTCCTACCAGGACCCCCACAACCCTACAACAGGTGGGGCCGCACGTACAACCTGAAACGCTGCGACTCTCAACGCCCAAGTTGACGCACCAACCTGTCCTCCAGCCCCCAGCTGGCCACCTCAGTGGCCGCCCCGATCCTAAACAAATGGGAGTAATAATCCTGCGCTGAAAAACCCACGGCCAGGAGGCTTTTTTATAAAAACAGACCCAAATTGGAACCTAGACAAAGCGGACCCATCTAGGTGTTTTAGCAAAGGCCCGGGCTCAGCCCCCCTGAGTGCGAACCAGTCCTGCACCGCCCTCACTGGGCAGGCAGGAGAGCCGCGGACACCACCCAAAGTGACCCAAGCACCCTTCCCCGCTGGTCTGTTTTAGACCTTCTGATAAAAAGCGAAACCACACCACCCCCTAGCACAACATTGCCCACGTCCAAACCTCCACCTCCTCGCTTTGACTTTCACACTAACTCACTAATCCTCAACGCCCCAAAAAATGCCAAAATAAATGCCGTCCTAAAAAAAGGGCAGCTTCGTAAGCCGATGTGCAAACATTGCCCAGACTGCCCAACAGGGCGCCCAGCATGTCAAAGGAGACCGGGCGACGAGCATCCGGCACGGCCTTACCCCTTTGGTATTCCCTCAACACCCTCTTAACCAACACATGCTTAGTGACATCCTTGACCCCCGACACCTGAAACAAAAACGCTAAGCCGGACATTTTCCGGCTCAACCTAGATACAGAGACCCTATCCTCCACGTTCCTACCAATAAAATACAGCACCAAGCACAGACGATTTTCAAACAACCGCCTACCTCCTGCACCAGCGCTTGCCACTCCACCCATACCTTTTTGTAAGCGCGCCAAGTGGCCGGGCACACCGAATCCCGAAGTAGCCCGGTTACCGAGTGAAGCGGTCCGGGCAAGGCATCCCGTACTGCTCATCTCCCGGTGCCAAGGCACAGAATCTGTCCCACTACAAGCGAGACAGCGCATCAGCCACATTGTTCTGCACACCCGGCACATGCACCGCACACACATAACAATTGAGAAATAAACACTGAAGCACCAGATGTCTAAGGAAACGCACCACCGGAGGAGAAAACTTTGTTAATGGCCTGCACCACGCCCAGATTGTCGCAATGAAAGCGCACCCGTTTGTTCCTGAATTCCCGGCGCCAAAATTTCAACCGCCAGCACTATGGGAAATAATTCCAACAGCACCAGGTTGCCCAGTAAGCCAGCCTTGCGCCATGAGTCCGGCCACCTGCCCGCACTCCACTGGCCCCCGAGAATCCCACCGTATCCCACCGCGCCAGCAGCATCTGTGAACAGTTCCAAATCGCAATCCGACACCATCTCCTCCATCCACAAGGACCGCCTGTTGTACTGCTCCAGGAACAGCTGCCATACCCGAAAATCATCCTTGTGCTCCGCAGTCAACCGAACATAATGGTGCGGAGCCCTGACCCCAGACGTGGCAGTAGCCAACCATCTTCAGAAAATCCTACCCATGGGCATGATACGGCATGCAAAATTCAGCTTGCCCAGTATTGACTGCAGTGAACGCAACTGAATCTTTTTTGCTGCTGAGGGCATCGGTCACCACAGCCCGCAGGTCCTCCAATTTATTGCTCGGGAGCCGGCATTCCATCAACACTGTGTCAATCACGACCCCCAGGAATTTTAGTGTGGTGACCGGTCCTTCCGTCTTCGGCACACCAAACAACTCGAAGACATGCTGCAACGTGGCCAACAGCATATGGCACACCCTGCCCACTGTAGGGCCAATCACTAAAAAATCGTCCAGGTAGTGAATTATAGACCGCAACCCCGATACATCCCTCACCACCCATTCCAAGAACGAGCTAAAAGCTTCAAACAGGGAACAGGAAACCAAACAGCCCATGGGCAAGCAAAGATCCTTGAAGTACTGACCTTCCTAGATGCATCCCAACAAACGGAAGCTGCTAGGATGCACCGGCAGAAGGCAAAAAGCTGACTCAATGTCAGTCTTTGCGCCAGTAGCGCCCCCCTGCCGAACTTCCGCACCCATGCCACCGCTTTGTCAAAGGACGCGTAAGAGACAGCAAAAAACTCACGGTCAATGGCATCATTGACCGAATCGCCTTTCGGATGGGACAAATGGTGGATCAGCCGAAAGGAATTGGGCTCCTTCTTAGGTACCACCCCCAACGAAGAGATAACCAGTTCGTCCAAGGGAGGTGCCGCGAAAGGGCCCGCCATCCTTCCCAAGGCCACTTCCTTCCCCAGCTTCGCCGACACCACCGAAGGGTGGAGCCTCACGGACTGTAAGTTAGTGGGAACAGGAGGAACACTTGCCAATGCGCAGGGGATCAAGAAACCCTCAGAAAAACCCTGGAAAAGAAGACGTGCCGCCGCCCGATTGGAGTACCTACTTAGAAAGGGAGCCAACTTTTCCACCTTTACCGGAGTCCTCCCTCTTGCCAGCCTCACGAACTTACCTTTGCTTGAAGCACTTCGGGAGCGGATGAGAACCCCCGCACCCGGAGCACTCATGGCGAAAGCGTCAGGATCCCCCGAATCTGCAGGTCCCTTCGTTGAACTGGCAGCAGAATCCCTTATGCTTTCCGGCCGATGGCAACGAGGTTCCGGGACAACCCCAGCCCCCCCCCCGTGAAAGGGGGCGTTAGTAGCGCGCACCAGAGTCATCAGTTTCATCCACAAACTGATATCTTTGTGGTCCCACCGCAGCGAGGGCCTGAGAGCCTTCCGCTGCCTAAACTGCTCGTCGTACCTCAACCAGGCCACACCCGCTGAGCTTCGCCAATCGCGTCCGCATAGCCAAAAAGTGCTGAACACTGCTCGGGAGACTTTTTGCCGATCACACTGGCCAGAATATTGGAGCCAATTGCCAAACATCCTGGGAATAAGCCGATAACCCAGTTTTTCCTCCTTCTCCTTCATCTCGTCCGGTTTGACCTTATCCAGGTTACATTTTTCCAGGGGTAGTAGGGAGAATATCTCCACATAATCCCCCTTCCAAATCCTGTCCCGCACTGCGATGGAGCATACACACAGCCGGTTTTCCCAGCCAAAAGCTCTCATGGCAGTTTTCCCGAGGGGAAAAATGGTCGTGTGTATGAGGCATTTTCCGTTTCTTTTCTCCTAGATCATAAGCTCTTACAAGCAGGGCCCTCTGATTCCTCCTGTATTGAATTGTATAACTGTACTGTCTGCCCTCATGTTGCAAAGCGCTGCGCAAACTGTTGGTGCTATATACATCCTGTATAATAACAATACAGTATAACAGACTCAGATGTAAACAGGCCTGTAATGTAAATTTGGTTCAGTTCAACTGAAAAACCGATAGATGAATCCAGACTGAACGCTTTTTCTGTTATTGTTATCACACCTCTTCAACAATGTATTTACTCAATCATTCTATTCAAATAGAGACAATAAGTCATTCTGCTGTATGGTAACATCGTGTGCACCACATTGAACATGGACCAGAGTTGTCTGAGGAGATTAGAAAGAAAATAAGGCTATATGACCATTTGCAAGCAGCTTGAGGTTCCAGTGTGTAGATTTGCAAATCGTATTAAGTAGTTTAAGGTCCATGGGAGTGTAGTCAACCTTCCTGGATGTGGCTACAAGAGGAAAATTAACCTGAACTCCAAGGTCCACGTATATCATTGTCTGAGCAACAGCGGGTTTAAAGGAAGAAGACTCAGGAGGACTCCATTGGTAAATAGAAAACATGAAATAGATAAAAAAAAATTTTTTACAACAACGTGTCTTTTGGGCAGATGAGACAAAACTGGAGCTTTTGGGCAAACCACATATGCACTATGTACAGAAATAGGAAAAACACGGGTTTTCAAATAAAAGAACACCATATTGTGAAACATGGAGGAGGCTCAATTGTGTTTTTGGGGCTGCCTTGAATCTGTGGAGTGCAATGAAATCAAGTCTATTAAGGAATTATTGAGCAAAGTGTACTGTCCAGTGGCAGAAAACTATATCGGTGTCACAGATCATTGATCATTGGTTCTCCAAAAGGATGACCAAAAACACAGAGCTAAAAGCATCCAAGGATGGCGAATAACCAAACATTGGACTATTCTGATAAGGCCTTCTATGAGCCCTGTTCGGAATTCCATCAAACATTTGTGGAAAGAGCCGACACGTGCAGTCTGGAGAGGACATCCTTTAAAGATTAACTCCACTTTTTTTGATAAAATAAAAAAAAAAACATTCCCCTCTGGGTGATATATGCACATTACAAGGATTTTAACAAACTTTGTTGCAGATTCCTAACTTTTGTTATTCTGAAGAAATCCCTGCGTGTTTGTCTGTGCCCATGCGGTAAGTGAATCTAAGGAGTAGTTTCCTAATTATCAACCAGCTGCTGCCTTTGCAGGGCTCTAATGAGGAAAATTGCAGGGTCTGCATCCCTTTATACGTGATTTCCTATTGGAAGTATCTCGCAGGGGATGCCTGAAATCTTACTTGTATCTTAGTATCTTTATTTTATATTTGTGTGTATACATGCTATGTCAATATATCATGTGTAATGTTTTTTTCTTCTTTGGGTACTAGTGGGTAGTGTCCTAGGGGATTTTTGTTATTAATTTAGGTTCATGTCATCATTTAATATTCCCTTTGGACACTAGTGGGCAGTGTCCTAGAAAGTTTCTGATATGACCATAAGTCTATGCCCCTGGGTGAGCCTTCCTTTATTTCCTCACCTTGGTGTAATATTCTTTGGTTATATTTTTATATTAATTAGAGTGTATTCCATGAATATTTTAATTTATATTAGTGGTTTTTATTATCGCAACTTTTTCCTGATCCAGCTGCAGGAATTTATTAGCCTTTCACGTTCTTCCTCCCACTTCCGGTTTGCGGCTTTGGAACGCATTAAGCACCCGGTACGCATTATAAGGATGTCACTTCCGGTTTTAATTCATTTGACTGGATGTTTACATTCCTTTGATGTAGCCCACTTGAGCGCCGGCTTCGCTTCCGGATGTGGGCGTCCGTCCATCGAGGTGGGTGGATGATGGGAATGTTCTATCTCCTGTGATGACGCACTCAGTCTAGCATCTGACTGCGTTTTCTTTATGTATTCGATCCCGCCCTCTGGAAGTGGGTATGTTATTATGTTTAATTTGCTTTCCATCTCCGTGGACCGCACGGCCATTTTGCGCATGCGCGGCCGTGCTTATCACTGCTGTTTCTTTTTTGTTTGATTACCAATGATGCAGCCCAGTGCGCATGCGCGGGGGCGCTTTGTGGATGGCAGAGATGGGAATCAGCTGTGTACTCCCTCCTGCTGTCCAATTAGAGAAAGAAGCTGTTGTCACTTCCCTATATATATTGTGCGTGCTCACATAATTGGCCATGCCTCTGATGATATCCCTTCGGATGAAACATGTCAGGCTGACCAATGTGAACACGCTTTGACCTGCAGTTTGTTACCTGCCTTAAAACATATGCTTTCCTGTAAGTAGAATTTTAAATAAACCTTTTTGTTTGATATTACGGGCTTCACTATGCTGCCTCTTTTTTTCTTATTGATTAACCTTGTCTGAGGAGGACTGTATAGCATTACCATACACCGAGTCCTGAAGGTTTCCTTGATGCTGGTGTTGTTTGGATATTCCTGCCATTATTCCATCAAGCCTGGAGAGCTGTATCCATCTTTGATCCTCTACATTTGTCATTAACGTTTGAACATGTTCACCTTCTGGTAAGCAGATTGTGAGCACAATTGGTGTGGTGTGTCGTTCCTTCACACTGAAATCCTTGGTGGTGGTGTTTCAACATTTTTTGCATTTACCTTCATATATTGATTTTTACTTGGACTGTCACGTTTATTTGCTTTATTGAAGCGCTGCATTTTTGGATTCACATATTTTTGCGTTTGCTTCATCAACAGACTGTGCACGCTGCTTTTGTTATTGCATTATAATATTTTTTCACTTTTAGCGCAAATATTTGTTCACCCTGTTTACACTGTTTATTTGATTTGTTTTTCTTTTTCGTACATTACGGGACACAGAGCGACATAGTCATTACTAATGGGTTATATAGATACCGTCAGGTGCTGGCACTGGCAACTTCCAAAACCGGAAGTACCCTCCCCTATATAAGCCCCTCCCATCCGGGAGCACCTCAGTTTTTTGCCAGTGTCTAAGGTGTTGGCCAAGAAGAAACATGTGTTTTTCACTGAGCTTGCGTACAGGTTCTTTTGGGCCTCAGTAAGCTATTCCGGATCCGACCAAAAAAGCTTCATAGCTAAACGGTCGGTACCCGGGCCTTGCAAAGAAGAGCAAGGTTTTGCCTGTAATGCTTCTCTTAGGAGAGCTGGACCCTGGGATCCAGAGCTCTGGTCATACCCACGACCAAGATGTTTTCTGTGCAGGGTGCTATACAGGTCCAGGGGAGTGG
Source organism: Rana muscosa (assembly GCA_029206835.1). Taxonomy (NCBI): domain Eukaryota; kingdom Metazoa; phylum Chordata; class Amphibia; order Anura; family Ranidae; genus Rana; species Rana muscosa. Next base: position 1,048,840,736 of record CM055117.1, read on the forward strand.
AATCCTTGGGAACCCGGTCCCTGAAGGTTTGATTACAATGCCTGCCGTGATAGGTGAAGTTTGGGCTTTTGTGGACCAAACAAAGTCCTGCGGCGGGGAACAGGTAAGTGGGGGCCCCCAGGAACTTGGTTCTATTGGGGGACCCCCAAGCCTAATTTGTCTTTCTGTCTGTTACCTAATGGTATTCCCGCAAGATTCTGTGCATGCCTGTAACTGCTAAAAAAATGTAATAATTTTTAATGGTGGTCAAGAAAAAAAAATAAAAATTTTTTTTTTATATATATTTAATATATTAGACTGCGGTACCTGTGTTTGTCCACTAGAGGCCGCTGTGGAATGTTTTCTTGTCATGTGGACTAGTTTCTTCTCAGCAGAGCAAAGTCCAGGCAGTTGGTGAGTTCTCTTATAGGAAACTGCTTCCTCTGCCATGTTGCAGTGCTCGTCCATCCCCCGGCCTGCGGCAAAAAGGGGCCCTGGCTCCTGTCCCTTTGTTTCCATTTTTGAAATTAGCGCCGAAGGCGCACGTGGCCGCGCGCGTGCACGCGCCTCTATATATAGAGGTGAGCCGGAAAAGGGGGCGGAGCCTGGGGGATGACGCTCTGTGCGCGCCGCAGCGCTTCTGCGCATGTGCGGGCGTCCCAGCAGGTTTTAAAAACCACAATATTGTAGTAAGCTGGCTATGAAGTACAGAGACAGAGCTGGCAACATTTAAAGGCATACAGCAAGCGGTTGATACAGGCATCCCCTAGAAAGGCACATTAGTAGACACCAACTGTTTCTTATAGCAGCATTTATGCTAGACTATTATCAGTAACTGGTGTATTTCGGCTGGAATACCTCAGCTTTGTGGCTTAGGAATATGCCGTCTAAAAACTCCGGGACTAGAAATTCCAGGAGGAATAGGGGGTCTCCATCGGGCTCTGAGGATCTTGGGCATGCTTTGGCTGCACCAGTCTCCCCTGAAGAATCAGAGGTTAGTGACCGTAGGGCACCCCCAGGAGTACCTGGTACTGTGGCTGTCCTCAGTTCACCTGCTCCTGTGTATGTAACAGAGGAGGTTTTTTCCTCAGCTCTGGGAGGGCTGGAAGAGAGATTGTCAGCATTGATCGCTGCTTCCCTGTCACAGGAGAAAAGCGCTCGATCTCCGTCTCCTCCCTCAGAGTGCCTGTTAACAGAGCAACAGTCCCATACAGAGGTCGACCTACCTGAGGGGGATCAGGATGAGGTCGATTCGGTTGCAGAGGAATCAACAGTGGAAGAGCCGTTCTCAGCATCACATGCTGAAAGGTTATGGGTTCAGTCCCTGACTAATATGGTCCGATCAGCATTTAAAATGCCACTTGCGGAGCCATCCTCCACTTCTGTCTCCTCGTTGGGGTCGCTAAAAGCTCCCCAGACTGTTTGTTCCTTTCCGATCCATCCTTTACTGGAGGGGCTCATTTACCAGGATTGGGAGCATCCTGACAAAATATTTACTCCTCCCAAGAGATTTCCGGTGGTCTATCCTATGGAGGATAAGTTCATCAGAAAATGGAGGGTCCCTACAGTGGACGCAGCCATCTCTTGTGTGAATAAATCACTGACATGTCCGGTGGAAAATGTCCAAATGTTCAAGGACCCAATAGATAAAAAATTGGAGTCCTTATTGAAATCTGCTTTTTCTACAGCAGGATTGGTGACACAACCAGCAGTGGCAGCTATTGGGGTCTGCCAAGCAGTGAAGGATCAGTTGAAACAGGTCTTAAGGGACTTGCCAGATCAGCAGGCTCTTGCCCTAGCTGATCTACCTAGAGCCTTATGCTTTGCGGTGGACGCTATAAAGGATTCAATCCATCAGGCCTCCCGCCTTACGCTGTCTGTAGTACATATGCGCAGGCTTCTATGGCTCAAAAACTGGTCTGCTGAAGCTCCCTGTAAAAAATTGCTGGTCAGCTTCCCATTTCATGGGGAGCGCTTATTCGGGGAAGACCTGGACAAGTATATCCAGAGAATTTCCAGCGGTAAAAGTACACTTTTGCCGGTTAAAAATAGAGTTAGAGGTCCCTCTTTTAAGAGGCCGGCTTCTCCAGTCCCTAGGGCATCGGCTGTGAAACAGTTCCGACGGCCTCCTCGGTCAAATCCCGGAGGTAGAAATCAGGGACAGTTGCAGGGTAACAAGAAGCCCTGGAGCAGGAGAGGTACAAAACCTCCCCCAAAGTCAAATGCATGAAGGGTTGCCCCCACCCAATCGGGTGGGGGGAAGACTTCAGTTGTTCACAGAGACCTGGCGGGACACGATCCGAGACAGATGGGTGCTCTCCGCAGTAAATCTGGGATACAAATTGGAGTTAAAAAACTCCCCTTCTTCCCGCTTTATAAGGTCAAACGTGCCAAGGGATCCCCAGAAGAGAGGATCCCTCCTGTTGGCACTAGAACAATTATTGCTACAAGCAGTAATTATAGAGGTTCCCCTGGAAGAGTGGGGGTTCGGGTTTTACTCAAACCTCTTTACAGTTCCGAAGCCAAACGGGGACGTGAGGCCCATACTAAATCTAAAAGGGCTAAACAAATTCCTGCATATCAGGACTTTCCGGATGGAGTCGATCCGATCGGTAGCCACTGCCCTACAAGGGGAGGAATGGTTAGCCTCGATCGACATCAAGGATGCTTATTTGCACATTCCCATCTTTCCAGCCCACCAAAAATTTCTACGCTTTGCGGTAGAAGGCCGCCATTTTCAGTTCAGAGCCTTACCCTTCGGTCTGGCCACAGCACCAAGAGTGTTCACAAAAATTTTGGCCCCGTTATTGGCCAATCTAAGAACACGAGGTGTAACGATAATGGCATATCTAGACGACTTGTTGCTGATAGACCACTCAGTGGAAAAACTAGAAGTGGTTGTTCACGAGACAATCAAGTATCTGGAATATCACGGTTGGATTATCAACCGAGACAAGTCAGCCCTAAAACCAGTCAAAAGTCTGGAATACTTGGGGCTAAGGCTGGATTCAGACCAGAGAAAAATTTTCTTGCCTCAAGAAAAGGGGTCGTCTTTGAGAGATTTGATCCACTTAGTGGGCTCAAAAAGACAGCCATCCATACGCCTGTGCATGAGGCTGCTGGGAAAGATGGTGGCATCATTCGAAGCAGTACCCTACGGTCAATTCCATTCAAGGAAGTTGCAAAGGGCCATACTGTCAGCCTGGAACAAAAAAGTTCAGGCTCTGGACTTACCAATGTCCTTGTCCCCTTCCGTTCGCAGGAGCCTCCGCTGGTGGTTGGTTCCCCAGAATCTGGAAAGAGGGAAATCCTTCAGTCCGATTTCCTGGAAGGTGGTCACTACAGATGCCAGCCTTGTAGGCTGGGGAGCAGTACTGGAGCAATGGTCTCTCCAGGGCAAGTGGTCAGAAGCAGAAAAGGCCCTGCCCATCAATCTCTTAGAGATTCGAGCAGCCCGGTATGCCCTAGTAGCATGGACATCCAAACTCCAAGGGTCCCCTGTCAGAGTTCAATCAGACAATGCCACAGCAGTGGCATATATCAATCGTCAGGGGGGCACCAGGAGTCGTGCAGCCCAAAGGGAAGTAAATTACATCCTGAGATGGACAGAAAGATATGTCCCAGCCATATCTGCGGTATTCATTCCAGGAGTGGAGAATTGGAAGGCGGACTTTCTAAGTCGCCAACAATTATGCCCAGGGGAATGGTCCCTTCATCCCGAGGTTTTCCGGACAATATGTCAGCGGTGGGGAACACCGGATGTAGATCTGCTAGCATCCAGATTCAACACAAAAGTGGACAGGTTTGTCTCTTGGACAAGGGATCCCCTAGCTTGCGGCTCGGATGCCCTAGTGTTCCCTTGGGATCAGTTCAAGCTGATATATGCATTCCCACCGCCACAATTGTTACCTCGATTACTCCGCAGAATCAGGGTAGAAAAGAAACCAGTGATTCTGGTGGCTCCAGCGTGGCCCCGAAGAGCATGGTACGCGGAGATTGTAAAAATGTCTGTGGGGAGTCCTTGGACCCTCCCACATCGTCCGGACCTGCTTTCGCAGGGACCGATATACCACCCTTCCTTACCAGCCCTAGGTTTGACGGCCTGGCTATTGAAGCCCACATTCTAAAGAAGAGAGGGCTCTCTAATGCTGTGGTGTCTACCATGATCAATGCCAGGAAACCGGTATCCAGGCAGATCTACTATAGAATCTGGAAGGCGTACATCGCCTGGTGTGAGGCCAGAAAATGGCATCCACGTAAATACGTAATAGGTAGGATTCTGGACTTCCTACAATGGGCTGTAGATAGGAAGCTTGCCTTGAGTACTATCAAGGGTCAGATTTCGGCCTTGTCAATATTTTTTCAAAGGCCCTTGGCTTCGCATTCACTAGTCAAAGCCTTTATACAAGGAGTGATGCGTATTAGTCCTCCGGTTAATATTCCCATATGTCCATGGGATCTAAACTTGGTTCTGTCAGTTCTACAGAAACAACCATTTGAACCATTACAGCATATTTCCTTGGTGCTTCTCACCAGGAAATTGATTTTTCTAGTAGCCATTTGTTCGGCTAAAAGAGTGTCGGAATTAGCAGCTATGTCCTGTAAGGAGCCATATCTGGTTATCCATAAGGACAGAGTAGTGTTACGTCCTCATCCAGCCTTTCTTCCTAAGGTGGTATTGAGGTTTCATTTGAACCAAGATATGGTTCTTCCTTCTTTTTTCCCCAAACCTACTTCGGTAGAGGAAAAGTTATTGCATTCTTTGGATGTAGTAAGAGCAGTTAAAGCTTATCTAAAAGCCACTGCTCAGATTCGCAGAACGGATACTTTGTTTATTCTGCCGGAAGGCCCCAGAAAGGGTCAGGCAGCGTCAAAATCTACTTTAGCCAAGTGGATTTGACAGGTCATAATACAAGCCTATGGCTTGAGAAGGAGACCGCCTCTGTTCAAAGTTAGAGCGCACTCCACGAGAGCAGTTGGAACTTCATGGGCAGTGCATCACCAGGCCTCCCTGGCTCAAATCTGTAAGGCCGCAACATGGTCTTCAGTACACACGTTTACTAGGTTCTACCAGGTGGACGTTAGAAGTCAGGAGGATGTCGCCTTTGGGCGCAGTGTGTTGCAGGCCGCAAAAGATCCTCATGTCTGATAGCGCTCAGCTTATATATGGTGTATCCCCCCCCTCATTTGGCATTGCTTTAGGACATCCCATTAGTAATGACTATGTCGCTCTGTGTCCCGTGATGTACGAAAAAGAAAATAGGATTTTTATAACAGCTTACCTGTAAAATCCTTTTCTTGGAGTACATCACGGGACACAGAGCTCCCACCCCTCTTTGGGGACACTTATTGCTTTGCTACAAAACTGAGGTGCTCCCGGATGGGAGGGGCTTATATAGGGGAGGGTACTTCCGGTTTTGGAAGTTGCCAGTGCCAGCACCTGACGGTATCTATATAACCCATTAGTAATGACTATGTCGCTCTGTGTCCCGTGATGTACTCCAAGAAAAGGATTTTACAGGTAAGCTGTTATAAAAATCCTATTATTTGCTGCTTTTGTTTTTCCTTAATATGGATATTTTTGATTTTCGAAATTCACGTTCCGTCAATTTTAAAGACATCTTTAATAATGTAGAGATTCAACAAAATCTAGACATTGGAGGTCTTTTTGTTCGTTTAAAAAATCTGATGATCTCAGAAGTTCATGGCTACTGGGACATAGCCTTCCTGGAGAAATATTTGGAAGACAAAATGGTGCCCAGAAGCCTGAGATTCGAGATCACCCCGCAAGAGGATGAAATGGACCTCTTGGGTTGGTTTAAATATTTTAATGATGTTGGTTTGGATCTGTTGCGGTTCTTAATCGCCAGGAAACGACATAAATTAAACCAGCTCGATAAGGATATATCTGAAGTTAAAGACAAATTGTCATCTTATAAGGAATCAGAGGAGTATAAAATCAAATCTGAGAACCTTAAGAAAATTCTCGAAAAGGAAGACCTTGATCAGAGAATCAAAAAGAAGAAGTTAACAAGAGATTTAGAAGATTATTGTAACGACACCCCAAATACGAAAGGGGGTAACACCGTTTAAATATCTTTCCTCTCCTGGACACAATTCACTGTCGATCCTCCACAGTCAGACGACCCCTTCCCATAGGAATTAATCCTTCTGGAAGAACGAGACGCACTCTGTATCTTCCTAGGATCGAATGAATTTATTGAGAAAAACATTGTAACTTTTATACCCATCCAATACTGCATTAACCTAAAATGAACAATGATCCAGCTCCACTCACAACATAACAAGAGCCAATACACATTATTTTGACGTCTGCTAGGAGACAACAGGTTCTAATCCCCTTTATGTTTAAATAACTATGCATGACCTTTATATTCACCAGACTGTCTGGTACTTTACAATACACACAAGGACAGACTTAATTTCCCCAATCCACATCACCACACACCATGAACAGGTCTTCTAGAAGCTGGAATTCATTAGCATTACACTAGGCAAACAGGTGATTGAGGCTGAACACCTCAGTATCTCTCAATTAACCTGTTAAGTTCAGAATAAGACAATATTGTGGACTAATATTACTATTTCAATTTCAAGCAATCCAAGCCATATTCTTAATGTCCATGGTTTCCTGGCTCACCCTGTGTCCAAAGTGACCCCCCTGTCACACATCTCCCCTTTCGGCAGGAGACTAACACAGGAGGCGACCCCAGACAGGTTGACTCCGAAGTTAGTCCATAGGTCCATTCTTCTAATGCCGGTATCCACACAGTACCCCAAATAAATTGCTTCAAACAGAGCATTACTTACCCAGCCAACCTCTGCCTCTCTCAAAGAACATACCCGCCGCTGGGGAGAAGACAGGGTGACTGGGCTCAGTCCGTCATGCTGTTGGGGATCTGGGCCGACTGCCCAGCATCCCTGGGGTATACAAGTGGAGACTAAAGTCCCATCCACTTGTGGTAGGTGAAAATCCCCAAGTGCTTGCAAAGCAAGGCTGACATCCTCCTGTCTCAGTGTCACACCATTTTCTGGGGTTGGGTCAGTGAAGACCGAAGTCCCATCCAGTACCACAGGAACTCCCTCTTCTGTTAGTTGAGAGCAGAGGCCCGCGGCACTCTGCTCTGTTGCCAGCTCTTCTGCTGGGTTGCTGTGAGTGGAGACCGCAGTCCCATCCACCGATATCAGCTCAAGTTGCAGTTGTGTGCAGAGGCCAGTAGCATTCTGCCCTGCTGCCAGTGATTCAGCTGGGGGTAAAAGCTTTACCACCTCAGCTTGTTGCTGGAGAGAGGGGCCAACTGCCCCGGCTCCCTGAAACTCCACAGTTGTTTCCGGTGCTGGGTAGAGGTTGCTATCACTCTGCCCTGTTGCCAGCACTTCTGCTGGGGACTCCACACCATCTGCTCTGGCTAACTGTTGAGGAGGGAAAAGGGCTGCTTCTCCTCCCTGCATCTCTGAAATCCCCCGGGAAAGAGGAACCATCACCTTTTCACCTCGGGCCTCCAAAACTGCCACGGGTGTAGAGCAGGGGTCTGCAGTACTCTGTCCTGCTGTCAGTACTTGGGCAAGCGATGCATAATCCCTACCATCCTCTGAACAGTCCCTTAAGTCCATACCTAATGTAATCTGTGGCTGGGGAGATGAGCCAACTGCCCTAGCTCCCTGGAACTCCATATCATCCACTTCGGCTTTAGGGATGGCAATCTTCAGATTTTCCACTGCCGATTCTTCAGCCAGGCTAGCTCCCTGAAACTCCATATCATCCACTTCGGCTTTAGGGGTGGCAATCTTTAGATTTTCCACTGCCGATTCTTCAGCCAGGCTAGCTCCCTGGAACTCCATATCATCCACTTCGGCTTTAGGGATGGCAATCTTCAGATTTTCCACTGCCGATTCTCCAGCCAGGCTAGCTCCCTGGAACTCCATATCATCCACTTCGGCTTTAGGGATGGCAATCTTCAGATTTTCCACTGCCGATTCTTCAGCCAGGCTTTCAGAGTTGTCAACTGGTATTTCCTGATAGTCCCAGGCAAAGGGAGCCCCACCCTGCTCCTGAGCAGAGTCTAGCAGCTGTTTGTAGGCAATCTCCAGCTCCCATTCCTGAACGGCCAGAAACTCCAAATCTTCCTGTGCCCAGTGCCCTTCTGAGACATTCAGTCTTTGTTCTCTGTGCTCCATTATTTCCTCCAAACGCCACTCCCGATCACTCCCAAAGTCAGGGTCCTCGGACAGCCTCCAATACAACAATCCCAGGCCATTATAGTCAAAGCCTTCCGTGGGGCTGTCATCCGCTGACCACTGGCACTCTTGGGCTACATACCACCGGAGGGCTCTGTAGCTCTCGTCCAATCGCATCTCTGCCCGGATCAGCCTGCTTAACTCAGCTGTCCACTCCTGCTTCGGTTGTTCCCCCAATAACAGCATTCGTACTTCATACTGCGACCAGTACCTTACATGGATGGAGGGAAGAACTTTTCCCTGGTGTTGTTGCTCGAGAGCTAGCGCTTTCTTCCAGAGTTCGCAGCGGATTAAATCAGACCATCCCAGCAGGACCTCCTCTGATACTGGTCCTCTATGCTGTATCTGCATCTCTCGCAACCTCCTTCTGAATTCCTTTTCCATGTCGGCTGGTATCTGTATCTCTCCTCTCCTTTCAGTTGGTGCTGCTTCTTTAGGTGTTGTCTCCGATAGCCGTATTTCCGCCATTCTCTGCTTATGTTGCCGCTCTAGCTCTCTCTTTTGTCGCTCTAGTTCTTTCTCTTGTCGCTCTCGTTCTCTCTCTTGACGCTCTCGTTCTCTCTCTTGACGCTCTCGTTCTCTCTCTTGACGCTCTCGTTCTCTCTCTTGACGCTCTCGTTCTCTCTTTTGTCGCGCATCCTGCAGCTGGATGCCTCTAATGGCTTCCTGTATGGCGGTCTCTGATGGGTTAGCACCATATAATTCCAAGCGCTGTCGAACTCGTTGCTGAAACAAGTCTTCAACTGACCAGGGTCCTGCATCACCCTCCTTCGGCTGCATAGCTGGTCATTCACTGTGGTGGTTTGGAGTGTCCCAGGAACTGGAGGGAAAATCCCGCTGCTGCCAACCAATGTAACGGCTGCCCAAGTATGAAGGGGTTAACGCCGTTTAAGATATTCGTGCCGTTACAATTATACTAGCAGTCATATGTTTAAATGGCAGGTTAAAAGAATGTCCCTTGCTGAGGGAGGAGCAGGAAATTCCTCTGGACCAGTTGTACACCTTAAACCTTCAGCCCCTCCCATTCCCTAACATCAGTCTAATGTGACTAATACCAATACGCCCAAAGGGGGATGGAGAAGGGTTGTCAATAATAGTCAGAAACCCCTTCCTTACAAACACCCATAGTAAGGGGGGTCACCCAAAAAAACAGGGCCATAATGACTATGTTCAATATGACCATCGTGATCACTATGATGACATCCCAACATACAATTATTATGCACCTTTGGGAGAACGACAGGGTGTCTATGATGATTATGATGATCAGTGTTACATTGTTCAGCATCCTTCTGTCAGGACCCCAAGGAATACACGTCCTGAACCTAGATGTTCAGGCTGGGATAGCCCAGGTCTTTATCCACCTACAGTAGGAGACCGCATATACCCTATTCTGGCCCTTCCCATCACTCTGATCCATCATCCTCCTCTACTGACCCTTTTTTTCCCAGGGTCCCACAGAGAGGAAAAAGAGGGGGAGAACCAGGAGAGGGACCCGAGGGGGGAGGAGGAGCCGATCGAAAAAGGCCAAGGGTGTAAGGGATGCTGGCATTTTCAACCTTAGCCAGCATTCTCTGATGATGAAAAATTTGTTTTGGATCATGGGCTTAAGTTCGCTCCTGATAAACCTCTGAGTAAATTTGGGGCGTTTATAGATATTCAAAAATATATTCGAAAGGTCAACATTAAAAGATATTTTTTGTCGCAACCGGTTCCGATTACCTCCAATGAAACCAATGGGGTGAGACATTAAGGCCTGGCCAATTCCTCTCTCTTTAACCCGCCTGGTTTCATACCCCCTTCCATTTTGGTCTTTAGGGAACTGATCCTGAAAGATCTTGATAGATTAAAAATCAAAAAGAATTATCAGGACTCCCGATTTCGTGATGGATTAAAATCCCTGAAAGAGAGAGACAATATCATAGTTCATCCGGCAGACAAGGGAGGGGCTATTGTGGTCATGGACAAATATTATGTCTCAGAAATGGAGAGAATTTTGTCTGATGCAGACACATATATTCCACTTAGCCATGACCCTATTTTCAAATACAAGAAGGAACTTACATCACTTATAGATGCGGGTTATGAAAAAAATCTCTTAAATAAAAAAGAGAGGGATTTCCTCAAACCTTTAGCCCCTAAGAAATCCATCATGTACTTTTTACCTAAGGTACATAAGAGTTTGACCAGTTTACCTGGAAGACCCATCATTAGTGGACTGGACTCTATTACCTCGAGAGTGGGCAAGTATGTTGATGGTTTTGTGCAGCCCTTGGTATCGGATACCCCTTCCTTTATTAAGGATTCTGCACAAGTCATTAGAACCTTTGAGGCATTAGAGTGGAGGGATGGCTACATTTTGGCCACCGCTGATGTGGCCTCCCTCTACACCATCATTTCACACTCTGATGGTTTGGAAGCAGTTGAAACCTTTCTTGGAAGAGATTCTAGTTTGGTTTTGTCTCAACAGGAGTTTATTTTAGACGTATTAAAATATGCTATGACCCATAACTACTTTTGGTTTGGGGGAACCCACTACCTTCAAAATAGGGGGGTCGCTATGGGCGTGAAATTTGCGCCCAGTATTGCCAATTTATTCATGGCTAAATGGGAGGAGGATGTTGTCTATACTAACAGAAGGTCTGAATTGATCTTCTGGGGTACATATGTAGACGACATCCTCCTGTGGAATGGCGACTTAACGTCTTTAACCACTTTTATCGACCATTTGAATAATAACTCACTGGGGATTGTATTGGAGTTCACAGTGAGTACTGAGAATGTTAGCTTTCTGGATCTTGACATACAGATCAGGAATGGCACTTTTAATATAACAACTTTTTTTAAAGTACAGACCGTAATGGTTATATAGGACAAGGCAGTTGTCATCATCCCTCATGGTTGAAGTCCATTCCCAGGAGCCAATTTCTTCGTTTGAGGCGTAACTGCACTCTTAAGGAAGATTTCTTTATACAAGCCAATGTATTAAAGGAGAGATTTATAGAAAAAGGCTACTCAGCTAATGACCTTAATACTAGCATTGGAGAAGTAGGTGGTATGGATCGTGCGCTTGTTCTTCAAAAGAACAAGACATCTGGCAATGAGACTAACTACAATTTCGCCATAATCACCACCTTTTCGAAACAATACAATGACATTAAAAAAGGAAGGGAAAGTGCAGCGCTAAAAAATTGATTGTGAAAAATCGTAAATTGATAACTTAATAATTGAAATTAATAAATTATTTATAACCCCACAATGAGTGTGAAGGGATATATATGTGATGTGATAAAAAATAGGCAGTGAAAAAATAATTATTTTTGTGAAAAAAAAAAACTATTTTAGTTGGGTGGTGAAAAAAAGGGTAAAAAGGAAAACTAGTGCAAGGTTCCAGGAAAAAGGTGAATATAAAATCCAAAAACCGGGGATGAAAGGGGAAGGAGATAATAAATAGTGAATGGAGGAATAATAGCAAAGATTTGCAAATATAATATATCTGAAATATAGAAAATGCAAAAAATTGTAAAAAGCACAAAAAATTGGACTGAAATTGCTCAGTACACAAAATTAGGTGATTATAGAGAAAAAACAAAAACAAAAAAAAGCAAAAAAGAGGTCCCATAAAACTAATAATACTAATAATAATATAGTCCCAAAGGGTGATGTTCAAAGTGAAGATAGAAGTGATGAACCAATCTTCCCAAGGAAATGTGGAGACTTTAGGTGTAACACCCTGGTGGTGGATAGTCTGCTTACCAGATTGCCGTGACTGTGTTGAACAGTCTCACCCAGCACAGGGAATAGGTTTCCCCAGAACCTTTGTGTCTCCACGATGACTGTGCGATAATGGAAATCTTCAGGAACTCACATGGAAAGAAATGAATATGCCCATAGTGTAGTATGTAAAGCCCAATGCTTTATTAAATCAAAAATTGCACTTACAATGAGGTAGATTATGTGTAGCGGTAATGGATGCGGCGTCTCGATACTCCTGTATATGTTCGTTCCCTTGGCGTCCGCGGCACCTCCTCTCGGTAAGGTATTGCGTGATGACGTCAGCGGCCCCCAAGAGCTAGGGCTTTCTGTTTTCCAATGACATTAAAATAATTTTTTCCAAACATTGGGGGGTCTTACGAAATGATGTTTTGGGACCAGTTTTACCTGATAAGCCGCAAGTCGTTTTTAGAGGGGTTCCCACTTTGAGACTCCAGTTGGCCCCCAATATTCTAGATGCCCCCAATAGGGTTTCCTTTTTTCAAAATACGAAAGGCTACCATCCTTGCCATTACTGTAATGTGTGTATTAATAACAAAGATAAAAGCAGAAAAATCTGCCAATTCAGTTCACACACTACAGGAATGACTTTTGAAATTAACACCTTCATCACGTGCACATCTCTTAATGTAGTATACCTTCTGATTTGCCCTTGCAGTCTTCAGTACGTAGGCCGCACGACACGTGCTATGCATGTCCGTGTGAACGAACATATTGGAAATATAAAAAGGAGGCTTTCCTAAGCACACAGTATCTCGGCACTATTTGGAGTGCCATAATAAGGATCCAAAAGGTACCACTTTTGTGGCAATAGATCGTTTCACTCCGCATTGGCGGGGTAGTACATCCAAGCGGGAAATTTCTAAGATAGAGACCCGCTGGATTTATGACCTCAAGTGTTACACCCCATTCGGCTTGAACGTCGAATGGGATGTGAATTGTTTTATCAATAATAGTTGAGCTCCATATATAACCACAATTTACCAATTTTTTAATAGATTCTATAGATCATTCTTTACCACTAATCTTAATTGTTCACTTGGTATGTATTTTAATAATGTAGTGGAAGATTTATACATTTTTCTTCATTTACATTTTATTTTATATTTGTGTGTATACATGCTATGTCAATATATCATGTGTAATGTATTTTTCTCCTTTGGGCACTAGTGGGTAGTGTCCTAGGGGATTTGTGTTATTAATTTAGGTTCATGTCATTATTTAGTCATCATTTAATATTCCCTTTGGAAACTAGTGGGCAGTGTCCTAGAAAATTTCTGATATGACCATAAGTCTATGCCCCTGGGTGAGCTTTCCTTTATTTCCTCACCTTGGTGTAATATTCTTTGGTTATATTTTTATATTAATTAGAGTGTATTCCATGAATATTTTAATTTATATTAGTGGTTTTTATTATCGCAACTTTTTCCTGATTCAGCTGCAGGAATTTGTTATCCTTTTACGTTCTTCCTCCCACTTCCGGTTTGCAGCTTTGGAACGCATTAAGTACCCGGGACGCATTATAAGGATGTCACTTCTAGTTTTAGTTCATTTGACCAGATGTTTACATTCCTTTGATGTAGCCCACTCGAGCGGCGGCTTCGCTTCCGGATGTGGGCGTCCGTCCATCGAGGTGGGTGGATGATGGGGATGTTCTATCTCCTGTGATGACGCACTCAGTCTAACATCTGACTGTGTTTTTTTTATGTATTCAATCCCGCCCTCTGGAAGTGGGTATGTTATGTTTAATTTCCTTTCCATCTCCGTGGACCGCACGGCCATTTTGCGCATGCGCGGTCGTGCTTATCACTGCTGTTTCTTTTTTGTTTGATTACCAATGATGCGGCCCAGTGCGCATGCGCGGGGGCGCTTTGTGGATGGCAGAGATGGGAATCAGCTGTGTACTCCCTCCTGCTGTCCAATTAGAGAAAGAAGCTGATGTCACTTCCCTATATATATTGTGCATGCTCACATCATTGGCCACGCCTCTGATGATATCCCTTCGGATGAAACATGTCAGGCTGACCAATGTGAACACGCTTTGACCTGCAGTTTGTTACCTGCCTTAAAACATTTGCTTTCCTGTAAGTAGAATTTTAAATAAAACTTTTTGTTTGATCTTACGGGCTTCACTATGCTGCCTCTCTTTTTTTCTTATTGATTAACCTTGTCTGAGGAGGACTGTATATCATTACCATACACCGAGTCCTGAAGGTTTCCTTGATGCTGGTGTTGTTTGGATATTCCTGCCATTATTCCATCAAGCCTGGAGAGCTGTATCCATCTTTGATCCTCTACATTTGTCATTAATGTTTGAACATGTTCACCTTCTGGTAAGCAGATTGTGAGCACAATTGGTGTGGTGTGTCGTTCCTTCACACTGAAATCCTTGGTGGTGGTTAGGTATGAGCTCGGTGTTCGAGTCGAACATACGTTCGACTCGAACATCGGCTGTTCGATCGTTCGACGAAGATCGAACGATTTGGGCCGTTCGCGCCTAATTCGAGTGACGCGAACGGCCCACAATGCACTACGCCATCGCAGTGTCATCCAGGCGCTGTGATTGGCCAAGCATGCACTGTGACCCCGCATGCTTGGCCAATCACAGCGCCGGCAGCGAGGAGAGCAATGATTGGCCACAGGCAGGATGCCTGTGGCCAATTATTGCTGAGGGTGTTTAGTACACGCCCCACACTATAAAAGGCCGCCAGCACGGCGGCCTAGTGTAGTGTGTTCCGGAGCAGGGAAAGAGAAGCATAGGCAGGGACAGTGACATTTATTTTTTCTTGCTTAACCTGGATTCCTTTAGTTTAGGGAAAGAGAAGGATAGGTAGGGAGAGTGTCAGTGTGTTTTACTGTGCGAATCCTTGTTTCTAGGGACAGGGAAGAACAGTGAGGGAAATTCTCCTTGTGCTATAGTGTGCTTTAAAAAAACATTTTTTCTAGGGACAGAAAACTATAGGTAGGGAGAGTGTCAGTGTGTTTTACTGTGCGAATCCTTGTTTCTAGGGACAGGGAAGGACAGTGAGGGAAATTCTCCTTGTGCTATAGTGTGCTTTAAAAAAACATTTTTTCTAGGGACAGAAAACTATAGGTAGGGAGAGTGTCAGTGTGTTTTACTGTGCGAATCCTTGTTTCTAGGGACAGGGAAGGACAGTGAGGGAAATTCTCCTTGTGCTATAGTGTGCTTTAAAAAAACATTTTTTCTAGGGACAGAAAACTATAGGTAGGAAGAGTGTCAGTTTCTTTCACTGTGATAATCCTTGTTTCTAGGGACAGGGAAGGACAGTGAGGGAAATTCTCCTTGTGCTATAGTGTGCTTTAAAAAAACATTTTTTCTAGGGACAGAAAACTATAGGTAGGAAGAGTGTCAGTTTCTTTCACTGTGATAATCCTTGTTTCTAGGGACAGGGAAGGACAGTGAGGGAAATTCTCCTTGTGCTATAGTGTGCTTTAAAAAAACATTTTTTCTAGGGACAGAAAACTATAGGTAGGAAGAGTGTCAGTTTCTTTCACTGTGATAATCCTTGTTTCTAGGGACAGGGAAGGACAGTGAGGGAAATTCTCCTTGTGCTATAGTGTGCTTTAAAAAAACATTTTTTCTAGGGACAGAAAACTATAGGTAGGAAGAGTGTCAGTTTCTTTCACTGTGATAATCCTTGTTTCTAGGGACAGGGAAGGACAGTGAGGGAAATTCTCCTTGTGCTATAGTGTGCTAAAGCATTCCTCATCAACCATCTTTGAAATCCTTGTTTTTTGGACAGTCAGGGAAATTGTCGTTGTGCTATTCTGTGCAAAAGCAATCATCCTCAACCATATTTAGAAATCCTTAAGTAAAGGGACAGAGAAGGACACCTGAAGGTAGCCCTTATTGCTTTTTTCCCATCTCCCTGCAGGCCATCTATTAGAATGTCTGGAAGGCAAACAAGGAGAGGCAGACAGTCAGGAGGCAATAAAAGAGGGCAAGCAGGCTCTGTGTCTGGGGACAACAGTGCTGGTCGTGGACGCGGTGCATTGTCATCAGCACATGGCCATGGGACACGCTTGTCCTTCTTTTCGGCAGCTGGACATGTTGAGCCACATCATGCCGAAGACTTGGTAGAGTGGATGACCAAGCCCTCCTCCTCCTCCTCATCCTCTCTCACCCAGGCTCAGGGTACTGGCAAAGCAGCTGCCAAAGCGTCCTCTTCCCTGGTATCAATGTCAGACTCATCATCAGTCACTCCTTCCCTAGACCCACCATGTCCTCCTCCTGAGGAGTCCCCCGAACTGTTTGAGCACAGTGTTGGGTACATGCTCCAGGAGGATGCCCAGCGTTTCGAAGGGTCTGATGATGAAACCCAGCTACAGGAAGGCAGTAGCGTGAGAGCAGACAGAGGGGATGCTCAAGAAGGACACCAATCTGGCAGTCATGTTCCAGCAGCTGCAGCATACTGCCAGATTGGCTCCAGTGATGAGGAGGGAGGGGATGATGAGGTCACTGACTCCACGTGGGTGCCTAATAGGAGAGAGGAGGAGGAGGAGGATGAGGAGGAGGCACATCTCCAATGAGGCAGGATGCCCTTTGGTGGCCAGCGTAAGGGCAGTACACCGACGGAATCACACCGCAGAGCTCCGCCTGTGCAGGGCGCTGCCTCTGCCCGTCATTCAAAAAGTTCTTTGGTGTGGGCCTTTTTTGAGGCTAGTGCATCAGATCGCACAGCTGCTGTTTGCAACATATGTCTCAAGCGTATATCGCGTGGCCAAAACATCAGCCGCTTGGGTACCACATGCCTGACCAGACATATGTTGACCTGCCATGCAGCTCGTTGGCAAGCCTACCTCAAAGACCCACACCAAAGAACAAAGCGGACCTCTCCTTGCACCGCATCAGCTGGGATCTCCAACCCCACTATAACTTCAGTCCTCTCTGAAACATGCACTGAGAGGAATGAAGGTGTAGAATTAGGTGTGTCACAGCCAAGTACTTGCGGCCACTCTGCTAGCAGTACACCGACGTCCGATTCTAGCAGGCAAATTTCCCTGCCCCAGCTGCTGGACCGTCGAAAGAAGTTCACTCCCAGCCATCCACATGCCCAGCGGTTGAATGCTAGCTTGGCTAAATTGCTAGCGCTTCAACTGCTGCCTTTTCAGTTGGTAGACTCTGCCCCCTTCCGTGAGTTTGTGCAATGTGCGGTTCCTCAGTGGCAGGTTCCCAAACGCCACTTTTTCTCACGGAAGGCTATTCCGGCTCTCTACCGGCATGTGGAAGGCAATGTCTTGGCCTCGCTGGACAGGGCGGTCAGCGGTAAGGTGCATATTACCGCTGACTCATGGTCCAGCAGGCATGGACAGGGACGTTACCTTTCTTTCACGGCCCATTGGGTCACTCTTTTGGCAGCTGGGAAGGATGCAGGACAAGGTGCAGTAGTGTTGGAGGTTGTTCCACCGCCACGCCTCCAAAATGCTACTACTGGTTGTGACACACCTCTCTCCTCCACCCCCTCCTCTTCTTCTTCCTCCATGGCCTCTTCCTGTGGTTTGTCCTCTGAACCAGCGGTGCTCCGTAGCCGTTCAAGGGGCTACGCAAGTACGCAGGCAAAAAGATGCCATGCCGTGCTTGCGCTGGTGTGTTTGGGGGACAGAAGCCACACTGGGGCAGAGGTCCTGTCTGCTCTGCAGGGCCAGGCCGAGAGGTGGTTGACGCCACGCCAGCTTAAGCCAGGAATGGTGGTTTGCGACAATGGCACCAACCTCCTCTCCGCCCTCCGACAGGGACAACTGACCCATGTGCCCTGTGTGGCTCACGTCCTTAACCTGGTGGTGCAGCGGTTCTTGGGCAGGTACCCGGGCTTACAGGATGTCCTGAGGCAGGCCAGGAAAGTCTGTGTGCATTTCCGCAGATCTTATAATGCCAGTGCTCGCCTGGCTGAGCTGCAAAAGGAGTTGAACCTGCCCAAGAACCGCCTTATATGTGACATGCCCACCAGGTGGAACTCAACGTTGGCCATGCTGCAGCGGCTGCACACGCAGCAGAGGGCCATCAATGAGTACCTGTGCGACTACGGCACCAGGACAGGGTCAGGGGAGCTTGGTTTTTTTTTCTCCACGCCAGTGGGGCATGATCAGGGATGCATGCACTGTCCTGGCACCATTTGAGGAGGCCACGAGGATGGTGAGCAGTGACAGTGCATGCATCAGTGACACTGTACCTCTTGTCCACCTGTTGGAGCACACGCTGCGTGGAATAATGGACAGGGCACTTGAGGCAGAACAGAGGCAGGAAGAGGAGGACTTCCTTGCCTCTCAAGGCCCCCTTTACCCAGACAGTGTTCCTTCTGTCCCACCCATCGCACAGGAAGAGGAGGAGGAGGAGGAGGAGGAGGAGGAGGAGGATTGTGTCAGCATGGAGGTGGAGGCTGGCACTCAGCATCATCAGCAGCAGTCTTTTAGGGATGATTTACAGTCCCAAGAAACCAGTGGACTTGTACGTGGCTGGGAGGAGGTGGCTGCGGATCATGTCGTCCTTAGTGACCCAGAGGACTCCGGAGCGAATGCCTCAGCAAACCTACGCTGCATGGCCTCCCTGATCCTGCAAAGTCTGCGGAAGGATCCTCGTATTCTTCGGATCAAGGAGAGGGACCATTACTGGCTGGCCACTCTCCTTGATCCACGGTACAAGGGTAAGGTTGCGGACCTTATGTTACCGTCGCAGAGGGAGCAGAGGATGAGACAACTCCGGGAGGCCTTGCAGAAAGGTCTGTGCAACGCGTTCCGAGAGACTGGGAGGTTACAAACTCCTGGTCCTGGACAACGAGTTGCTGAGGCTTCGGCCAGTCAAAGAAGGAGCGGTGGGGAAGGTGGCCGTCTGACCGATGCGTTCAGACAATTCTTTAGTCCGCAGCCCCAAAGTATGATCGGTTCCAGCAACCATCGCCAGCGTCTGATAAACATGGTGCAGGAATATCTAGGGGCAAGGTCAGACTTGGACACCTTCCCCACCGAAAATCCTCTGGCTTACTGGGTCTTGAGGATGGATCACTGGGCAGAGCTTGCACAGTATGCAATTGAGCTACTGGCCTGTCCTGCATCCAGCGTTCTTTCGGAACGCACATTCAGTGCTGCTGGAGGATTTGTCACGGATCACAGGGTGCGCCTGTCCACCGACTCGGTTGATCGACTGACTTTCATCAAGATGAACCAGTCTTGGATCACCACCAGCTACCACACACCTGATGCTGATATAACAGACTAATTGATTTTAACATGTCACATCCCTTCAAGACTGATGCTGATGCTGATGCTGAGTGCCTGTGCTGTTATGTTGACTGGCTATCCTCCTCCTCCGAGTCCTCAATGATACGATTGATGATGATAGCTTGGAAGATCATTTTTGTTTATGGGTGCCGCCACCAGTGGCTAAGGCCCAATTTTTCAGCCCCTGTTTTACAGGGGCGTGTAATTACAATTTTTTTAGCAATAATTTGCCATAGGGCTCATTGCTGTGCTCCAAGTACAGTATCTGTGAGGGGTTGTAGTGTTGTGCCACCAGTGCCTAAGGTCCAATTTTTCAGCCCCTGTTCAACAGGGGCATGTAATTACAATTCTTGATCTAATAATTCACAGCAGGGCCCATTGCTGCACCCACCAAGAGTAACTCTGAGGGCTTACAGTGTTGTGGCAACGCCACCACCACCACCACCACCACGAAAGGCCCAATTTTTCAGCCCCTGTTCAAAAGGGGCATGTAATTACAATTCTTGATCTAATAATTCACAGCAGGGCCCATTCCTGCACCCACCAAGAGTAACTCTGAGGGCTTACAGTGTTGTGGCAACGCCACCACCACCACGAAAGGCCCAATTTTTCAGCCCCTGTTCAAAAGGGGCATGTAATTACAATTCTTGATCTAATAATTCACAGCAGGGCCCATTCCTGCACCCACCAAGAGTAACTCTGAGGGCTTACAGTGTTGTGGCAACGCCACCACCACCACCACCACGAAAGGCCCAATTTTTCAGCCCCTGTTCAACAGGGGCATGCAATTACAATTCTTGATATAATAATTCACAGCAGGGCCCATTGCTGCACCCACCAAGAGTAACTGTCAGGGCTTACAGTGTTGTGGCACCAGCACCACCATCAAAGGCCCAATTTTTACTACCACTGTTCAACAATTATATGTAATTACAATTCCTGATATAATAGTTGACAGCAGGGCGTTCCAGCACCAACCAAGAGTAACTGTGAGTGCTTACAGTGTTGTGCCAACACCAACAACTAAGGGGCCTATTTCTGCAGAGTATATACGGCAGGTCCCTACTTTCAAACATCCAACTTACAAACGACTCCTACTTGCAAACGCAAGAAGACAACAGGAAGTGAGAGGAAATCTACCCCTTGGAAGGAAAATTCTCTCCTGTAAGAATTAATATGGGAGAAAGGTGTCTCCTCTGTACTGATGCTTTATCAGCAATCCTTGTTTCAAGAAAAACACCACATTTCAAAAACAGTTGTCATTGGGACGGAAAGTGAGGTGAAATGTTCTGAACAGGGGCACAGACAGCAAAACAAATGTTACAGGGGTGATAACCCTTACCTATGTTTTCCAAAAAGTTTAAAAATAGATTTTTGGGCTGGAGCTACACTTAAACAATGTACCTGTTCAAAATTACAAACAGATTCTACATAAGAACAAACCTACAGTCCCTGTCTTGTATGCACCGCCTGTATACGGCTGTTCAGAGTATATAGGGCCTTTTTTATTTTATGTGCGGGGTTCCCCTTAATATCCATACAAGACCCAAAGGGGCTGGTAATGGGCTGGGGTAGAGGGGGGGGGGGGGTGTGATGGGGTAGCTATGCCATTTTTCTTAAAGATTTTCATCCATATTACCGGGAACAGACATTACATTAAAGCCGCAAGCAGTTTTAAATGGCTTTTTTTTCCTTTAGAAGTGTCATTTTGTGCAGGGACAGTTCTAAACACGGGAAACACGTGGCACTTCACAGGCATACTTTAGACACCCCCCAGGTACGATATTTAAAGGAATATTTGACTTTTTTTTTTCACTTTATGCATCATTAAAATGACTGCTCCCGAAAAACGACCGTTTTTAAAACTTCTTTTTGCATTGATACATGTCCCCTGGTGCAAAACCCGGATTCCCAAACCCTTTTTAGGACAATAACATGCATAATAGTTGTTATAATTAGCACTTTAGAATTCGAACGTTCGCATCCATTGTATTTAATAGGGTTCTAATGTTCGTACGAACTTTCGGTCCGTTCGCGGGTTCTGGTGCGAACCGAACCTGGGGGTGTTCGGCTCATCACTAGTGGTGGTGTTTCAACATTTTTTGCATTTACCTTCACATATTGATTTTTACTTGGACTGTCACGTTTATTTGCTTTATTGAAGCGCTGCATTTTTGGATTCACATATTCATGTATCTTAGTATAGACTTCTGGGAAAATTAGTAAGCCAATCAGACAGGCAGAAAATTATGTTTCTGGGGGGCATTCTGTACACATTCTGTACACAGAACACCTCCAAATAGCCATATTGCATTGTATTTCACAGAAAATTACGGCGGCTGCAGATTGAAAAGGAAAGGTAATATTTAATAACATTCAATTGCAATACGACATGAGTTGCAATTGTATATGTTATATATATTTTTTCTTAATTCACAATTATTATTTTTTTCCCATGAAAGTGGAGTTACCCTTTAAACCTGTGATGGCTGAAGCTGTTTGCTGAAGAATAGTGGGCCAAACGACCCGTTAGCAACTCTCATAAGGAGCTATAGAAACCGAAAAAGCCCATAAACGTCAGTGCGTGATCGGGCGCGTCTGTGCATTCAGGGCTGTGGGTACT
Organism: Rana muscosa; assembly: GCA_029206835.1. NCBI lineage: Eukaryota > Metazoa > Chordata > Amphibia > Anura > Ranidae > Rana > Rana muscosa. Next base: position 1,048,862,607 of record CM055117.1, read on the forward strand.
TCCGGATCCCTGGTGTCAGCTCTGCAGGAAGATGGATACAATGCCAGAAAATGGGAGCCACTGAGAAGTTGTGACCCCGGGAGAGACAGCCGGGAGACAGAAAGGGAAACAGGAGCTACAGGGGGACACAGAGGTCCCGGGAAGTCGGCAGTTCGCTCCTCTGGATTGAGGGTTCCATCTGATGTTTACCCAGCGAGTTTGATCGCTGATAATATGAGGGTCCACACTTTCCGGTAAGGGGAATTGCTTGATCACTGTGGTGGTGTGTGGTTCCATCTGTCACACCGAGGCTGATGTTGGGATACTCTCTCTTCCGGCTTTCTTCAAAGGGCTTTTTTTTCTATATTCTGTCATACAGATTTATACCAAGCGGTGCATGTTATCAATATATAGAAATCACATGTTTGCAGTGACTGCTTTGAAAGGTTGTGCAACTCATCATTTTGGTACATGTCATTTTCATTTGTTTTTATTTTAAATATTTTTTTGAATCAAAAGCAGTCTCTTTTTTATTAACTATAGAATAAACAATGAAGGATGACAATTACTTTGGTCAGTTAATTCAGAGAATTGAGGGTTCTTTTTTTTTTAAAGGGTACCAGCAAAGTAGTACATGGCTGTACGTTACCAAACACACGGACCAAAAAAAAAAAACACATCACCACATGAATAAAATGTCTTTGTACTGAGATCATTTATTGAAATTTGATATACATATTTTAGTAAGAATTTTTTTTTTGTTTTATTTTTTTTGTCGACAGCAGACCAAGTAGATTTGGCCAGCGTATTGTATGTTTGTTAATAATATAAATGCTCTTTCATAGATCAAACGCAACATTTCTTTCAACGTTAACAATCATTGAACAGTGTATGTGTCAAAACCAAACAAGACTGACAGATAATATCGTACCATACAAAAGAGTTCATTGTATAAGAACATCATTGGACTTTTTCATTGTTAAAATAATAAAAATAAAAAAAATAAGAGACAATAAAAAATATGTAAACTAATATGATGTACTGAAAGGTCTCTGAGACTAGGTAGAGTATTTATACGCTTCTAGATAAATTGGCTCTTGAAACATGTTTAATTCTTCCCTTAAATAATTAATCTACCCACAGATTGCATTTTAGCTTTGGTTGGATATTGTCGGTTTGAAACAACCACAGACTCCCTCTGTCTGGCCTGGACCCTAGTGGCATGATCCCTGTTCTGAAATTCTCCGCTTAGACCACCCGTGGGGCCATTATGATAGAGTCTCTCTCCATGCTGATGTTTTCCTTTATTATAAATTAGAGAGCAAGACTCAATGTCAGGGGAAAACAGGAGATTTTGACTAGATAATAGACACAAGAAGCTAGTGGCCAGCATTCACCAATGACAGAGTTATTGGTGATCAATCACAAATGGATAAGTGGCTGGTTTTGTTTTCTGGCCATGAACAGCAAAAGGTGAAAGTGAACGGAACCCTGTTTCAAGAGAAAACCTAGAAAGCCAGAAATCTGTAGGATGTAAAACATATTTTGTATCATATAACAAAAGACAGCAAATATATTTGTAGGACATTGAGGCCGGGTTCACACATATGTGGCCGTAGGTTCGTGCGCCCGCGGTCCGATGCGTCCCGGTTTAGTGGTTCAGGTGCGAATCAGGTCCAATTTTTTTTGCCAGAATTTGCACCTAAATCGGACCCAAAGAGGCACAGGACCCTTTTTGAATGTGGAGCACGGCCACCCCGGACCTGTGTGAACCTGCTCCATTGAGAGTTGGTCACATTCGCCTGTCATGCAAATTGGATGCGGGGAAACCCGCATTCAATTCGCATATGTGTGAACCCAGCCTAAAACCTGATGAGTAAAATGAAAAAGATGTATTCCACTAACAACTTGTGGATTTTTTTTCCCCAATTAAAAATAAAAAGAAATTAAAACACAAAACTAATAATAATCTCTACTAAATCATATATTAATTCCTCTGGTAGATACATTTCTTATCAATGACTGATCATGTGCAAAACACATTTCTAAACATATCGCTCTTGTCCTGATCAAGATTGCTTCATATTTTGAAGTGAATGTCAGTTTTTTGTTGAAAACAAACCCTTTAGGCCTACAAAATACATTGCAAGATCATTTTCTTAGAAAGCTTTATCGCAGAGCCATGTCTGCTTTTGTTCTGTAGATACTGAGAAAAGCTGTTCCCGTACACTTAACTGAAATCTTGCTGAAAGAGTACTAAGGTTGAGGTTCTGCCTTTGCTATAACGACAGTTCCCCCAGCATGCCTTTGCATGTGCACTCTTTAACCAATGATGCAACTCCCAGTGAAATAAAAGAGGGGGAGTCCTTAGGGATACTGATAATTTGATCACAGGATCGGGGGAATGAGGATTTGAAAATCTCTCTCTACAAGCAGTAATCTTACCTTAACCTGCCACTGAAATTTTAGAAATAGATAGAAAAGGTTATGGTTTAAAAAAAAATGTATAATGCGTCTTCTGTTTCCATTGTGCCAGATAAGAAAAATATTCTCAAATATTGAACATCAGTGTTTTCACCAAGTGAAAGTAAAGCCTGGTACACACTAATAGTTTTTTTTTCACTCAACCCAGCAGGCTGAACGAAACAAAAACTGACAGCCCTGGTCGGAACTGCTGTAACGATCTGAAGTTAGAAGAGCGATCTCCCCGCTGAGCTGCTGTGTTCTGACAGGGGGACGTCCCCCCCCATCAGAACACTGGCCATTGGCTGAGAGCACTGATCTGGAGCTGGTCCCCTGCTGGTTTTCCAGTAAGCTTGGCCGACATACACACGGGCCGAATGTCGGCCGGTTTTAATTGAACTGGCCGATGTCTCCCGAGATTCGGCCTGTGTGTACTAGACATTAGAGTCCACTGTCTGCATGGGGTGCTTCAAGATTATGAGAATGCAAGACGCCTAATCTAACCTAACCTTATAGTAGTTTTCATGTTCATGTTTAAGGGAAAATTACCAGCAAATACAGACAATATGGCACAATAAGTACAAAAACAAAGGAGCTGCGCTACAACTAACAACCGTGACTAAGTTGTATATTGATATCAGTGATATAAGGTCCAAATAGAAATTCTAGTGGATGAACCAGTGAAGCGGTAAAGGTAGGTGTCCTTGTGAATATTCATCGTTACATTTCATAAATAAATCACACCACACTGAGTGCACCTCCACCACATGAAAAACCTGCTTACCAGATGGCAAGCTCGAGGAGCTTGCGGCTTAAACCCAGCCAGGGCCTTTATTCTGAGATGAAGACCATAGGCAACTTTTAGATGGATCTCACTCCAGGTAGGATGAAGCCAGAATGATGTCCAAATAATCTCACAAGGATCAGGGAGTCACCTCACCACTAAGGCTTAGCGCAATAGGACCGAGAGAGTTCCTCCAGTTGTTTAAAAGGCTTCCTTGAGCACTGGTGCATCGATTTCCTTCCCGATGGTGTGTGCATAGCTCCAGCACAAGGGTCATTTAGTAAAGCCAGCACAGTTAGACCAACGGTTTGTCTCTCAATTTAGTTGGTTTTACACTATGGCGAGTTTTCCTTTTTGGGTACTTTCTGCTGAGTGGTGAGGTGACTCCCTGATCCTTGTGAGATTATTTGGATGTCATTCTGGTTTCATCCTGCCTGGAGTGAGATCCACCTCAAAGTTGCCATCGGTCTTCCTCTCAGGATAAAGGCCCTGGCTGGGTTTAAGCCGCAAGCTCCTAAAGCTTGCCATCTGGTAAGCAGGTTTTTCATGTGGTGGAGGTGCACTCACAGTGTGGTGTGATTTATTTATGGATTGTAACAATGAAAATTCACAAGGACACCTATCTTTACTGGTTCATCCACTAGAGTTTCTATATGGACATTCTATTACTGAGATCAATATACATTTTAGTCACGGTTATAATTGGTAGCCAGCTCCTTTGTTTTTGTAATTTGTGTGTATCTCACATAGAGTTGCTGCTCATGTATTTTATTTATTTTGTTCATTTATTTATTGTGTTGCGCAGTAATTTTCTGTTTTTAAATATGGCTAAAGTGTTTGCTGACTTTTTTGGGGTGCCTGAAGAGTAAACCAGAAGTACAGTGACAGGTACTCTTGATAGCCCTTTCCCCCTTCAGCTGATACTGTGCTGTGCTCCTCAACAGCAATGTTTGCCTGCTGCAGCCCTTGCTAATACTGAGTACTTTCAAGTATGGGGGAGCATGTGACCTTCTCCCATTCCTTCCATGATGCACGTCGGAGTGAGCAAAGGTTGAAAAGACGAGCACCCTGCTTTTAGTCTGGGGATTTTCTAATGAACACCTGTTACAGAAACAAATGATTGTACATGTCAGTACAAGGCCTAACACATGGACCATGCTGTATGGACTATATATGTCCAGGACCTAAGTATTATTTCTGCTGGTTAGTGCAAACTCGTAGAAATAAGAATGGCTAATGGTATCTGCCTCATTGTCAGCCCTTTTCCTGGTTACCTAGATGGAGTGTAACTACAGATCACTGCTTTGTTATAGCAGTGAGTTCTCTCCTCTTAAAGCTAAGGTTATTAAATGCACAGACCAGGATTTCTCAACAAGGGTTCTATGGGCCTCTAGGGTTCCTCCAGAGGTTGCTAGGGGTTCCTTGAGCAATGAGTAATTTCCCCCTCTCAGATAAGTTCCCACTGACACCATTGATGTTTTTAGCTAACTGTAATGCCGCGTACACACGATCGGAATTTCCGACAACAAATGTTCGATGTGAGCTTTTGGTCGGATATTCAGACCGTGTGTAGGCTCCATCGGACATTTGCTGCTGGACAAATGTTTGAGAGCTGGTTCTCAATTTTTCTGACAACAAACGTTCTTGTCGGAAATTCCGATCGTGTGTTTCCAATCCTGACGCACAAAAATCCTACACATGCTCGGAATCAATTTGACGCATGCTCGGAATCATTGTACTTCATTTTTCTCGGCTCGTCGTAGTGTTGTACGTCTCCGCGTTCTTGACGTTCGGAATTTCCAAACAACATTTGTGCGACCGTGTGTATGCACGACAATTTTGAGCCAACATCCGTCGGAAATAAATCCACGGTTTTGTTGTCGAAATTCCGATCGTGTGTACGCGGCATTAGGGGGTAATTCTTCTTAATGACCGCAAGTGTTAGGCGCATTCTTTCCACTGACCATCACACAAATGTATCAGGAGTTGGACATATAGTAATTTTTAGCAGGGGTTCCCTGAAACTGGAAAGGTTTTTCAAGGGTTCCTCTGTGTTGGAAAGGTTGGCATAGACGCTTTACGTGATTTACTCAGCCTTACATTTCTCTGACTAAAAAGAGTGCCATTAGCCTAAATTTATTAAAGGGTATGCTCAGAAATAACAGTCTTATTATGCTATATAAGGTGACTGACAGAAGGAGAATCGGCTAGTCTTTCCCACTGATTCCAAAGAAAGAAAGTTCAAAATATGGAGAAGTGTCTATAACCTTGTCACAAAAAACAGACTGCTGCTGTGTATCTTCATACCTTTCCTTGTGTCTCCTGAGATTTTTCTGCATATAAATAATCAATTCCCCATAGGTAGCTCCCTTTCTTTTCTGTCACCTTTACCATGAAAGCTTTTGAACTGGCACCATTCTACATAAAAACAAAAAAAGATAAGCCTACAACAGTGAAAGGCATAAGGTATTAAAGGCTTCTATCTACTAGATTACCTCTATATGTCACGATGCATGCTATAGCCAGCAATGAGCCCTTTAGTACGAGAGAGGCAGGTAATAGGACCACAACATAGATGTACATATATTGGCTTGATGAATGGACAGGCCTTTAGGTGCATCCTGGGCAGTCCTGCTACTTCAGGAAAGCCACCAAGGCTTTGTGGACACCTTCAATTATTTAGTCACTTTTATGGAGGGGATTATAGACACATACAAGGAGACGTGTCCCTTTTAAATATAATCCAGTGCGTAAAACATGCCGAAAGTGATTTAATCACACAAGGTAAAGCATTGGAATAAAACACTTCTGCAGCTGCTCAACAGCAATGTTGCAGTTCAGCTTTTCGATTGCAACTGTATTACATATATTTGCACCTGAAATAAATGCCATTATAACTAAAATTTGTATAATCTGTGTAATCCTGAGATTGTCAGTTTAGAATCATTAAATTTACATTGTCAGTTGTCTGCAAAAACTCAATGTTTCCACCTTCTGGTGGCCTAGAACATTTCTAATAAACAGACAGGACTACACAATTAGTGTAAATGAAGACATGGTCAAATGTATGAGGTCTATTTCACTGCTATCCCACCAGAATGAATGGCTGTTTACCATTTGGAAAGGAGTCTGTTAGGTGTGGGTATTGCAGGGCTACATTTCCCACAAAGCCAAACAGCTTCCCTCTACTTTCCAGCTACCGCAGAAGGAAAAGAGGTCCCCGGGACCGCACATCACACAAAACCTTCATGTAAGGAGTAGAAGCAGCCTCAGCCTAGACTCCGTACAGGCCACATCACTGATGCAAATTGGCCCATCCAGTCCCATGACTAAGCCCCGTGGGCTGGGTAAAACGTGTCAGGGCAGTGGCATAGACAGAGTTTAGGCTGAGGCTGCTTCTACTCCTTACATGAGGGACCTCTTTTCCTTCTTCACTGATTTCTATGGAACTAAGGTGTGCTCTTTCCCTGTCTGCACTCCTAGCGTTTTTCAGCATACATGGACCTACTAAAGCCTGAAACAGCACCCTCAGTTTCTTTGTATGGGTTCCAGTGACTGCGGCCTCAGTGAGTGCGGCTCAAGACAGCTTAGGAAATTAATCTTCACAGCCTACAAGGTGCTCAGGTATGTCATTACCCTAGCACAGACATTCAAGGCTGGGCACAAATGTTTCCTAAGAAGGTGAGAAGTGGCCTTGAACCTGGTATGAATTTACTAATCTGAACGAACCAGCATGGTTGGATGCAGCCTGAACCAATTTACAATTAGATACAATGGACACAACAGTAATTGAGTTTATACATTCTTCTTATATACACATCTATTCCTAGATTGCATTAGTACAAGGCTACTTTAATACAGTTGTAAAAGGAGAGCGCCTAGAAAAAGATTTACAACTAATGGAGCCTGGACTGGAAGACCAAGTCCCCTTTCACACTGAGGCGTTTTTACCGCGTTTTCGCGGTAAAAATAGCGCTGTAATAACGCCTGAAATAATCCTGCCCCAGCATTCTCAATGTGAAATCTCTGAGGGCTTTCACATTGAGGCGTTTTGCTGGCTGGGCGTTGAAAAAAATCCTGCAAACAGCTTTTTTAGAGCAACTTTAGGGCGCATAAAATAGCGCTGTAAAAACGCCTATCCCCATTGAAATGAATGGGATTCGCGGTAAAAACGCATAGGCATAAGCGTTATGTTAAAAAATAGCGCTAACGCCTATGCGTTTTTACCGCGTTTTTACCGCGTTCGCGCTAATTTTAGCGCGAACGCGGTAAAATCGCGGTAAAATAGAGGTACAAAATCCTATAATTTTTTTGCGTTTTTTCAACGCCTCAGTGTGAAAGGGGCCTAACACACACTCATAGATCACCCATCTAGTTTGTTATCATCAAAAAAACAAACAAAAAACAAAGAGTTGGAAAAACATCAATGTGATCCTTTCAACATGAAAGGCTCGGCCATTTAAAGCGGAGGCTCACCCAAAAGTGAACCTCCGATTTTCAGAACCCTCCCCCCCTCCGGTGTCACATTTGGCACCTTTCAGGGGGGAGAGGGTGCAGATACCTGTATAAAACAGGTATTTGCACCACTTCCAGGTATAGACTCCCGCGGGAGTCCCGCCGCTTCGCGTCACCCCCCCCCGTTGTGTTCTGGTAAACACATGGCTCCCAGAACACAGCGGGGACCAGTGAGGACGGCGCAACGTGACTCGGATATGCGCAGTAGGGAACTGGGCAGTGAAGCCGCAGTGCTTCACTTCCCGATTCCCTCACCGAGGATGGCGGCGGGGGAAGCCGAGAGCCGAGCGGTAGCTCGGCTTCGGCTGCCGCCGTCGCGGGCGACCTGGACAGGTAAGTGTCCATTTTTTAAAAGTCAGCAGCTGCAGAATTTGTAGCTGCTGGCTTTAAAAAAAAAAATTCCGGTGAACCTCCGCTTTAAAAAATGATGTAGAATATAATTCTTAAAGCGGAGGTTCACCGGAATTTTTTTTTTTTTTTAAAAGCCAGCAGCTACAAATACTGCAGCTGCTGACTTTTAAAAAATTGACACTTACCTGTCCAGGTCGCCCGCGACGTCGGCAGCCGAAGCCAAGCTACCGCTCGGCTTCCCCTGCCGCCATCCTCGGTCAGGGAATTGGGAAGTGAAGCGCTGCGGCCTCACTGCCCGGTTCCCTACTGCGCATGCGCGAGTAGTGCTGCTCCGTCCTCACTGGTCACTGGCTGTGTTCTGGGAGCCGTGTGTTTCCCAGAACACAACGGGGGGGGGGATGGGGGTGACACGAAGAGGCGGGAGTCTATACCCGGAAGTGGTGCAAATACCTGTTTTATACAGGTATCTGCATCCCCTCCCCCCTGAAAGGTGCCAAATGTGACACCGGAGGGGGGGAGGGTTCAGAAAAGCGGAAGTTCACTTTTGGGTGAACCTCCGCTTTAATGTAAAAGCAAAGACCACAACAAAGATAGTGCTGAACAGACAAACCCCTGTTACATGTGGTTCAGTTATTAACATCCTAAAACAAAGTTCCCAAAACACTGGAAAAATCCAAATAAAATTCTGTTCTCATGGCTTATCTTTTTTACATTCCCCTTTAAATAGGCTGTTGCCCAGGATTAGAGGTCAATGCTGTACATCTATAGTATTTGACATAGTTCATTTTTCTGGAACTATGCCTGCAGAAGTCACTGGGTTAGGGCAAGATGGCCACTGAAAATCTGATAATGTGATTTATCTTCTCTGCTTCGTATTCCAAAGGTTGCCATTCAAGAGGAGCAGTCACTGCTGTGCTGTATGTAAGTAGCTTCTCACATAGCTTCTCTTGCTGGACTTAAGTTTACAGTAGACATTCTGTGATCGAAAAGCAAGAGCAGGGCTGTAGGACATGAAGGGCCATCTCTTACTGCTCAGACTCTGCTAATCCCCCCTTATAAAGTTTAACCCATTGATCATTGTCAATAGGCAGAACATAGGGAGTCCATCAGTCATTTACCATAAGCCAAAGTCTAAAGTTGGATGAGAATTGTTTTAGAAAAAAAAAAAACATTCAGAATGTTTTCGAGGTAAAGGCAGGTGAATTATTATGCAAATATCAACTTTTCTCCACCTCCTACAACCCCCCCCCCCCCCTATTTGTCCTTTAATGTGATGGGGTGCCTGACTGACCAATAGGAAGACTGATGAGCTAAGAGGGGAGAGGACAAGTCCTAGTCTGACTTTAACAGGAAAAGTAAAATATGCATATAACTTATTTCAGCTTCCTGTATCTCTGGTTCTACTGATTGCTTTGACATGCTGTTTTCACTGAAGGTAAAGCCGGGTACACACTAACAATTTTTTTTTCATGCAACCCGCTGGATTGCACGAAAAAAAACCTGACAGCTCCGGTCTGAGCCGCTGTACTAACCATGCAAGGTTAGTTCAGCGATCTCCCCCGTTGAGCTGTTGTGTTCTATCAGGGGGATGGCCCCCCGCCAGAACACTCCAATCAGCGTGCTCTGCCATTGGCTGAGAGTGCTGATCAGGAAACGGTCGGCTGCTGGTTTTCCAGGACGCACAGCCGGCTTCTGTCGGACAGACATACACACGGGCCAAATGTGGGGCGTTTTTTTTTTTGGAACCGGCTGTTGTCTCCCGACATTCGGCCTGTGTGTATGGGGCTTTATGTCTGGTCACCTTAAGTAAGAGCTGGCATATTTGATAGCCACCTACTAAGTAATTAATAGTTAGCCATGGCTGTATGGTAAAAAAAAAAAAAAAACATGGGACATGGAAGCAACCTTGTACAGAGCTGCCAGCAACATAGAATAGTCAATTTGGAATGGTTGGATGTCTCTTAAAGTGGAACTTCACTCTCCCAATCAACATTGATTATTTTCAATCCTCATGCTGCTAGCATTAGTAAATAGATCGGAAAGTATATCATAATTACTTTTTAAAACTTTTTAAATACTTTTTACATTTCTTTAGTTACTTTCCAGTTTCCATGCTTAGGCAAATGATGTCATACATCCCAGGAGTCTTCAGGAGGGAAGGAGAGGTGGAGTTTTCTCAGCTGAGCACATTCTCCTGCATGCATGCTTAAGGGCAGATGTATTCCAGAAAGTAAATGCTACATGAATCATCTGCCCTTATTTAAGATGGCTACGACCAAAAGTGCTAGAGGGGTGTTTTTCAAAGTGATTTCTCAACAAAATAAAGAATGGAAACATGGATGGATGGGGGAGTTTGCTTTGAATATTAAAAATGTATTAAATAGTGGTTTTGGTTTGTTGTGATCAGATGCAGTGCAGTTCCACTTTAAGTTCTTTAATGCTTTTCAAAATTCAAATTAGGTTGTACCTCCTGTTTTATTAAGCTGCCAGGATTCCATTATACTTATGTTTGCTTTGAACCATTTAGGACTCAAAAATAGACAAAATGGTTCTTTTCTGTGCTTACGATTCTAGGTCTCATTCACAGTGAGATTTCACTGGGTAAAACTGTCTGGCAATGACTGCAGATTACTGCAAACCTGATTGTATAAGACTCTTGCATTAGTAGGAATAGCCTATAAAACCAGGCAAGCTGCTTACATTCAAATACCATCCTCATAAATGTACATACATGCATGAGAAACTCTGCCTTCATAAAAAAAAAAAGAAAAAAAGTTACTATGTGGAAAACAAATACACCATGATTGTTTTGCAAATGGTAAATCATTTTAGGAATCGAATCCCTTGACCCAAAGCTGTCACTTCACCCACCCTTCTGGTACTTCTTGATGGACAGCAAAGCTTTGTAGGTTTGAGTTTCTGTTTTCACCTTCTGCAGGCATTATGTGTAACTGCTGAATTATCCACTTGTTCTCATTATTGAAAATGCACCAAAATGACTGACCACCAATTGGGTCTTAGAAACATATAAGGAGCCTGTGAAGTCCATTGGCCTCCATGTGCAATGAGAGATTTCAGTTTTGAATGGATCAAGCATTCAAAGGAATATTTCAGCCAATACGGAGCGGTTCAGTGTTTGGTAGAAGAGGGTGGGTTCTACTATATATGTGCTTTTTCCAATCAGGTGGGAATTAGAGGAGATCTAACTGCTGTCATGCATTTACACTGGACCTTGGAGCCCCACTACCTCTTATAAAGTAGAAGACTGACTACTTGGTTGGATTTTCCATAATATAAGGTATGAGTGAATTATTCAGCAGTGAGAATAAGCCCTACCACCCCACAAAAATGGGGACAAAGATGGGAACACAAGTGCAGAAATCTCACCTCTAGAGTCAATGATTGGTTCATTAATAGGTGGAAGGATACTCATTGTGACACATTAAAATGTAGACTCCAAAATAAACCACACAAATGGGTATGCAGTGGGTGAAGAACACTATAATATAGAGGCCTGTATACATGAGGAATCTATTTTTGTTAAATTGGGGGGGGGGGGAACATTCAAAGAATTTCACAGGTTTGGTGTGTTTTTAAGGCATCCATGAATCAGAGCACTCAAAGCCATTCCATGCCAGGCTCAAAAAAGCCAAAGTGCCAATTTGGAGATCAGCTAAACCAGTCTGAACAATACTTATTACACAGAGCTCAGAAAAAGAGGGTTCTTCAAACCCTTGAAGCATGTTGGCTGTTTTTCCCAATATTCCGAATAATAAAGCAAGAGATTGTTCTTGTATGCATGCCTCATGGCTCTATATATGGTGCTCCTTGCCCACTATATACCTATACACACTGTTGAAGGACCCCCTACCCTGACTGGTCCCTCCACAAGTTAAGCATCAAGGGAAAAAAAAAACATCAGCAATCATATCACCCATCCAGCATCAGCCAGCACACTCACAAAGACGACAAGATTGACATATGACATGGTAAAAGTTGGTCCGCAGAACAGGGGTAGGCAACCGAAAGGCACATGTTCCCTACACCTCCAGAAGTTTTGCTTAAAATCTTACACAGAGAATCATACAATGCTTTAACTGGTATTAGTTAATTTTTAAATGCGATCAAGGCTATAGAAATATCAATATTATTTACAGGTCATGACTTGAAATACTCTGCTTATTTGAAATAATTTGTTGGCCAGATGACAGAAAGATGACTGAGATTTTCTTTGCGCCTCTGTCTTGGATCTTTTACAGGATTACTTCTTAATCTACCAAATAATTCATCTTGACTAAGAATTAACTCATCTTTGTACTGGTCAGCTAAAATTAGTTAATACTGAACAGGAGCTTACAAGCCCTCAACATTCTCTATTTTCTCTGGATACCCATTGTGATTGGGACTCTTGATTTTCACATTTTCTTATAGGAAAGAAGAAAAACTCCAAGATTTCAGGAGAACTGAATCGGTAAGTCTGGCTTAACCACAGTGAATCTTGGGTCCAGTTTGGGGATGAAGTTGTTGAAGTTCTTGGAGGCTTCAGAACCAAAAACATCCAAGGCTTTGCGGTTCATTACCATAAATCTAACAAGAGAAATTGAGAATAAGCGTGTCAGATTGTCACATTAACAACATATACTAGACCCAATTGTATCTAACCTGGCTACATAACATAACTCTCAATTTTTAGGAGGCCACAAATCCTAAATTGTAATAAAAGAAACCAAAACAAATAGGTTCAGAAATTAAGTTATGTGGAATAAAATGGATTGACACAGGGATAAAGTATTGAACAAGCTAACTGAAATGTATTTAATAATTCGTACAAAATCCTTTGTCGCTAATGACAGCTTCAAGACACCTCCTGTATGGAGAAACTAGTCGCATGCATGGCTCAGGTATGATTTTGGCCCTGAAGGTTCCATGGGCCTCTTCTATGAACTCTGATCTTTAGTTCTTTCCATAGCTTTTCTATTGGATTTAAGTTGGGTGATTGGCTGGGCCATTCTAGCAGCTTTATTTTATTTCTTTGAAACCAGTTGAGATTTTTCTTGGCTTTGTGTTTGGGATCATTGTCTTGCTGAAATTTCTTCATCATCCTGGTTGATGGCATCAGGTTTTTATCAAGAATATCTTGGTATATTTTTCCATTCATCCTTCCTTCAATGATATGAAGTCTGCCGGTATTGTACGCTGAAAAAACAGCCCCACGCCATGATGTTTCCACCTCCAAACTTCACTGTGGTATAGAGAGTGTTTTTCGTGTGATGTGCAGTGGCATTTGACCTCCAAACATGGTAGTGTATTATGGCATCCAAAAAGTTCTATTTTGGAGTCTTGCGTGGTGAGCGTGCATACAGGCTATGGCGGCTGAGTGCATTACTTATTGTTTTCTTTTAAACAATTGTTAATTTCGGGTCTTTCTGAAGCTCTCCACAGGTGGTCCTTGGCTCTTGGACAATTCTTCTGATAATTCTTTTCACTCCTCTGTGAGGAGCACCTGGTCATGGCCGGTTTATGGTGAAATTATGTTCTTTCCACTTCCGGATTATGGCCCCAACAGTGCTCACTGGAACATTCAAAAGTTTAGAAATCCATCTGTAACCAATGCCATCTGTATATTTTGCAACTATAAGGTTGCGGAGGTCTTGAGGGAGCTCTTTGCTTTTACCCATCATGAGATGTTTCTTGTGTGACAGCTTGGTAATGAGACACCTTTTTATAGGCCATCAGTTGAGACTGAACCAGCTGATATTAATTTGCACTGACAAGGGGCAGGATTGCTTTCTAATTACTGATAGATTTCAGCTGGTGTCTTGGCTTTCCATGCCTTTTTGCACTTCCCTTTGTGTTCATTACTCTTTCCTGTGTCATTCCATTTTATTACACAACTTAATTTCTGAACTTATTTGTTTTAGTTTCTTTGTATGTATGGATTTCATGGCTTGTTACCGACATGTGGTGAAAATTTCATGTCAATAGTACCTAGAGGTCACCAGGAATACAAGCTTAGTGCAACAGGACTCTTCCTAAATCATTTTTATTTGACCTGTCCTTTCAAAAAATGCTTCACATCTGTATATTATTTATATAAAAACGTTATTTTACTAAACATTTAACATAGGGTGTAATCCAATAACAACACTCCCTTTGCAAAGCATACTGGGTTTATAATTTGTTTTTAGGCGTGGTTCACACTTGTGCAGATGGTTCCCGCTGCGGGTCCACACCTGTTACCAGAGCCGCAACCACCCATACAGAATAACAAAAGGAGATGTACTGGGGTTTCTGTGCGGCTGCAATTTCATAAATGGGGCAAGGACATTTTGCCTGCGTTTTCAGGAGGCATGGCAGCCCATTCAAATAAATGGGCTGCCTTGCCCAAACAAAAAGCGGCTTGCAGAGCTGCACAAAAGTGAACCAGTGCATCCCAATAAAATTAAAAATAAAAATAAAGAAAATACAGAAGCACTAGGACATGGGCCAAAAAAAAAAAAAAAAAAAAGCAATGGGATTTTAACTCTTAACACTTTAGATAAAATGAAAAAAAGTTTTGTCTGAAGCTTTGTGTTTACTCTTCTTAAAGCTGAGTTCCACCCGAAAATGGAATTTCCGCTTTTCGCATTCCTCCCCCCTCCGGTGTCACATTTGGCACCTTTCAGGGGGGAGGGGGGAGGGGGGAGCAGATACCTGCGTAATCCAGGTATTTGCTCCCACTTCCGGGCATAGATCGCCGCAGTATCCGCTGCGATCTACCCCATGTCCGGCCCCTCCTCCGCCCCCCCACCCCGCTGTCTTCTGGGAAACACACAGGTCCCAGTGGGATCGCGCAGCGTGACTCGCGCATGTGCAGTAGGGAACCAGGAAGTGAAGCCACAAGGCTTTACTTCCTGATTCTCTTACCGAAGATGGCGGCGCCTGTACCCGAGAGCCGAGGGACAGATCAGCTTCGGGTGCCGACATAGCGGGCGCCCTGGACAGGTAAGTGTCCATATATTAAAAGTCAGCAGCTGCAGTATTTGTAGCTGCTGACTTTTCTTTTTTTTTTTTTTTTTTCCAGCGGAACTCCGCTTTAAGAATCTTCTTTTGAATTGATTTGTATGTTTCACCATCACTGAGCCACTCCACATAATGTATGTCCATGAAGGCTCTCATTTGCTTAAGTCATAGTATAGCTAACAGTAGTTAGACACATTCAAATGGACTTGTTCTGTAATGCTGAAGGTGTTTCATAAAAATATTCAAACCACTTCTTCTTGTAATGGAGGTCAGGGTGTAACATACACCGGAATTTATATCCACAAAGGTAGCACAGAGACCTTGATCCAATCACCATGATATATGTGGCTGTTGATTGTCCAAGAAAAGAAAGGCAATTGGGGGCACCCTGTACTAGTTACATAATCCCACACCTTGGTGTCAGAAAGTTTGCATGGGTATCAATCGTTTGATTTACATGGCTAAAGATGTGAATTGTCGTCAAATAGGCAGGATAGAGACATTAAAACAGCATCTAATTTAATGGCAGTTGTTCCAGTTTAAGCTAGACAGCCTCTTTCATGTCTCTTCCAAACCAGCTTTTCTCTCTGTCCGAAATGCACACCTAACAGTCCTCAAAAGTCCATTTTCCTTAACCGCTTCCTTAACTGTTGACGTTGCGAACTTTGAACAGTAATATATGAATGATGCGTGCAGCTACAGGCATCATTCAGATATCGTCTTTTAGAGCAGGCGATTCCCTTCACCATAAGAATGATCATAGCGGCTGTTCAGCTGCTTGATCGTTCTAATAGGCGGCGAGAGGGGACGTTCGCCCCCTCTTCCCTCCAGTGCTTCTCCGGGCTCGCCCCTGCCATCCGGCGAACCGGAGAAGGGATCCGCCGGCCCCGGATGCTGACCATAGAGATTTCCGGCGGACCAGGTGGTTCCCGGAGTCTCTATGATTGTTCGCAGGCCGGGCGCGATGTTATGATGTCACGCCCGGCCTCTGCATTGGAAAAAATGGTGCCGCCTCGGCTGGGAAGCCGAGATCTTTTTTTTTTTTTATTATTTCAGGCTTCCCAGCCTAGAGATGAAATTTGGGGGACTTATTGACCCCATATCTCACTGTAAAGAGGACCTGTCATGCTTATTCATATTACAAAGGATGTTTACATTCCTTGAAATAGGAATAACAGTGATCAAAAAAAAAAAAACATTTAAAAAGAAAAATGTCAAAATAGAAAAATAAAAGTAAAATTAATAATAAAAAAAAAAGTAAAGCACCCCTGTCGCCGTGTGCTCGCTCGCAGAAGCGAACGCATATGTAAGTTGCGCCCACATATGTAAACGGCATTCAAACCACACATGTGAGGAATCGCCGCAAACGTTAGAGCGAGAGCAATAACTCTAGTACTAGACCTCCTCTGTAACTCAAAACATGTAACCTATAAAAAAATTTAGAGCGTCGCCTATGGGGATTTTTACGTACCGAATTTTGGCGGCATTCCACGAGCGTGCGCAATTTTGAACTGTGACATGTTAGGTATCTATTTACTCGTGGGGAACATCATCTTTCACATTATACAAAAAAATTGGGTTAACTTTACTGTATTTTTTTTCTTTCTATGCATAAAACAGTTTTTTGTTTCCCAATAAAAAAACGTGTTTTAAAATTTGCTACGCAAATACTGTGCGAGATAAAAAGTTGCAACGACCGCCATCTTATTCTCTAGGGCAGGGGTCTCAAACTGGCGCCCCTCCAGTTGTTGTGAAACTGCAAGTCCCATGAGGCATTGCAAGGCTGACAGTTACAAGCATGACTTCCTCAGGCAAAGCATGATGGGACTTGTAGTTCTGCAACAACTGGAGTCCACCAGTTTGAGACCCCTGCTCTAGTGTCTCTGCTAAAAAAAAAATATATATATATATATATATATATAATGTTTGGGGGTTCTGTGTAATTTTCTAGCAAAAAAATTATAATTTTTACATGTAGGAGAGGAATGTCAGAATTGACCTTGGTGGTAAGTGGTTAAAGTGATTGTAAAGCTTTGTTTTTTTATTTTTATTAAAAAACAAAACATGTTATACTTACCTGCTTCTGTGTAAAGGTTTTGCACAGAGCAGCCCCGATCCTCCTCTTCTCGGGTCTGAGTAACCCCATAGCAAGCCGCTTGCTATGGGGGGCACTTGTGCATGCTCGCTCAGGAGCCCTGCTCTGTGTGTTCATAAGACACATAGAGTGGGGCAGGACACGGCCCCATCTTCTCGTCACTGGGTTTGATTGACAGCAGCGGAGCCAATGTCTGAGACAATGAGGAGCAAGAGAGCCTTGGCTCTCGTGCACATGGCTGGATAATGAACGGGGGGAGCTGCATGCATAGAATGGAGTAAGGTTAAAAACCTTCTGCATTTACAACCACTTTAAGGTGTAGAAAAACTGCGGAGTCTTAACCAGTAAATGATGGGACAATGCAACTAGACCAGGATGGTTCCACAACTTTCACACATCCCATCTTGTTCTTGGACAATCAACATCTGCACTCCCACGCCCGCCGTGAGCTCCCTAGGTCCGACCGCATGTCCCACGGACTCGATGTCCGCAGGGATACCCGTGATCGTCTCACGGCGAGGATGAACGGGGAAATGCTGATGTAAACAAGCATTTCCCCAGTCTTCCTAGTGACAAGGACACTGATCACAGCTTCCTGTAATCGGGAGCGGTGATCAGTGTCATGTCACACACAGCCCATCCCCCCTACAGTTAGAAGCACTCCCTAGGTCACACTTAACCCCTTCAGCGCCCCCTACAAGTTAACCCCTTCACTGCCAGTGTAATTTTTACAGTAATCAGTGCATTTATTGGTCCCAAAATGGTGTCAAAAGTGTCCGATGTGTCCGCCATGTCGCAGTCATGATAAAAATCGCTGATCGCCGCCATTACTAGTAAAAAAAAAAAATTATTAAGAAAAATGCCATAAAACTATCCCCTATTTTGTAGACGCTATAACTTTTGCGCAAACCAATCAAACGCTTATTGCGTTTTTTTTAACCAAAAATATGTAGAAGAATACGTATCGGCCTAAACTGAGGGAAAATATTTTTTTATATATTTTTTGGGGATATTTATTATAGCAAAAAGTAAAATATTGAATTTTTTTGTTTATAGCGCAAAAAATAAAAACCGCAGAGGTGATCAAATACCACCAAAAGAAAACTCTACTTACGGGAAAAAAAGGACGTCAATTTTGTTTGGGAGCCACGTCTCACGACTGCGCAATTGTCAGTTAAAGCGACCCAGTGCCGAATCGAAAAAAGTGGCCTGGTCTTTGGCCAGCCAAATGGTCCGGGGCTGAAGTGGTTAATGAAGGTACAACATTTAGAAACTCACATGGTTGATGATTAAAACAGACACATCTAAGTATGCTGGTATCCAGGGTAAAGCTGTTGACATAGACCATCCCATGCCACCGGCTCTCACCGCTATCAGTCTGCCATCGTGACTGGGAAGACTACCCTGCAATAGAGCGATCTGAAAGCGAGGCTTGAAGCGCTCGTGGAACGCAGAGTGGAAGAGATGGCGTTGATGGCGGTGAGGACGACGGTCTATGTGGACAGCTTTACCCCGGATGCCTGCATACTTAGATGTGCCTGCTTTAATCATCAACCATGTGAGTTGCTAAATGTTGTACCATCATTAAATGTAACCAGATTGCTACACTTAGAGGCACCTCTGTTCTCTTTAAACTCAGTTGTGACATGACGGTACTTGTATATCAAGACATTGCTTGTTTATCAAGTCAAAATTTATATAAAAAAAAAAGCTTGTCTTGCAAAACGCTCTCAAACCAAGATTTGCTGAGTATGTTTTGCCGTTTAGAATGTATGCTCAAAATGTAAATGTAAATCTGTGTATAAGGTTTTGCTAATATGAATAAAGGCTCAAAAAATGCTAAAATACTTAACTTTCCTGGAGAAAATACTGTTCCCAGCTCACTTCAGTACTGGTCATATGTCTGACCTAGTTATCTGGTCAACTGATCTCTGTCAAAACAGATGCCGAGTCATTCTGGATTTTGATCCTCTTGTTTACCAGAAATCACATGGCAACTTACCTAGACCAGCAATGAAAGGAGCCTAGAGCAGCACTTCCTCCAGGAAAGGTGGCATTTAAGTAGAGATCCGCTTTAACTACAAAGCCATACATGTAAAGACAAATAATCAATCCTGGATCTGGTTGCTTTGAACAATCTATTATGACAAAAATGACCTGGACAAGGTGAAATTATTTTTTAATTCCATTGGATTATTCATCAGCCATCACCAGGATGAAAATTTTAGATCAATTTAGTGCAAGTGATGTCTGATAGATTTGGCAGATTCAACCTTTTAATCATTACTAATCATTGCACTTGATTGCTACAAATATAGCCAGAATAACTGCAAATGCATGCAAATACAATGCTCACTGCAAATTTACATATAAAAAAAAACCTACCTGCCCTTTGTTAGTCTTAATAGAAACTTCCAATAAGAAGGCCTTAGATTCTGAACTTCCAAAACAGCCTAAAGGACATAAAATTACAGAAATCAATTAACGTCATCTATCATTCAACCACTAGAGGGTGTTACAGGAACGTCTTATATCTGTGAACAGACACAATTTGCATGCTCCAGAAATCCATTGGACAGTATGGGCTCACTTATATATCAGGTTATATATAGCGTGCGATATTTAGATCATGTGAATCAAGTGATTCGTGTGAATTTCAAAATTACTTACTTACTTTACTATTTTTCTTAAAATTGTAAATTTTTTCAGTGTAAACATTTGATATGTTTTTTATTGTGAATAAAATATGGGTTTATGATAGGGTTAAACCGATAACGGTGGCAATACTAAGCATTTTCACGAGTACTCATACTCCTGCAAATGCCTTGATACCTGAAATCCGAAAAATCTGTGTGGTGCAATTTGAGCCAATACAAATTGAATGGGCTCAAATCGCACTGCAAAGAATCGCATGAGATTTGAACAGGAATGCAGTGCGCACTGCTCCAGCCTGAACCCAGGCTTGTCATAGTTAGCATATATTGTCATATAGTGAGCATATATTGTCATATATTGCTTATAGTTTGTACTAATATCATGAGTGGTTTTAAAGTGGTTGTAAACCCTGTTAAATTTAATTTATTT
The DNA here is from genome assembly GCA_029206835.1 of Rana muscosa. Lineage (NCBI taxonomy): Eukaryota > Metazoa > Chordata > Amphibia > Anura > Ranidae > Rana > Rana muscosa. The sequence continues at coordinate 1,048,882,880 of CM055117.1, forward strand.
TTTTAAACATCCTGCAAGACAAAGGAATAATGAGCTAGTATGACTAGCATACTAGCTCATTATGAATCACTTACCTTAGATCAGGGCCCCCGAAGCCGTCCTCGTCTCCCTCTTCAGCCGCAGCCATAAATATATTTATTGTGTATGATGGTTTGGGGTTTTTAAGAAGAGAATCCACCTAAACTTTTATTTGGTTTTTGAAATAGGATTCAGTTTTAATAAAACTGCTATGCGTTTTGTTCCTGGTACTAATTAGTATCTATGTGTATAATGTTATGGAAATTGCAGCTTTGAGGGAGAGCAGAGATGTTTTTTCTAATTAGAAGATCCATCACATGGAAAGTTATTTTATTTTGTTCACGATCGCCACTGACCAATGTCACGTCTTTTGGTACTATTTAGGCTTCGGTATCATGGCGGCGGCTCCATTTTCCTGATGACGCGCGCACGAGCGTGAAATGCATTGAGAGTGAGGCTTGACACGCTTGATACACAAGCTCTCCGCACCCCATTGAAACAGCTGAGACACACGCTGCACTTCTTGTATCACATACTAGTGACAGACCGGCCTCTGCCTTCTCTCATAGCTGCATTCCTTCCTGCTGTACCTGATACAAAGAATTGTAAGTGTTTTTAACTGAATAAAAGACTGTATTACACTATCCAAATCTCTCTGTGGCTCATTCATGCCGGAGCCAAACTTTACAGATTGAGTGGAAGGGAAATACGGATATAACACGCAAGAGTTCATTTTTATTGAAGATCAGATTATCCCATACCATTAATGATTGGATTGAAGCCCGGGCAAATTTCTGAAAACAGTGAGAGATGTCTGTGTGAGGCTTGAAGGAGCGTAACCCAGGGCTTGACAAATTTGCTTGGAATCTAGGAGCCAGCTAAAAATGTTAGGAGCCAGGAACGCGCCCGTCCCACCCAGCTCGCGCGCAGAAGCGAACGCATACGTGAGTAGCGCCCACATATGAAAGCAGTGTTCAAACCACACGTGAGGTATCGCCGCGATTGGTAGAGCGAGAGCAATAATTCTAGCCCTAGACCTCCTCTGTAACTCAAAACATGCAACCTGTAGAATTTTTTAAACGTCGCCTATGGAGAGTTTGAAGGGTAAAAGATTGTCGCCATTCCAAGAGCGGACGCAATTTGGAAGCGTGACATGTTGGGTATCAATTTACTCGGCGTAACATTATCATTCACAATATTAAAAAAAATTGGGCTAACTTTACTGTGCGCTTGTAAGACCGCTGCGCAAATACGGTGTGAAAGTATTGCAACGCCCACCATTTTATTCTCTAGGGTGTTAGGATAAAAAATGTATATATAATGTTTGGAGGTTCTAATTAGAGGGAAGGAGATGGCAGTGAAAAGACAGGGGAAGCTCCATTAGCATTGCTGGTTGTCTTGTCATACCAACGGCCACCACAAGATGGCGCCATATCACAGAAGGAAGCATAGGCCTGCAGAAGGCCGCAAAGCCACGGCCTCAATTACCAGGGGGCGCATGGAGACACAGGATACCCCAGCTGTGCCACGCCAGGTCGCTAATTCTAGTCGCAATGGCGACCTGGCGCCTGGGGTTTGTCGAGCCCTGGCGTAACCTATGGAGGAAGGATTCCTTTCATTTTACATGCCTGGTGGTCACTTTCTGGCCTAAGACATCTGGTGAGCTCAATTATATGTCACTTTCTGGCCTAAGATATCTGGTGAGCTCAATTATATGTCACTTTGGGTGAAGCACTTCATAAGGATTGAAGCACGTTGCACTTTAGGAAGCACGGTGTTGGAGTTTATTTAGAAGACCCGGACCATTATATTGTTTCACAGATTCCACATAATTGTCATTAATTGGATTTAATATATGGACAATTTTTGTTTTAAAAAAAAATTGTTTGACACTAAGCACTGTTTTTTTTAACAGAAGAGTTTTTTATTTTGTAAAAGAAAATAAACAAAACAACAGAGATAACAGTTGCAGGGATTATACATAGTCTCAGACATGTTACACAAGAAATCAATCGTCGATGCAGTTGTTCCTTCAGAGAGGGTTAAGCCATAGATGGAACAAAACACACAGTAACCAACAGTAGCATTATATAGCAATACCAGTCAAGCGCACCTCGGTCCCCCATCTGAGGAAAGCGTAGGGCCAGGGAACCAACCCATCATTAGGTGATGGGAAGGAAAACCGAGGAAGGGGTCTCACACTGCGTCGGGATGGGAGGCCTTAACCGGAATATCAAACAGGATAATGCAGATGGGGGGGGGGGGGGGGTTGTCTAACATAGGGTGCGGTGGCAGGGGCAGCATAAAACCGCTCTATAAAAAGGCACCTACACGACCTCAACAGACAAATAGGTACAGCATTCACAGTGTCAAGTCTGAAGACCCATCTCTTAGTCCATGGCTCGTTGTTCCGCACCCACCCAAGCCGCCCAGATATTATCAAACTTTTTGGGGCAGTTACACCCCAAATAGGTAAGCTTATAGAGGGGGAGGGCCACGTTAATTAAGGCTTTCCATTTTTGTATTGACGGGGGGAGGGCTCCTTCCACCATATCAGGATGGCCTTCCTGGCATAGAAGGCCGCGTAGAAAACAAATTATTTTTTTGATAGAGGGCCCTCCAGCGTATCCACTATGCCGAGAAACAGTGGAATCGGGTCACAGGGTAATGCGAGTTTGCTCACAGAGCAGATTAGTGTGAACCACCCCCCTCCAGAAATGCTGTATCAGTGGACAGGACCAGACAACATGAAAGAAGGAGCCCTCCTCCGTACCACACCTGTGACAAATAGGGCTCTGCTGTGGGTATATTTTAGCTAGGCGTTTGGGGGCAAAGTATGGCCTATGGAGAAACTTTACCTGGGTGAATCTATCTCTGGCAGAGACCACCAGGGTGAGGTACTGCTGAATGCCCTCCTCCCAGTCATCGTCAGCCAGAGTGGGGATATCTGCCTGCCAAACCGAGAACAGTTGGGAAACCTTAGAGGTATCCAAACCCGCCAACAGGGAATACAGAGGTTTAATTTCCTCTGCCGTAGCAAGCAGACGTTCGACACCCGTTGTTTTCATTACCAGTGACTCAGGGAACTGGGACCAGAAAGTGTGGCGGAGCTGAAGGTACCTAAAAAACATATGATTTGGGAGCCCCTTTCGTTGTTTTAGCTCATTGAAGGCAAGCAGACCACCCGATGAAACTATATCCGCCAAGGTCTTGATTTCAAAACGGGCCCACAACACGGGATCCGGGATGGAATGGAAGTGCTCCAATCGCGGGTTCCCCCACAGCGGGGTGTGAGGAGACCAGCCACCGGGTTTTTGAACTTTGATCCGGACAGTTTCCCAGACCCTCAGCGTAGTCCGCATTGATGGAGTGACATTGGGATTGGATCTAGGACCCCGATGTAAGATTGCGCAGTTCAGAGTAGGATCCAAGCAGAGCGGCCTCCAAAGTGGACGCCGGTTAGCCGGCCCCTTCCGACAGCCACCATCTGAGTGTGACAAGGACTGCAGCCCAATAGTATTTTTGAAAACATGGGAGAGCAAGGCCCCCCAAGGTAATAGGCAGTTGTAAAGTGGATCTGGCGATTCTCGGGGTGCCACCATTCCAGATGAATGAGGTAGACACTAAGCACTTTAAACATTGATATATTGTATTCAGCACATGTTCTAATTGTGCCCTTCACTATTTTCTCATGTTTATTAGTTATCACAAATTTTGGTGCTGCATTAGAACTATTAATTATTCTTTATTTTGGCGCCGGTTCTCATTTTTCTTTTCATATTGTCATAGTGAGTGGTGCGGTAAACACATGCAATTTGGACAGGAATCGCAACGCATTCCTATTCAAATCACATGCGTTTCTTTGCGGTATGACTTGATCCCATTGATTTTGTATGGGCTCAAATCACACCGCAAAAGGTATCGGTAGCCGGTATTGGCAAGCACAAGTATCGGTACTCGTACTCGCCAATTACAAAAACCGGTATTAGTGCAACCCTAGTTCATGATATTTTGTATTTAGATTTTACACAGTGGCCCAGCTTTTTTGGAGTTGGGGTTGTACAAACTACAAGTTTTTTTTTTTGTTTTCATTTTGTCTTGCATTAAAGTGTTACTAAACCCACAACAGTAAAATCAGTCTGTATATGCAGTAAAGCATGCTTGTTGGGCTACATGTCCACGGACGTTTTAAAAAATGGGGCTGTAAAGCTAGTACAGACGCCAGGAAAAAAGCGGTGCTTTTAACACGATTTTTTCCGCTTTTTGCATTGAATTCAATGCACGTTTCGCCACGCTAGCTTTCAGCTGCGTTCTCCCGCAGGACGATACCAGACCCTTCAATCTGATATGGATCTTAAGGGGAATCCCCCACACCAAAAAAAAATAAAAAATGGTGTGGGGGTTCCCACAGGATCCATACCAGACCCTTATCTGAGCACGCAGCACGGCAGGTCAGGAAAGGGGGGCGAGCGAGCGACCCCCTCCTAGACCATACCAAGCCACATGCCCTCAACATGGGGGGATTGGTGCTTTGGGGCAGGGCGGGCACTTCCCGACAACCCTGGCCGTTGGTTGTCGGGGTCTGCGGGCGGGGGTCTTATCAGAATCTGAGAGCCCCCTTAGTCAGGTTTTTAAACCAATTTATTAGGCAGCTCCGGGGGTCTTTTTCCGACTTCTCCGCTCTCTTCTACCGCTCTCCGGTTCTTCTGCTGGGCTCCTCCGCTATCTTCTGCTCTTTTACTAGCGTTGGCCCGGTCTTCTCCGTCGTCTTCTTCCCTCTTCTCTTCTTCCGATGTTGACACAACGCTCTCTCCCGCTGTAATGGGACTTATATAGGCATGGGGCGTGGTCACCGGGTGATGTCACCTGGTGACCCCGCCCCTTATGACGTCACCACCCGGGGCATGATGGGACTGACGCCGTAAGTGGTGGGGTCACCGGGTGACATCACAAGGTGACCACGCCCCATGCCTATATGAGTCGTTGCGCACCGCGCACACGGCATTACAGTGGGAGAGAGCGTCGTGTCAACATCGGAAGAAGAGCAGATGGAAGAAGACAAAGGAGAAGACTGGGCCAACACTAGCAAAAGAGCGGCAAAAGAGCAGAAGATAGCGGAGCGGAGGAGCCCGGCAGAAGAACCGGAGAGCGGGAGAAGTACCAGAGAGCTGGAGAAGTACCAGAGAGCTGGAGAAGTACCAGAGAGCGGGAGAAGAGAGCGGAGAAGTCGGAAGAAGACCCCCGAAGTCGGAAGAAGACCCCCGGAGCTGCCTAATTAATTACTTTAAAAACCTGTCTATTTTTTATTGACAGTTTTTTCCCCAAGGCGAATGGGTAGGGGTACGATGTACCCCATACTCATTCACATAGGTTAGGGGGCCGGGATCTGGGGGTCCCCTTATTAAAGGGGGCTCACAGATTCCGATAAGCCCCCCCGCCCTCAGACCCCGACAACCAACGGCCAGGGTTGTCAGGAAGAGGCCCTTGTCCTCATCAACATGTCCCCATGTTGAGGGCATGTGGCTTGGTATGGTCTAGGAGGGGGGCGCTCACTCGCACCCCTTTCCTGACCTGCCGGGCTGCGTGCTCGGAAAAAGGGTCTGGTATGGATCCTGGGGGAACCCCCACGGCATTTTTTTTTTGGTGTGGGGGGTTCCCCTTAAGATCCATACCAGACCGAAGGGTCTGGGATCGTCCTGTGGGGGAACCTCACGCAAATGTTTTTTTTTAAATTTTCACAGGGTTCCCCTTCAAGATTCTTCGCACACGAGTCGCCCCGCAAGTCGGATCATCTTGATCCGACTTCTGGTGCGACCCCTATTCAAATTAATGGGCTCCCATAGGGAACCATTGATTTTGAATAGAGAAAGAAAAGCCGAACAAGGCTTAACACAGCGTTAAGCCTCATTAAATCGCGTTTAACACCCTTTGTCGGCGTCTGACGTCTTTACAGCTCTAACGATGGAGCTTCAGAACGCACTGGTCCTGGTTTTTTTTTTTGCAGCTTAAAAACGGCTTTGCCATTTACAGCTCAAAAACGTCATGGTGGGCATTAGGCCATAGGCTAAGATGGAGAGGCGTTTTTAAGCTTCAAAAAAACGCTCATAAAAGTGGCTGTAAAAACATCCATGGGCATGTAGCCTTATACTCACTGTGGAACCTAAAGGGTTAATCCTCCGCATTGTGCAAAAAGACTGTTTGATCCTGTCTTCTCTGATCCTCCCCTTCTTTCACAGTCCCCAATCCATCTACTGAGGCTAGGAGGCAAGCTGCACATGCTCAGTTTGGTGTATATTGCTAGAGAGAGTTTGTTTCTTGGGAGTGCGCATGTGATCAGTACAGGGCCAATCAGCACTGTCCAGACAGAGGGTCAGGAGTCCTGCAGCCTCATAGGACAGTCAGAGGAGAAGGAAAACTCCTCCTACAAGCTTTAACCAGACACTGCTATATACTGCTGATGAGAAAAGGTATTTAGAAGTTTATATTTACTAAAATAATTGCATTTCTGTGTACTGCGGGAGAACAGATATAGTGAATGCAGTTTCCTGGGTTTAGTAACACTATACCATTAATTCTGTTAACTAGATATCTTAAAACAATACAAAACATGTAATATGAAAGTAGATTTCTCCTAAGTACTTACTGCATGGAAGCAGATAGCCGTAGACACTGCATAGATGACACTATCTGCATGGGGGAAGTATGGACACCTCCCAGATTCAATTCCTTTGAAGTACATTATCTACAAGAAAAATGGAACACAATGCATTTCTTAAGGCTGCAGATTTAGTTTTTAGTTTTTAGTTTTTTTTATAGCATTTAATAGTCAAAAAATGTTAAAGTATATATAGTCAAACATGTTTTTTAAATTAGGCAGTTGTAAAAGGTCAAGGGTATATTTTTATTCAGAATTGTGTTTTGTAAAAAAAAGCCAACGCATTTCCATGGTTTCTGAAGGACCGTCTTCTTCAGGGCTTAAAAAAGGCTAAAGAGCATGTTCTGAAGCAGGCTATTTTTTTTCCTTTCAGATAAATACTCTGTTTACCTTTCAGGATTATTCCCCCATTCCCTTAGTCTGGATGTGCTCTCTCTTTTCAAGCAGATGAAGAAGGTCCTTCAGAACCATCAAACACACTGGATTTTTTACAGAACAGTTCTGAACAGGCTACTGGATCGGATAGAAGTGGCATAACCCTTTCCTTCCTGCACAATAGGTTTTTATGGCTGCTTGTTTTTTCCATTAAGGAGATTCGCCCTCTTTAATTGTCCTGATGACCATTGCCACGAGACGAGACAGAAAGTGTTTGAAAATCCCAAAACTATAGTTGTCACTTTAACAGGAATAGAGAGGAAATCTTCCAATGAGGACACTTGTTTTGGTGACAACCGTCTAAGACAGAATTCCCTTAACTTTGTATACATATCATCTCACTTACTGTTGCCTCTCGAGGACAAGTGAAGGGAAATCACGCCAACAGGACATAGACCTTTGAGCTATGACTAAGCAATAGACCTTAGTGCGAAACGCGTTAGCGGATATCCCACTGTCTGCTGTGACTTGTAGTGCTTTTATCTTTTTACTAATAAAGGCAACCTAAAAAGGTTTTTCCGGAGTGCGGCTGTCCATATTTCCCCCTATTTTAACAGGACATAGACCACCAACAAAAAAACAAGGGTATTTCAACCCTTATCTACTCTAGCCAAACTCCCCCCTCCAACAAAAAAATAAAAAAAAGTTAATTTTTCTTTTTGTTTTACATTCTCTTTAGCTAGTATGGAGCCTCCAACCTAACCCCCCTCCATAAGAACTATCTGCTTCTGAATGTTTCTCTCACAAAAAGTTTGTTTAGGGGCTTGAATAGCATTCCTTTGTTCTTCTGCATTTGACTTGCATTGGAAGCATGTTTTAATCCAAATTTAAAAGTCTGGAGCTTTTTTATTTGCTTTGAGTATTTTGTATGAGCGTTCGGAGGCTGCATATGACTTGCTTTGCTTGACTTTTGGATCCAAGCTTCCTTTTTGAGATCCGGTCATGTTGCAGCAACAGCAATTCAAATTTTATTCCCAGCACCCATGCTTGTGCTGCGTTAGAATGCAAATTGCGGCATTCGGTAACAAAGCTTCCCTATTGATACAGAATGACACTCGCGCCTTGATATTGTGTAAAAATATTGTTGGGCTGCTGCTGTCCAATATTGTCCCCACAGGTGGGGCAAGGTGAATTTGAATGGTAAATAGACAGCGCCTTCTCCTCCTTTATACTATATCCTCTTTAGGCTATACCCTTGTTTGGTTCCTATTTGTGTCTATAACCTTGGATGGATGAATTCCCAGTGAATTTACATTACTTACTCACGTACATGTTTATTTAAACCAAAAAATAGGATTTTTATAACAGCTTACCTGTAAAATCCTTTTCTTGGAGTACATCACGGGACACAGAGCGACATAGTCATTACTAATGGGTTATATAGATACCGTCAGGTGCTGGCACTGGCAACTTCCAAAACCGGAAGTACCCTCCCCTATATAAGCCCCTCCCATCCGGGAGCACCTCAGTTTTGTAGCAAAGCAATAAGTGTCCCTAAAGAGGGGTGGGAGCTCTGTGTCCCGTGATGTACTCCAAGAAAAGGATTTTACAGGTAAGCTGTTATAAAAATCCTATTTTCTTTCTCGTACATCACGGGACACAGAGCGACATAGTCATTACTAATGGGATGTCCTAAAGCAATGCCAAATGAGGGGGGGGGGATACACCATATATAAGCTGAGCGCTATCAGACATGAGGATGTTTTGCGGCCTGCAACACACTGCGCCCAAAGGCGACATCCTCCTGACTTCTAACGTCCACCTGGTAGGACCTAGTAAACGTGTGTACCGAAGACCATGTTGCGGCCTTACAGATTTGAGCCAGGGAGGCCTGGTGATGCACTGCCCATGAAGTTCCAACTGCTCTCGTGGAGTGCGCTCTAACTTTGAACAGAGGCGGTCTCCTTCTCAAGCCATAAGCTTGCATAATGACCTGTCGAATCCACTTGGCTAAAGTAGATTTTGACGCTGCCTGACCCTTTCTGGGGCCTTCCGGCAGAATAAACAAAGTATCCGTTCTGCGAATCTGAGCAGTGGCTTTTAGATAAGCTTTAACTGCTCTTACTACATCCAAAGAATGCAATAACTTTTCCTCTACCGAAGTAGGTTTGGGGAAAAAAGAAGGAAGAACCACATCTTGGTTCAAATGAAACCTCGATACCACCTTAGGAAGAAAGGCTGGATGAGGACGTAACACTACTCTGTCCTTATGGATAACCAGATATGGCTCCTTACAGGACATAGCTGCTAATTCCGATACTCTTTTAGCCGAACAAATGGCTACTAGAAAAATAAATTTCCTGGTGAGAAGCACCAAGGAAATATGCTGTAATGGTTCAAATGGTTGTTTCTGTAGAACCGACAGAACCAAGTTTAGATCCCATGGACATATGGGAATATTAACCGGAGGACTAATACGCATCACTCCTTGTATAAAGGCTTTGACTAGTGAATGCGAAGCCAAGGGCCTTTGAAAAAATATTGACAAGGCCGAAATCTGACCCTTGATAGTACTCAAGGCAAGCTTCCTATCTACAGCCCACTGTAGGAAGTCCAGAATCCTACCTATTACGTACTTATGTGGATGCCATTTCTTGGCCTCACACCATGCGATGTACGCCTTCCAGATTCTATAGTAGATCTGCCTGGATACCGGCTTCCTGGCATTGATCATGGTAGATACCACCGCATTAGAGAGCCCTCTCTTTTTTAGAATGTGGGCTTCAATAGCCAGGCCGTCAAACCTAGGGCTGGTAAGGAAGGGTGGTATATCGGTCCTTGCGAAAGCCGGACGACGTGGGAGAGTCCAAGGACTCCCCACTGAAATTTTACAATCTCCGCGTACCACGCTCTTCGGGGCCACGCTGGAGCCACCGGAATCACTGGTTTCTTTTCTACCCTGATTCTGCGGAGTAATCGAGGTATCCATTGTGGCGGTGTGAATGCATATATCAGCTTGAACTGATCCCAAGGGAACACTAGGGCATCCGAGCCGCAAGCTAGGGGATCCCTTGTCCGAGAGACAAACCTGTCCCCCTTTGCGTTGAATCTGGATGCTAGAAGATCTACATCCGATGTTCCCCACCGCTGACATATTGTCCAGAAAACCTCGGGGTGAAGGGACCCTTCCTCTGGGCCTAATTGCTGGCGACTTAGAAAGTCCGCCTTCCAATTCTCCACTCCTGGAATGAATACCGCAGATATGGCTGGGACATATTTTTCTGCCCATTTCAGGATGTAATTTACTTCCCTCTGGGCTGCACGACTCCTGGTGCCCCCCTGATGATTGATATATGCCACTGCTGTGGCATTGTCTGATTGCATTCTGACAGGGGACCCTTGGAGTTTGGATGTCCATGCTACTAGGGCATACCGGGCTGCTCGTATCTCTAAGAGATTGATGGGCAGGGCCTTTTCTGCATCCGACCATCTGCCCTGGAGAGACTATTGCTCCAGTACTGCTCCCCAGCCTATAAGGCTGGCATCTGTAGTGACCACCTTCCAAGAAATCGGACTGAAGGATTTCCTTTTTTCCAGATTCTGGGGAACCAACCACCAACGGAGGCTCTTGCGAACGGAAGGGGACAAGGACATTGTAAGTCTAGGGCCTGAACTTTTTTGTTCCAGGCTGACAGTATGGCCCCTTGCAAATTCCTTGAATGGAATTGACCGTAGGGTACTGCTTCGAATGATGCCACCATTTTTCCCAGCAGCCTCATATACAAGCGTATGGACGGCTGTCTTTTTTGTACCCACTAAGTGGATCAAATCTTTCAAAGACAACACCTTTCCTCGAGGCAAGAATATTTTTCTCTGGCCTGAATCCAACCTTAGCCCCAAGTATTCCAGACTTTTGACTGGTTTTTAGGGCTGACTTGTCTCGGTTGATAATCCAACCGTGAGATTCCAGATACTTGATCGTCTTGTGAACGACCACGTCTAGTTTTTTCACTGAGTGGTCTATCAGCAACAAGTCATCCAGATATGCCATTATCATTACACCTTGTGTTCTTAGATTGGCCAATAAAGGGCCAGAATTTTTGTAAACACTCGTGGTGCTGTGGCCAAACCGAAGGGTAAGGCTCTGAACTGAAAATGGTGCCCTTCTACTGCAAAGCGTAGAAATTTTTGGTGGACTGGAAAGATGGGAATGTGCAAATAAGCATCTTTGATGTCGATCGTGGCTAACCAATCCTCCCCTTGTAGGGCAGTGGCCACCGATCGGATCGACTCCATCGGAAAGTCCTGATATACAGGAATTTGTATAGCCCTTTTAGAATTAATATGGGCCTCCCGTCCGCGTTTGCTTCGGGACTGTAAAGAGGTTTGAGTAAAACCCGAACCCTCATTCTTCCAGGGGAACCTCCATAATTACTCCTTGGAGCAATAGTTGTTCTAGTGCCAACAGGAGGGACTCTCTCTTCCGGGGATCCCTTGGCACGTTTGACCTCAAAAATGGGAAGGAGGAGAGTCTTTTAACTCCAAACTGTATCCCAAACCTACTGCGGAGAGCACCTATCTGTCTTGATCGTGTCCCGCCAGGTCTCTTGCGAACAACTGGAGTCCTCCCCCCACCCGACTGAGTGGGGGCTTCATGAATTTAACTTTGGGGGAGGTTTTGTACCTCCCCTGACCCAGGGTTTCTCATTACCCTGCTACTGTCCCTGTTTTTTACCCCCGGGATTTGACCGAGGAGGCCGTCGGAACTGTTACACAGCCGATGCCCCAGGGACTGGAGAAGCAGGCCTCTTAAAGAGGGACCTCTAACTCTGCTTTTAACCGGCAAGAGCGTATTTTTACCGCTGGAAATTTTCTGGATATATTTGTCCAGGTTTTCCCTGAATAAGCGTTCACCATGAAATGGGACGCTAACCAGCCATTCTTTACAGGGAGCTTCAGCAGACCAGTTTTTGAGCCATAGGAGCCTACGCATATGTACAGTGCCTTGCGAAAGTATTCGGCCCCCTTGAACTTTTCATCCTTTTGCCACATTTCAGGCTTCAAACATAAAGATATACAATTTTAATTTTTTGTGAAGAATCACCAACAAGTGGGACACAATTGTGAAGTGGAACGAAATCTATTGGATTTTTGAAACTTTTTTAACTAAGAAAAAAATGAAAAGTGGGGCGTGCAAAATTATTCGGCCCCCTTGCGTTAATACTTTGTAGAGCCACCTTTTGCTGCGATAACAGCTGCAAGTCGCTTGGGGTATGTCTCTATCAGTTTTGCACATCGAGAGACTGAAATTCTTGCCCATTCTTCCTTGCAAAAAAGCTTGAGCTCAGTGAGGTTGGATGGAGAGCGTTTGTGAACAGCAGTTTTCAGCTCTTTCCACAGATTCTCAATTGGATTCAGGTCTGGACTTTGACTTGGCCATTCTAACACCTTGATACGTTTATTTGTGAACCATTCCTTTGTAGATTTTGCTGTATGTTTGGGATCATTGTCTTGTTGGAAGATAAATCTCTGTCCCAGTCTCAGGTCTTTTGCAGACTCCAACAGGTTTTCATCCAGAATGGTCCTGTATTTGGCTGCATCCATCTTCCCCTCAATTTTAACCATCTTCCCTGTCCCTGCTGAAGAAAAGCAGGCCCAAACCATGATGCTGCCACCACCATGTTTGACAGTGGGGATGGTGTGTTGAGGGTGATGAGCTGTGTTGCTTTTACGCCAAACATATCGTTTTGCATTGTGGCCAAAAAGTTTGATTTTGGTTTCATCGGACCAGAGCACCTTCTTCCACATGTTTGGTGTGTCTCCCAGGTGGCTTGTGGCAAACTTTAGATGAGACTTTTTATGGATATCTTTGAGAAATGGCTTTCTTCTTGCCACTCTTCCATAAAGGCCAGATTTGTGCAGTGTACGACTGATTGTTGTCCTGTGGACAGACTCTCCCACCTCAGCTGTAGTTCTCTGCAGTTCATCCAGAGTGATCATGGGCCTCTTGGCTGCATCTCTGATCAGTCTTCTCCTTGTCTGAGCTGACAGTTTAGAGGGACAGCCAGGTCTTGGTAGATTTGCAGTGAAATGATACTCCTTCCATTTCAAAATGATCGCTTGCACAGTGCTCCTTGGGATGTTTAAAGCTTGGGAAATCTTTTTGTATCCAAATCCGGCTTTAAACTTCTCCACAACAGTATTACGGACCTGCCTGGTGTGTTCCTTGGTCTTCATGATGCTCTCTGCGCTTTCAACAGAACCCTGAGACTATCACAGAGCAGTGCATTTATACAGAGACTTGATTACACACAGGTGGATTCTATTTATCACCATCAGTCATTTAGGACAACATTGGATCATTAAGAGATCCTCGCTGAACTTCTGGAGTGAGTTTGCTGCACTGAAAGTGAAGGGGCCGAATAATTTTGCACGCACCACTTTTCAGTTTTTTATTTGCTAAAAAAGTTTAAAATATCCAATAGATTTCGTTCCACTTCACAATTGTGTCCCACTTGTTGGTGATTCTTCACAAAAAATTAAAATTTTATATCTTTATGTTTGAAGCCTGAAATGTGGCAAAAGGATGAAAAGTTCAAGGGGGCCGAATACTTTCGCAAGGCACTGTACTATAGACAGCGTAAGGCGGGAGGCCTGATGGACTGAATCCTCTATGGCGTCAACCGCAAAGCCTAAGGCTCTAGGTAGATCAGCTAGGGCAAAGCCTGCTGATCTGTCAAGTCCCTCAAGACCTGTTTCAACTGATCCTTCACTGCTTAGCAGACCCCAATAGCTGCTACTGCTGGTTGTATCACCAAGCAGATTTTCATAAGGACTCCAATCTTTTATCTATTGGGTTCTTGAACATTTGGACATTATCCACTGGACATGTCAGTGATTTATACATACAAGAGATGGCTGCGTCCATTGTAGGGACCTTCCATTTTTTTTTTTTTGATGAACTTATCCTCCATGGGATAGACCACCGGAAATCTCTTGGGGGAATAAATATTTTCTCAGGACGTTCCCAATCCTGGTAAATGAGCCCTTTCAGTAAAGGGTGAAGTGGAAAAGAACAAACAGTCTGGGGGCTTCTAGCGACCCCAACGAGGATACAGTAGTGGTTGATGGTTCCGCAAGGTGCATTTTTAAATGCTGATCGGACCATGTTAGTCAGAGACTGAACCCATAATCTTTCAGCTTGAGATGCTGAGAAAAGGTTCCCCCACTGTTGATTCCTCTATAACAGAATCAACCTTATCCTGATCCCCTTCAGGCAGGTCGATCCCTGTATGGGACTGTTGCTCTGCTAACAGGCACTCTGAAGGAGGAGACGGAGATCGGGCGTGCTTTCCCTGACAGGGATGCAGCGATAAATGTTGACAATCTCTCTCTAATCCTCCCAGAGTTGAGGAAAAAAACTCCTCTGTTACATACACAGGAGCAGGTGACTGAGGACAGCCACAGTACCAAGTACCCCTGCGGGGTCTCTACGGTCACTTACCTCTGAACTTCAGGGGAGACTGGTGCAGCAGGAGTATGCCCAAGATCCTCCGAGCCCGATGAGACCCCCTTCGCTTCCTGGAAGATTCAGTTCCGGAGCTTCTGGACGGCATATTCCTAAGCCTAAAGCTGAGGTATTCCAGCCGTAATACACCACTTTTACTGAGAATAGTCTAGCACAATTGCTGCTATATCACAGTTGGTGTCTACTAATGTGCCTTTCTAGGGGATGCCTGTATCAACCGCTTGCTGTATGCCTTTAAATGTTGCCAGCTCTGTCTCTGTACTTCATAGCCAGCTCACTACAATATTGTGTTTTTTTTAAACTGCTGGGACGCCCGCACATGCGCAGAAGCGCTGCGGCGCGCACAGAGCGTCATCCCCCAGGCTCCGCCCTCTTTCCCGGCTCACCTCTATATATAGAGGCGCGTGCACGTGCACGCGCGCGGGCACGTGCGCCTTCGGCGCTAATTTTAAATATGGTAACAAGGGACAGGAGCCAGGGCCCCTCTTTGCCGCAGGCCGGGGGATGGACGAGCACTGCAACATGGCAGAGGAAGCAGTTTCCTATAAGAGAACTCACCATCTGCCTGGACTTTGCTCTGCTGAGAAGAAGCTAGTCCACATGACAAGAAAACATTCCACAGCGGCCTCTAGTGGACAAACACAGGTACCGCAGTCTAATATATTAAATATATATAAAAAAATTTTTTTTTTTTTTCTTGACCACCATTAAAAATTATTACATTTTTTTAGTAGTTACAGGCATGCACAGAATTTTGCGGGAATACCATTAGGTAACAGACAGAAAGACAAATTAGGCTTGGGGGTCCCCCAATAGAACCAAGTTCCTGGGGGCCCCCACTTACCTGTTCCCCGCCGCAGGACTTTGTTTGGTCCACAAAAGCCCAAACTTCACCTATCACGGCAGGCATTGTAATCAAACCTTCAGGGACCGGGTTCCCAAGGATTCCACTCCCCTGGACCTGTATAGCACCCTGCACAGAAAACATCTTGGTCGTGGGTATGACCAGAGCTCTGGATCCCAGGGTCAAGCTCTCCTAAGAGAAGCATTACAGGCAAAACCTTGCTCTTCTCTGCAAGGCCCGGGTACCGACCGTTTAGCTATGAAGCTTTTTTGGTCGGATCCGGAATAGCTTACTGAGGCCCAAAAGAACCTGTACGCAAGCTCAGTGAAAAACACATGTTTCTTCTTGGCCAACACCTTAGACACTGGCAAAAAACTGAGGTGCTCCCGGATGGGAGGGGCTTATATAGGGGAGGGTACTTCCGGTTTTGGAAGTTGCCAGTGCCAGCACCTGACGGTATCTATATAACCCATTAGTAATGACTATGTCGCTCTGTGTCCCGTGATGTACGAGAAAGAAATAGGATTTTTGTACTCACCGTAAAATCCGTTTCTCTGGCATCCATGGACTGACACAGCGTGTCTTATACACCTTTACACGTGGGTTATGTCCCTGCTTGCAGGAGAAGACCTAGGCAGAATGTGAGATGTTATACATACATTCTAAACAGCCAGAGCTGAACAGCCCCGCCCAGGGGGGCGGTCCCTCCGGCATAACCCTCCCACTGCAGTCAGCAGACCTCAGTTCGTAACAAAGCAGTACAAACTCGAAAAGAAGGGTGGGTGCTGTGTCAGTCCATGGATGCCAGAGAAACGGATTTTACGGTGAGTACAAAAATCCTATTTTCTCTTGTCATCCATGGACTGACACAGCGTGTCTTATACACCTTTACACGTGGGATGTCCCAAAGCAGTGTCAAGAGGGATGGGAGCAGTATAAATGGAAAACCAAAAACTTCACTCCAAACAAGGCAGAGCTCCTCAACGGAGGAGTTGCAACATCAAACAGCGGCCTGCAACACCTTGCGGCCGAAGGAAGCATCCGAAGATGCAGCCACATCAACCTTATAAAACTTAGAAAAGGTATGAACAGATGACCAGGTCGCCGCCTTGCACACTTGTGCAACTGACGCTTGATGTCAGAAAGCCCTGGAAGCACCAATTGCCCTGGTGGAATGTGCCGTAACCGGAAAGGGAGGCGCCCGCCCCTTGAGAGCATAAGCTTGAATGACGGTTTGTCTGATCCACCTAGAAATGGTGGCAGACGAAACCGCTTGGCCCTGTTTTGGACCAGAGACAGCCACAAATAGTGAGTCAGACTTCCGAATAGAAGCAGTAGCCGACAGGTACACCCGCAAGGCTCGTACCACATCCAAAGTGTGAAGCGCAAACTCTCTGGGATGCGATGGGTGAGGACACAAGGACGGGAGGACAATGTCCTCGTTTAAGTGGAAGGCCGAGACCACCTTTGGCAGAAAAGAAGGTCGCGGACGTAACACCGCCTTATCCTTATGGATGACCAAAAAGGGCGACTTGCAGGACAAGGCCGCCAATTCAGACACTCGTCTAATGGAAGTAATGGCCACCAAGAAGGCCACCTTCTGAGACAAAGTAAAGAGGGGAATATCTCTAATATTTTCAAAGGGAGGTTCCTGGAGGACCGAGAGTACCAAATTCAGATCCCACGGGGGGAGAGGAGGCTTGACAGGGGGAGCACATGGCGAACCCCCTGCACAAAGGTGCTAACCAAGGGATGACCCGCCAGCGGTCGCTGAAAGAAGATGGCCAAGGCCGAAATCTGACCCTTAATGGTACTCAAAGCGAGCTTTTGGGTCACGCCACGCTGCAGAAAATGCAGGATTCTGGGAACGGAATACGTTCGTGGGCGCCAGTCCAGCTCTTCGCACATGGCGATGTAAGCTCTCCAAGTACGGTGATAGATCTTTCTGGAGGAAGACTTCCGTGCCCTTAACATGGTCGAAATGACCGGATCCGAGAGACCTCGGTCTCTCAGCACCTGGCTTTCAATAACCATGCCGTTAAAGCCAGAAACTGTAAAGCAGGATGAAATATAGGACCTTGAGACAGAAGGTCCCCCCGTATTGGTAACCGCCAGGGAACGTCTGCGACGAGACGTACCAGATTGGCGTACCAGTGACACCGAGGCCAATCCGGAGCAATGAGGATCACCGGAAATTCCCTCGGGCGCTACCCTGCGGAGCAGGTGAGGGAGCAACTGCAGCGGAGGATAAACGTATATCAGGTGATACTGACCCCATGGGGCCACCAACGCATCCGAGGCATCCGCCCAGGGATCCCTGGATCTGGCCACAAACCTCGACACCTTGCGATTGAGTCGAGAGGCCATCAGGTCCACATCCGGCGTGCCCCACCGTCTGCAAAGGAGTTGAAAGACCTCCGGGTGCAAGGACCACTCTCCCTGGTCCTGACCAGGACCGCTCGGTTCCGCCGCTCTGTCTCACTGCGCCGCGCTGCTCAGCGTGAGTGAGCTGAGAGGAGAGAGTGTGAGGAGATTTGCGCCGTTCCCAGCGGCGCTAGAGGCCAAACTAGTGCTAGAAAAACGTGCGGCTACAAGAAAATGGCCGCCGCAATGTGCTCCGGCGGGCCACGGCAAGATGGCCGCCAATGTAAAATCAGCACACACACTAAACATGGCGCCGAACGGCGCCCAGGCCCCTCACACCCAAAAACAAAACAGCCCCAGCGAATGCAGAGCAGCATGAGCCCCCCCAGGACAGTATGGCCCCCAGGCACCCCACACAGTACAGCGCCAGCACTAGTGACCAGAGAGTGACATTAAAAAAAAAACACAGGGGGAGACAGGGAAATCCCCCACACAAGAAACACACAGCATGTACTCACCTGCAGCCAGGAGAGACTACTTACCCATCCCCTGAGGGACCCACTGGTGTGTTTCTGACAGAACTATCACAGTGCGGTACTGAGTAGCTGTCGGCCCGGTCCACCGCGAAAGATACAGCCGGACTGTTCTATCTTGAGAGGACCGCGGAGCTGGAAGCCCACCGGCCACCCCTGGAGTCGTGGGGCATGTCGTGAACTGAGTCTCACGCACACAAGGCGAGGATCAGCACGCTCGATGGTCGACAGGGAAGACTACGAGGATATCTTGTACCCAACCTGTTGCCCAGCCGACAGTTGATAGAAGATCTCAAAAGAATAAAATAGGAAAAAAATTCCAAAAGGAATAAAAATAGGTCAGGAGACTGGCTCCTGAGAGAGCCACGTCTTCTCCTTCTGCTAGGCAGAAAAAAACTGAGGTCTGCTGACTGCAGTGGGAGGGTTATGCCGGAGGGACCGCCCCCCTGGGCGGGGCTGTTCAGCTCTGGCTGTTTAGAATGTATGTATAACATCTCACATTCTGCCTAGGTCTTCTCCTGCAAGCAGGGACATAACCCACGTGTAAAGGTGTATAAGACACGCTGTGTCAGTCCATGGATGACAAGAGAAATACAGTTAACGATGCATCATTGTATCTAAAGTGACAATTATTAAAGTGCATGAATAAATACTATATATTGCATCAATGTATATAGTGACAGTAAATAAAGTGCATATGGTGATATAAGTGCAATAAAGTCCTTGTTTGTGCAAAAAAAGGTGCTGCAGTGCTCCGTGTGTCCAACAATGTCAATACATCCACCTGCTTGGGGTGGTGTAAAGATCCAAACTCACCAGATGCGTTGGACTCCTTTGCCTTATAGCAAAAAACAAACAGTCTTCTGTGCCTTTAGGTCATTTGCTGGGGACCAAACCCAATGCGGTATCCTCTGATGTCCTCCACTAACACCTCTGTGGTGGATATCCTTAAAGCGGAGTTCCACCCAAAAGTGGAACTGCCGCTCATCGGATTCCTCCCCCCCTCCGGTGCCACAATTGGCACCTTTCGGGGGGAGGGGGGACAGGATACCTGTTAAAGACAGGTATCCTTTCCCACTTCCTGGAGTCCGGCCCCGGCCGTGATGCGGCTGTGACGTCACCGCGGGGCTCCCTCATCCTCCCCCCTGGCCACCGGTCTAATAGGAGAGAGGAGCGGGGGCCTCGTGCATGCGCAGTAGGGTTCCCGGCGTGAAGCCGAAAGGCTTCACTGCCGGGTTCCCTTACCTGCAATGGCGACGGCAGCACCCGACAGCTGATGTGAAACATCAGCTGCGGTGCCGACATTGAGGGACACCAGGACAGGTAAGTCTCCATTTATTAAAAGCCAGAAGCTGCAGTATGTGTAGCTGCTGGCTTTTAATTTTTTTTTTTTTTTGCCCGGGGTTGCCTGGAACACCCCTTTAAATTCTGGCTCCAAAGCTCCCAGGATAAATGGTGTGCAGCATGTGAAGTATAGGAAAGAAAGCTCCTCATAGAATAATATCCTCAGGTTTATTGTAAAAAAGCAACTTACAATATATTTAAAAGTATAAAAACTGTCTATATGACAGAACCGACGTCACTAAAAATTATCAGCCCTACTGGTATGGAGACGTGGTAATCGTGCAGCATAAAGCGTGCATTCCACTCTCCTGGCTGGAAGTGAAGTTTGAGAGTATCACCTTGACGCGTTTCGTCACAGGGGTGCGACATTATCAAAAGTTAACTGTATTTTGGTTTAAACAAAAATGCACGTAATGTAAATTCACTGGGAATTCATCCATCCAAGGTTATAGACACATATAGGAACCAAACACGGGTATAGCCTAAAGAGGAAATAGTATAAAGGAGAAGCAGGCTGTGTTACCATTCAAAAGCTTCCCTATAGCTGCACTAATGGTCAGATGATTTATATCCAGAAGGCAGAGAGAAGTTAAAGAGCGGAGTATTCTGTACGTTATGAAGGAAGTTATGTTTGAGAACCAAATATAGGAGGGACTTTGTTGGTACAGAAGTAAGAGTATATATATTACACTTATAAAACGCCCTAGAAAAATGTATATATAAAAAATATACCGTATATACTCGAGTATAAGCCGAGTTTTTCAGCACATTTTTTTGTGCTGAAAATGCCCCCCTCGGCTTATACTCGAGTCACCTTTTTGCGCCGGATCTCCCGGAATTTGGGGACCCAGTACCAGCCGGTCGTAGGTCCCCTGGACCCCAATCTTGGCACACATGTAGCCCCACTCTTCCTCTACAAGTGTGCAAAGTTTATTGTCCGGGAGACCTACGGTGGGGGAGCACCGAGTTTTCAAAGCCGGGCACCCCTTCCATAGACTCCCATGTTAAACGGTAATTTCTCCGGTGAATTTGGTGACCCGGTACCGGCCGGTCCTAGGTCCCCTGGACCCATAACTTGGCACACATGTAGCCCCATTTCTCCTCTACAAGTGTGCAAAGTTTGTTGTCTTGAGGACCTACGGTCAGGGAGCAGCGATTTTTCAAACCCGGGCACCCCTTATATAGACTCCCATGTTAAATGTCAGTCTAGTCATGGACACAGTGAGGCATGGGCACAGTGAGGCATGGGTACAGTGAGGCATGGACACAGTGAGGCATGGACACAGTGAGGCATGGACACAGTGAGGCATGGACACAGTGAGGCATGGACACAGTGAGGCATGGACACAGTGAGGCATGGACACAGTGAGGCATGCACATGGACACAGTGAGGCACAGTGAGGCATGCAGATGGACACCATAGGCTTATACTCGAGTCAATACGTTTTCCCAGTTTTTTGTGGTAAAACTAGGTGCCTGGGCTTATATTCAGGTCGGCTTATACTCGGGTATATACGGTATATATTTTCCCTACAGAGATGGATACAGTTTTCCATTCAATCACACCATTTCCCTTATCTAGTTTTTACAGCATTTATTATTGTATGTATCTTTCCTTTATGATCATTCGCTCAGAAAATATGAAGGGAGAATGTGCCTTGTGCCAGCTGCACATATAAAACATGAATATTCTGTCTTTTTAGCGTTATCTGAAACAAATCACTCATTAGCAGTGCTGATATCTGTCACTTCATTACTCAGTTACACTGCATGCAAATATTGCCAGCTGTTTGGCTAGGGGGCTCACCTCTACAAGTTTGGATGCCAGGTACATGGAGATTGTGGTGCTTTTATAAAACATCATGGAGAGTCCTGCCAGAAACCCTGAGAATAAAGATAAACACGATGCCGGATTTAACAATTTAACAATTTAAGAGAGAGAAGGAAAAAGAGAAAGAGAAGGAAAAAGAGAAAAAGAGAAGAAAAAGAGAGAAGGAAAAAGAGAGAGAGAAGGAAAAAAATGAAAGAGAAGGAAAGAGAAAGAGAGGAGAGAGAGAGAGAGACAGAGACAGCGAGGGTAGAGAGAAAGGAGAGAGAGAAGAGAAAAGAGAGAGAGAGAGAGAGAGGGGGGGTAGGGGAGAAATGGAGGGGAGAGAAAATGGGGGGAGGGAGAGAAGGAGGGGGGGAGAGAGAGGGGGGGATAGGGGAGAAATGGAGGGGAGAGAAAATGGGGGGAGGGAGAGAAAGAGAGAGAAGGGGGAGAGAGAGAGAGAAGGGGGAGAGAGAGATGAGTAGAGAGAGGGGGAGGGAGGGAGAGAGAACAAGAGAGAGAAGAAAAAGGGGGGAGAGAGAGAGAAGAAAGGGGGGAGAAGGAAAAGGGGGAGAGAGAGAAGAAAAAGGGGGGAGAGAGAAGAATAAGGGGGGAGAGGGAAATGGAGAGAGAGAGAGAATGAAAAGGGAGCGAGAGAGAATGAAAAGGGAGCGAGCAAGAGAAGGAAAAGGGAGAGAGCAAGAGAAAGAAAATGGAGAGGGGGAGAGAGAGGGGGAAAGAGGGAGGGGGATAGGGGAGAAATGGAGGGAGAGAAAGAAGAGGGGGAGAGAAATGGGGGGAGGGAGAGAAGGGAGAGAGAGAGAGAGAGAAGGAAAAGAGAGAGAGAAGAAAAAGGGAGAGGAAGAGAAGAAAAATGGTGGGGGAGAGAGAAGAAAGGGGGGGAGAGAGAAGAAAGGGGGGGAGAGAGAAGAAAGGGGGAGAGAGAGAAGAAAAAGAGGGGAGAGAGAGAGAGAAGAAAAAGAGGGGAGAGAGAGAGAGAAGAAAAAGAGGGGAGAGAGAGAGAAGAAAAAGAGGGGAGAGAGAGAGAGAAGAAAATGGGAGGGGGGGAGAGAGAAGAATAAGGGGGGAGGGAGAGAGAGGGAAATGGAGAGAGAGAGAGAGAGAGAGAGAGAGAGAGAGAAGGAAAAGGAAGAGAGCAAGAGAAAGAAAATGGAGAGGGGGAGAGATGGAGAGTGGAGGGGGAGAGATGGAGAGGGGAGGGGGAGAGAGGGAGGGAGAGAGAGGGAAGGGAGGGAGAGAGGAGAATAAAATGGAGAGAGAAAGAAGAGAGAAGGGGGGGAGAGAGAGAGAGAGAAGGGGAGAGACAGAAGGGGAGAGAGAGGGAGAAGGGAGGGGAGAGAGAGGAAAGAAGGGGGGGAGATATAGAAAGAAGGGGGGGGAGAGAAGGAAAAGGGAGAGAGGGGGAGAGAGAGAGAATGAAAAAGGGGAGAGAGAGAGGGGGGAAGGGAGAGAGAGAGGGGGGAAGGGAGAGAGAGAGGGGGGAAGGGAGAGAGAGAGGGGGGAAGGGAGAGAGAGGGGGGAAAGGGAGAGGGGAAGGGAGAGAGAGATAGAGAGAAGGGGAGGGGGAAGGGGGAGAGAGAGAGAAAAGGGAGCGAGAGAGAGGGGGGAGAGAGGGGAGAGAGAGAGAGGGAGGGGGAGAGAGAGGGAAAAAGGAGAGAGGGATGGGGGAAGGGAGAAAGAGGGGGAGTGGGGAAGAGAGAGAGAGAGATGGGGAGAGAAGGACAAGGTAGAGGGAGAGGGAGAAGGAAATGGGAGAGAGAAAGAAGGAAAAGGGAGAGAAAGAAGGAAAAGGGAGAGAGAGAAGGAAAAGGGAGAGAGAAAGAAGGAAGAAAGAGAGAAGGAAAATAGAGAGAGACAGAAAGAGAGAATGAACAGAGAGAGAAAGAAAAAGAGAAGGGGGGGGGAGAGAGGAAAAGAGAGAGAAGGAAATGAGAGAGAGCGTGAAAGGGATTGATTTATTTTTACTTACAGATTTGCCATAGGACTTACCAGCAATGAGGGCATGAAGCTCATCATCCAAGTTCCGCACCCACCTCAAGAAGCAGCTGGTGCCCTGAATAAATAAATAATTATGTATGTACATTACAAAACATTTGTTTCCAATTTACACCCATATCTGTTCCTATATTTTAAATAAACCAATAAATCCATGTTTGGAAACATCCACTTAACATTCACTTAAAGCCAGTTAAAACCTAATTTCGAAAGTCTAGCTGAACACAACTACAAAGTTAGGCCTATCTAAATTCGACCAAATTGACAGGATTCCAGATCTTGCAGTCACAAAGAGACTTCAGTACTTGTTTTCACAAAGACTATATTATAACTTATCATATGTTCTTAGTACACTATGGAATGGTTATTAGCCATACTCCATGTTATTAAAGAGACCTCATCAGTCTAGATGCCTTTGTCTCCTTCTTTCCCTCCATTACATTGTTGCAACCTTTGTGAGTTTGGCCCCCAACATTTCTGGGAGTGTTGAATGCCTTTGCCCCCTGCTTTGTGCTGTGGTTTCTTCCATTGACCCCTACATGACTGCTGAGACCTGAAGTGACATAAGGGTCAGAGGAAGCAGCCACAGCATGTTGCAGGGAACACAGGCACCCAACACTCCAGCTGCAGTGCTGCAGAGATGAACATAATTCAGGTGCAATAATTTTTAAAGAGACTGACAAGGTCTCTTTAAAGTGTATGGAAACCTTTACAAAGAACTGCCCTTATTTGCTACCTGTTGGCCTGCTAAATATGCAATTGAAAGAATTTTGTTGGTAAGTGCACCCCTCGATCATGTCATAAATTTAGAGATGCTCTATGCACACCTCCCATGTTACCTTAATTAGTCTGCCGTTGAGATATGAGAGTAGAATGTTATAAGTGGTTCTGCAAAAGACAACTGGAAAGGAATGGCAAAATCCAGTCCAAAAATAGTTTTGTTACGTTAGCTTACAACCAGACTTAGGAGCCAAGTGCATTTCTGGCAGCTCAACTAGTATATTTGTGCAAATACAAGGCCTCTGAAGGGTTAAAACATGGAGAAATGTGCATACAGAAATGTACTACATATGTGTTTTTTTTTCATATCTAGTACAATTGATCTGTTCTCAATGCCTGTACCTACTGATGTTGAATTATACAATGTAAGCATACCTAATGCTCTATTTGTTTATGATGATATTTAAATGCAAAACATATTTATGTACCAGATGATCACCTACATGTGCTAAAATAAAAATAAAAAAATTGAATAGTAGTGGACGTGTGTAGCCTACATACCTTATAAATACTGACAAAGGAACCCAGGAAAGCCCCCAGCTGAAAGTTCTCCTTATTGTAGAACAGGGAGAGTAATCTGGAAGGCTTTGTAAACATAACGCGGAAGGCGGATGGGATCCGGAGGCAGCACTGGATCAAATATCCAACGCTGAACATTCGAATGAACCCCTGAAAAAAAATATTGTTCATACATCATTTAGAAGACTCCACTTGCAAACATAAATAGAAGAGTTTGGTTGAAAACCACGGTAGGGCTAGAACATACAAATGCACCTCATCCCTGGATTGACAAGAATATAAGTGAGAGAATATCAGGATTATAGCGGTGCCAGAAACGAAATTGACAAAGATGAAAACATTAACAAATTTTAATTAATCCAAGATAAAAATCTAGTGGATAAAATGCACATATTCAAATTGTGGTCAAATTATAAATCTTAGGTAGAAGTTGGTACTGTAGTGTCTCCTTCGAACATGTTTCGCCAGTAATGGCTTCTTCAGGGGACTTTATAAGACACTGATACCTTGTATAATCAAGCAATCACCAAAGAAATCCCACCTAATCGTCAGCATCAAGGAATGGAGAACGATTCCCACATGACCACAGACGGCATATAAAGACTAAGATAATGTGCACAAGATTAGAAGATAGCACCGAGGGCGAACAACATGATATAGCACCAATTCAAAAATTATGTAGCGGTGCATACATGTCTGTATAAGCCCTCGGGTCCTTAACCACTTAAGCCCGGGACCATTTGGTAGCTAAAGGACCAGAGGTGATTTCAGAATTTTGCACTGCGCTGCTTTAACTGTAAATTGTGCAGACATGCAATGTTGTACCCAAACGAAATTTGCGTCCTTTTCTTCCCACAAATAGAGCTTTCTTTTAATGGTATTTGATTGCCTCTGCGATTTTTATTTTTTGCAATATAAATGGAATCAGACCGAAAATTTTGAAAAAAAATGATATTTTCTACTTTTTGTTAAAAGAAAAATCGAATAAACTCAATTTTAGTCATACATTTAGGCCAAAATGTATTCAGCCACATGTCTTTAGTAAAAAAAAATTCAATAAGCGTATATTTATTGGTTTGCGCAAAAGTTATAGCGTCTACAAACTAGGGTACATTTTATGGAATTTACACAGCTTTTAGTTTATGACTGCCTATCTCATTTCTTGAGGTGCTAAAATGGCAGGGCAGTACAAACCCCCCCCCCCCCCCAAATGACCCCATTTTGGAAAGTAGACATCCCAAGGAAATTGCTGAGAGGCATGTTGAGCCCATTGAATATTTTTTTTTTTGTCTCAAGTGATTGAATAATGACTTTAAAAAAAAAATAAAAAAATTACAAAAAGTTGTCACTAAATGATATATTGCTCATACATGCCATGGTTATATGTGGAATTACACCCCAAAATACACTCTGCTGCTTCTCCTGAGTACGGGGATACCACATGTGTGGGACTTTTTGGGAGCCTAGCCGCGTACGGGCCCCCGGAAACCAAGCACCGCCTTCAGGATTTCTAAGGGAGCAAATTTTTGATTTCACTCCTCACTACCTATCACAGTTTTGAAGGCCATAAAATGCCAAAATAGCACAAAACCCCCCCAAATGACCCTATTTTAGAAAGTAGACACCCCAAGGAAATTGCTGAGAGGCCTGTTGAGCCCATTGAATATTTTTTTTTTGTCCCAAGTGATTGAATAATGACAAAAAAAAAAAAAAATTACAAAAAGTTGTCACTAAATGATATATTGCTCACATATGCCATGGTTATATGTGGAATTACACCCCAAAATACATTTTTCTGCTTCTCCTGAGTACGGGGATACCACATGTGTGGGACTTTTTAGGAGCCTAGCCGCGTACGGGACCCCGAAAACCAAGCACCGCCTTCAGGATTTCTAAG
Source organism: Rana muscosa (assembly GCA_029206835.1). Classification (NCBI taxonomy): domain Eukaryota; kingdom Metazoa; phylum Chordata; class Amphibia; order Anura; family Ranidae; genus Rana; species Rana muscosa. Next base: position 1,048,909,563 of record CM055117.1, read on the forward strand.
GGCACAAATTTTTGATTTCACTCCTCACTACCTATCACGGTTTCGAAGGCCATAAAATGCCCAAATAGCACAAAACCCCCCCAAATGACCCCATTTTGGAAAGTAGACACCCCAAGCTATTTGCTGAGAGGCATGGTGAGTATTTTACAGCTCTCAATTTTTTTTGAAAATTAAGAAAGAAAATATATATATTTTTTTTCAATTTTCAAAACTGTGTGACAAAAAGCGAGATCTGCAAAATACTCACAATGCCTCTCAGCAAATAGCTTGGGGTGTCTACTTTCCAAAATGGGGTCATTTGGGGGGGGGGGGGGTTTGTGCCATCTGGGCATTCCATGGCCTCCGAAACTGTGATAGGCAGTGAGAAGTGAAATCAAAAATTTACACCCTTAGAAAGCCTGAAGGCGGTGCTTGGTTTTTGGGGTCCCGTACGCGGCTAGGCTCCCAAAAAGTCTCACACATGTGGTATCCCCGTACTCAGGAGAAGCAACAGAATGTATTTTGGGGTGTAATTCCACATATGCCCATGGCATGTTTGAGCAATATATCATTTAGTGACAACTTTGTGCAAAAAAAAAAAAAAAAAAATTGTCTTTTTTCCGCAACTTGTGTCAACATATAAAATATTCCATGGACTCGACATGCCTCTCAGTATATAGCTTGGGGTGTCTACTTTCCAAAATGGGGTCATTTGGGGGGGTTTTGAACTGTTCTGGCATTTTATACACAACATTAGGAAGCTTACATCCACTCTTCTAACCACTTGAAGACAAAGCCCTTTTGACACTTTTTGTTTACATGAAAAAAAATTTTTTTTTGCAAGAAAATTATGTTGAACCCCCAAACATTATATATATTTTTAAAGCAAAGGCCCTACAGATTAAAATGGTGGGTGTTGCATTTTTTTTTTCTACACAGTATTTGCGCAGCGATTTTTCAAACGCATTTTTTGGGGAAAAAAATACACTTTTTTTAATTTTAATGCACTAAAACACACTATATTGCCCAAATGTTTGATGAAATAAAAAAGATGATCTTAGGCCGAGTACATAGATACCAAACACGACATGCTTTAAAATTTCGCACAAACGCGCATTGGCGACAAACTACATACATTTTTAAAAGCCTTTAAAAGCCTTTACAGGTTACCCCGTTAGATTTACAGAGGAGGTCTACTGCTAAAATTACTGCCCTCGATCTGACCTTCGCGGTGATACCTCACATGCATGGTGCAATTGCTGTTTACATATGACACCAGACCGACGCTTGCGTTTGCCATTGGGCAAGAGCAGGGCAGGACAGGGGTGCTTTTATTTATTTTTTTATTATTAATTTTGCTTTTTTATTTTATTTTTAAATTGTTCCTTCCAAGTATTTTTTTTTTTTATCATTTTTATTGTTATCTCAGGGAATGTAAATATCCCCTATGATAGCATTAGGTAGTGACAGGTACTCTTTTTTGAAAAAACTGGGGTCTTCTAGACCCTAGATCTTTCCTCTGCCCTCAAAGCATCTGACCACACCAAGATCGGTGTGATAAAATGCTTTCCCAATTTCCCAATGGCGCTTTTTATATCTGGGGGGGGGGGACATTCCCTCCCACTGCTTGTAAAAGCAGTCCAGAGGCTAATTAGCCACTAGGATTGCTTTTACATGAAAGCCGGCCGCTGGCTGAAAAGAAAGATACCAAGATGATACCTAAACCCGCAGGCATCATTCTGGTATAAACATCCAAAGTCCAGCAACATACCAGTACGTTGCTGGTCCTTGTTGGACATGTATTGTAATCTTTTTTTTTCATGCAGCCTGTTGGCTGAACGAAAAAAGAGATTGATCGGTGGGTATGCCCACCATTAGAATACCGCCCTTCATCCACCCACTTCCAATGATGGGCATACACGCACCATTTATATATGCCGAAGCATGGGGGCATCCTCCCGCAAAAAAGTTATGCCGCACACACATGGTCGGACTTTTCCACGGGCAAGCCTCCGTCGGAATTTCGACCGTATGTACGTGGCATTAGGAGCAAAATCGCTCCTCCGCCCCTGCTGCCCCAATGCTTCGGCATATTTGCTTTTTTTTTTTTAACTGTGGTGGTGAAATCACCTCCTACAGCACTGGAGTCGCAGGTATCAGGCCTGTCTCTGCGAACGCTGCAGTTATGTGTGTTTTTGTTTTGTAAGTGACAGTGATCGATCGATACTGCACTTGGGTGGCCTGGGCTGGACGGAGGGGCAAAACGCAGGTGCCAGCAGGTATCTGGGCTGATCCCGCTAACACTGCGTTTTTGGGAACCCTAAACTGCTGGGGACGCTAGTATAGATCTGATCAGATCAGATATTGATCTGTTCAGATACTATACCACTAAGGGGGGTGTATGCTTCACGCGTGGGTGTTAGCGTTACTGGCACTAACCTGACGCTGCCTGGGGTGTGACTCAGACCCTCTCTGACGCTAAAACCTAATTGATATCACCCGCCGGGCGATCAGGGGGTTAAACCTTTATTGGGTTATATACGGTGGGTGCCCTGACACTATAAAAAGCAAACTAACTAACCAGCGTCACCAGTAACACTTATATGGTGATCACTGGTGAAAGGGTTAACTAGGGGCAATCAGGGGGTTAAAACCTTTATTAGATAATATATGGGGGTACCTGACGCTATAAAAACCTGCGGCGAACCTAAAAAAAATTACCAGCTACCGATCTGCATCACCGACACTAAGACAGCGTTTAGAAAAACGATCGCTTAGCGACAGTGGTGATGGGGGTGAAAGGGTTACCTGGGGGGCGATCAAGGGGGTTAAACCTTTATTAGATAATATATTGGGGTACCTGACGCTATAAAAACATGCAGCGAACCTAAAAAAAATTACTGGCTACCGATCTGCATCACCGACACTAAGACAGCGTTTAGAAAAACGATCGCTTAGCGACAGTGGTGATGGGGGTGAAAGGGTTACCTGGGGGGCGATCAAGGGGGTTAAACCTTTATTAGATAATATATTGGGGTACCTGACGCTATAAAAACATGCAGCGAACCTAAAAAAAATTACTGGCTACCGATCTGCATCACCGACACTAAGACAGCGTTTAGAAAAACGATCGCTTAGCGACAGTGGTGATAGGGGGTGAAAGGGTTACCTGGGGAGCGATCAAGGGGGTTAAACCTTTATTAGATAATATATTGGGGTAGCTGACGCTATAAAAACATGCGGCGAACCTATATACAAAGGCAATCACGTACACTCTACGTGATTGTGCCTGTCGGTGCCATTCTGCCGACGTATATATACAGTGAGCGGTCGTTAAGTGGTTAATGACATAGAGCCATGACCTTAACTCTACTGCACCTCTATGGGAAGAACTGGAACAATGAGTATAAGTTTATGGCTCTTTTTGGCTGAATTGGCACAAATTCTCACTGTAAAGCCCTGTACACACGGCCGAGAATCCCGTCAGGGAAAAAAACGTCTGGTTTCCTGACGAGATTCTTGGCAAGCTTTTCTTGCAAAGCCGTGCATACAGATGGCCATTCAAAAGAACCGCCGTTCTTTTGAATGGCAAGAACGCAGTGACGTCAGACTACGACCAGCATGCGCTCGTCACATTCAATGCTGTCGCCCGCCATCTTGCTTCACGCTACACTACCCTTGTAAGCTACCGCGCATGCGTCAAAGTCTCATCGACCATGCGCGGGCTTACCGGAGGACAGGTAAGCTTGTAGCATCGTACACACACGCGTTTTTTTCATCGGAAAACAGGCCAACGAGAATCCCGACAAGAAAATAGAGAGCAGGTTCTCTATTTTTCTCGTCGAGATTCCCGGCAGTTTTCGACGAGAAACCATACACACGAACGGTTTTCTCTGCAAAAAGCTCTCCCAGCAGTTTTCTTGCTGTTTCTTGCCGAGAAAACCGGTCGTGTGTACGAGGCTAAACACTCCAATATCCTATGGAGAGCCTTCCCAAAAGACAGATTGGAAGCTGTAAAGCCCTGTACACACGGGCGTGAATCCCGTCGTAAAAAAAAAACGTTGGTTTTCGACGGGATTCTGCCAAACTTGTCTTGAGTACAGACTGACATTCAAAATCTCGTCGTTCTAAAGCGCGGTGACGTACAACACGTACGACGGCACTATAAAGGGGAAGTTCCATTCCAATGGCGCCACCCTTTGGGCTGCTTTTGCTGATCTCGTGTTAGTAAAAGTTTGGTGAGAGACGATTCGCGATTTTCAGTCCGTTACAGCGTAACAAATGTGCTATCTCCATTACGAACGCTAGTTTTATAAGGAGGAGCGCTCCCGTCTCATACTTGATTCTGAGCATGCGCGTTTTTTTCCCCTCGGACAAGCATACACATGACCGGTTTTCACGACGAGAAATAGTCCGACGGGAATCACGACGAGAAAAATAAAAAGGCAGGTTCTCTATTTTTTCGTTGAGATTCCCGGCAGTTTTCACGATGAGAAACCATACACACGACCGGTTTTCTCGGCAAAATTCTCCCAGCAGTTTTCTTGCTGAGAAAAACGGTCGTGTGTACGAGGCTTTACAGCTTCAAAAGGTAGTATTTGGCAGATGGTGATGATGATTGGGGAGGGGGGGTGGTAGACTACATATTAATGGTATGATAATCAGGTGTCCTAAAATGTTTGGATCTATAGAGCATTATATACTGAAACCCGGTTTTAAAAATATTAAGACTCAAACATAATTTGCATTAAACTAATGTGTGTTTAAGACAATAATTTTGCTTTAAACATACACTCACCGACCACTTTATTAGGTACATCTCCTTGCTAGTACCAGGTTGGACCCCCCTTTGCCTTCAGAACTGCCTTAATTCTTCGTGGCATAGATTCAATAAGGTGTTGGAAACATTCCTCTGAGATTTTGGTCCATAGTGACATAACAACATCACACAGTTGCTGCAGATTTGTCGGCTGCACATCCATGATGCGAATCACATAGCAAAGGTGCTCTATTGGATGAGATCTGGTGACTGTGGAGGCCATTGGAGTACAGTGACCTCATTGTCATGTTCAAGAAACCAGTGGTGAGATGATTGGAGCTTTGTGACATGGTGCATTATCCTGCTGGAAGGAGCCATCAGAAGATGGGGACTCTGTAGTCATAAAGGGATGGACATGGTCAGCAACAATACTCAGGTAGGCCGTGGTGTTTAAACGATGCTCAATTGGTACTAAGGGGCCCAAAGTGTGCCAAGAAAATATCCCCCACACCATTACACCCCCACCAGCCTGAACCATTGATACAAGGCAGGATGGATCCATGCTTTCATGTAGATTACGCCAAATTCTGACTCTACCATCTGAATGTTGCAGCTGAAATCAAGAATCGTCAGACCAGGCAACATTTTTCCAATTTTCTATTGTCCAATTTTGGTGAGCCTGTGCAAATTGTAGCCTCAGTTTGCTGTTCTTAACTGACAAGAGTGGTACCCGGTGTGGTCTTCTGCTGTTGTTGCCCATCTGCTTCAAGGTTCGATGTGTTGTGCGTTCAGAGATGGTATTCTGCATACCTTGGTTGTAACGAGTGGTTATTTGAGTTACTGTTGCCTTTTTATCATCTCGAACGAGTCGGCCCATTCTCCTCTGACCTCTGACATCAACAAGGCATTTTCCTCCACACAACTGCCGCAAACTGGATATTTTCTCATATACGGACCGTTCTCTGTAAATCCTAGAGACGGTTGTGCGTGACAATCCCAGTAGATCAGCAGGTTTTAAAATACTCAGACCAGCCCGTCTGGCACCAACAACCATGCCATGTTCAAAGTCACTTAAATCCCCTTTATTCCCCATTCTGATACTCGGGTTGAACTTCAGCAAGTCCTCTTCACCTCGTCTAGATGCCTAAATGCATTGGGTTGCTGCCATGTAATTGGCTGATTAGCAATTTGTGTTACCAAGCAAGTTAACAGATGTACCTAATAAAGTGGCCGGTAAAAGTATTTTCAAGATCACTGAAAGGTCAACCAGCAACCTGAGTTTGGACTTAACCAATTGGAAAAATTGTATGTTAAATGCAGACAGCAGTAAGTGAGTTCAACAGTCTAGGTCGAGTAAAAGGCAATTGTAACTAATTTGATTGATTAAATGCCTAATCCCAATTAACAGTGATAATGTTCATGTCTCTTGGACCAGATCTTTGGCTAAGCATACATGGATAACATGAAAAGGTCTGCTTGTTCATTTATATTAGACATTTCATTTAACAAAGTTCTTCAAAGAAACACGCCTGCCACCCCTGGCTGGATTCCTGTACATCTTGTTACAATTACTGCTTGGATGTTTGGATGTTGTCAACGTACCTTAATGCAGTAAGAGATACAATTGTCTTCGTAGTGCTTGCAACATCTGTGCCTTGGCCCGTGTTTGCATCTAAACACAAAGCCATAAATTACATGGAAGAATGCGACATGTAAATAAAAATTTAAGTGTGTATATCAAATAAATAAATAAACATACATTCGACCAGGTCCTTGTATTGGAAAATGCAATGATATATAGCGAGAATAAAATCTCAAGATAAACTGCTATAATGGTTTTCGTATGATCCAGTTCCAGTTATAAATAACTCCCCATTCATCACACAAGGGTCTATAGACTGACCTCGGAACTCATCTATTAACCACTTAAGCCCCGGACCATTTTGTAGCTAAAAGGACCAGGCCACTTTTTGAGATTCGGCACTACGTCGCTTTAAAGTGGAGTTCCAGCCTTTTTTTATGTTTATTAAAAGTCAGCAGCTACAAAAAGTGTAGCTGCTGGCTTTTAACAAACAGACACTTACCTGTTCCACTGTCCAGCGTCGTGACGCCCGGAGCTCCAATCCCTCCCCCCCCTTCTTCGCCGGCGCATCCATTCATAGTGTAGGCACCCGGCCGTGACAGCTTTCGGCTTCACGGCCGGGCACTCACTGCGCATGCGCGAACAGCGCAGCGCTCTCCGAGTGGACAGGCGATCGCCTGGGACCTGTCACGTCCCAGGTGATCACCTTACAGGGAGCGGCCGCCAAAAGGCGATATGACAAATCGCCTAGGCGACCTCAGGGCGGAAGGAGGAAGTGGGACAGGAAGCCCCCACTCCCCCCCCCCCCAAAAAAAATTACATGCCAAATATGGCATGTAAGGGGGCGAGGAGTGGATTAAGCGGAAGTTCCAAATTTGGGTGGAACTCCGCTTTAACTGACAATTACGCGGTCATGCAACGTGGCTCCAAAACAAAATTGAAGTCCTTTTTTTCCTACAAATAGAGCTTTCTTTTGGTGGTATTTGATCACCTCTGCGGTTTTTATTTTTTGCGCTATAAACAAAAATAGAGCTATAATAAATATCCCCCAAAAATATATATAAAAAAAAAATTTTTCTCAGTTTAGGCCGATACGTATTCTTCTACATATTTTTGGTAAAAAAAATTGCAATAATCGTTTATTGATTGGTTTGCGCAAAAGTTATAACGTTTACAAAATAGGGGATCGTTTTATGGCATTTTTATTAATATTTTTTTACTAGTAATGGCGGCGATCAGCAATTTTTATCGTGACTGCGACATTATGGAGGACACATCGGACACTTTTGAAATCATTTTGGGACCATTGTCATTTTTACAGCGATCAGTGCTATAAAAATGCACTGATTACTGTAAAAATGACACTGGCAGTGAAGGGGTTAACCTGTAGGGGGCGCTGAAGAGGTTAAGTGTTTCCTAGGGAGTGATTACTACTGTGTGGCGGCGTGGCTTAGCGTGTGATGTCACTGATCGTCGTTCCCTACGACAGGGAACAGACAATCAGTGATATTCACACTAGGAAGCACGGGGAGAGGTTTGTTTACACTTACCTATCCCCGTTCTTCAGCTGTGTCCCGATCGCGGGACACCGGCGGCGATCGGGTCCGCGGGTCCCGCAGCTCAGGACCGGTTCACGAGCGTGCCGGCCGCGGCGCACGCGCGACCCACGGCTGGGCTTCTTAACCAATTAAGCCCCGGACCATTACGCAGCTTAATGATCAGAGGTGATTTCACAATTTGGCACTGCGCTGCTTTAACTGTAAATTGTGCGGACATGCAATGTTGTACCCAAACGAAATTTGCGTCCTTTTCTTCCCACAAATAGAGCTTTCTTTTAATGGTATTTGATTGCTTCTGCGATTTTTTTTTTTTTTTTGCGATATAAACAGAAAAAGACTGAAAATTTTGAAAAAAAAAGATATTTTCTACTTTTTGTTATAAGAAAAATCGAATAAACTCAATTTTAGTCATACATTTAGGCCAAAATGTATTCAGCCACATGTCTTTAGTAAAAAAAATGTCAATAAGCGTATATTTATTGGTTTGCGCAAAAGTTATAGCGTCTACAAACTAGGGTACATTTTCTGGAATTTACACAGCTTTAAATTTATGACTGCCTATCTCATTTCTTCAGGTGCTAAAATGGCAGGGCAGTACAAACCCCCCCCCAAATTACCCCATTTTGGAAAGTAGACACCCCAAGGAAATTGCTGAGAGGCATGGTGAGTATTTTACAGCTCTCATTTGTTTTTGAAAATGAAGAAATACATTTTTTTTTTTTTTTCAAAACTTTGTGACAAAAAGCGAGATCTGCAAAATACTCACCATACTTCTCAGCAAATAGCTTGGAGTGTCTACTTTCCAAAATTGGGTCATTGGGGGGGGGGGGGGTTGTGCCATCTGGGCATTCCATGGCCTCCGAAACTGTGATAGGCAGTGAGGAGTGAAATCAAAAATGTATACCCTTAGAAAGCCTGAAGGCGGTGCTTGGTTTTTGGGGTCCCGTACGCGGCTAGGCTCCCAAAAAGTCTCACACATGTGGTATCCCCGTACTCAGGAGAAGCAACAGAATGTATTTTGGGGTGTAATTCCACATATGCTCATGGCATGTTTGAGCAATATATCATTTAGTGACAACTTTGTGCAAAAAAATAAAATAAAATTGTCTTTTTTCCGCAACTTGTGTCAACATATAAAATATTCCATGGACTCGACATGCCTCTCAGTATATAGCTTGGGGTGTCTACTTTCCAAAATGGGGTCATTTGGGGGGGTTTTGAACTGTTCTGGCATTTTATACACAACATTAGGAAGCTTACATCCACTCTTCTAACCACTTGAAGACAAAGCCCTTTCTGACACTTTTTGTTTATATGAAAACATATTTTTTTTTTTGCAAGAAAATTATGTTGAACCCCCAAACATTATAGATTTTTTTAAAGCAAAGGCCCTACAGATTAAAATGGTGGGTGTTGCATTTTTTTTTCCACACAGTATTTACGTAGCGATTTTTCAAACGCATTTTTTGGGGAAAAAATACACTTTTTTTAATTTTAATGCACTAAAAAACACTATATTGCCCAAATGTTTGATGAAATAAAAAAGATGATCTTAGTCCGAGTACATAGATACCAAAGAGGAGGTCTACTGCTAAAATGACTGCCCTCGATCTGACCTTCGCGGTGATACCTCACATGCATGGTGCAATTGCTGTTTACATATGACGCCAGACCGACGCTTGCGTTCGCCATTGCGCAAGAGCAGGGCGGGACAGGGGTTTTTTTTTTTTTTTTATTATTAATTTTGCTTTTTTATTTTATTTTTAAACTGTTCTTTCCATATTTTTATTTTTTTATCATTTTTATTGTTATCTCAGGGAATGTAAATATCCCCTATGATAGCAATAGGTAGTGACAGGTACTCTTTTTTTGAAAAAACTTAGGTCTATTAGACCCTAGATCTTTCCTCTGCCCTCAAAGCATCTGACCACACCAAGATCGGTGTGATAAAATGCTTTCCCAATGGCGCTTTTTATAGCCGTTAGGATTGCTTTTACATGAAAGTCGGCCGCTGGCTGAAAAGAATGATACCAAGATGATACCTAAACCCGCAGGCCATCAATCAGGTATAACCAAAGTCCAGCAACATACCAGTACGTTGCTGGTCCTTGTTGGACATGTATTGTAATCTTTTTTTTTCATGCAGCCAGTTGGCTGAAGGAAAAAAAGAGATTGATCGGTGGGTATGCCCACCATTAGAATACCTCCCTTCCTTCAGCCACTTCTAATGATGGGCATACATGCACCATTTATATATGCCGAAGCATGGGGGCATCCTCCCGCAAAAGTTATGCCGCGTACACACGGTCAGACTTTTCCACGGGCAAGCCTCCGTCGGAATTTTGACCGTATGTACGTGGCATTAGGAGCAAAATCGCTCCTCCGCCCCCCTGCTTCGGCATATATGCTCTTTTTTTTTAAACTGTGGTGGTGAAATCACCTTCTACAGCACTGGAGTCGCAGGGATCAGGCCCATCTCTGCGAACACTGCAGTTATGTGTGTTGTGTTTTGTAAGTGACAGTGATCGATCGATACTGCACTTGGGTGGCCTGGGCTGGACGGAGGGGCAAAATGCAGGTGCTAGCAGGTATCTGGGCTGATCCCGCTAACACTGCGTTTTTGGGAACCCTAAACTGCTGGGGACGCTAGTATAGATCTGATCAGATCAGATATTGATCTGTTCAGATACTATACCACTAAGGGAGGTGTATGCTTCACGCGTGGGTGTTAGCGTTCCTGGCACTAACCTGACGCTGCCTGGGGCGACGCAGACCCTCTCTGACACTAAAACCTAATTGATATCACCCGCCGGGCGATCAGGGGGTTAAACCTTTATTGGGTTATATACGGCGGGTGCCCTGACACGATAAAAAGCAAACCAACTAACCAGCGTCACCCGTAACACTTATATGGTGATCACTGGTGAAAGGGTTAACTAGGGGCAATCAGGGGGTTAAACCTTTATTAGGTAATATATGGGGGTACCTGACGCTATATAAAAACCTGACGGGGAACCTAAATAACAAAATAACTAACTGGCTACCTATCGGCATCACCGACACTAAGACAGCGATCAGAAAAACGATCGCTTGGTGACACTGGCAAAAGGGGGTGAAAGGGTTACCTGGGGGGGTGATCAAGGGGTTAAACCTTTATTAGGTAATATATGGGGGTACCCGACGCTATAAAAACCTGCGGCGAACCTAAAAAAAATAACTGGCTACCTATCGGCATCACCGACACCAAGACAGCGATCAGAAAAACGATCGCTTAGTGACAGCGGTGAAAGGGTTACCTGGGGGGCGATCAAGGGGTTAAAACTTTATTAGGGGGGGGTTAGGGGGCTACACTGGACCTAAACCTGACACTTTTACAGTCACAAATGTCACTGATTGCAGTGATCAGTAAATAGTAGGATTTTTAAAACAGCTTACCTGTAAAATCCTTTTCTTGGAGTACATCACGGGACACAGAGCAGCATAGTCATTACTATGTGGGTTATATAGAATTACCTTCAGGTGCTGGCACTGGCAACTTCCAAAACAGGAAGTACCCTCCCCTATATAAGCCCCTCCCATCCGGGAGTACCTCAGTTTTGTAGCAAAGCAATACGTGTCCCCAAAAGAGGGGTGGGAGCTCTGTGTCCCGTGATGTACTCCAAGAAAAGGATTTTACAGGTAAGCTGTTTTAAAAATCCTACTTTCTTGTTCATACATCACGGGACACAGAGCAGCATAGTCATTACTATGTGGGACGTCCCAAAGCAATGCCAAATGAGGGGGGGATACACCATACATAAGCTGGGCGCCATCAGGCATGAGGATCTTTTGCGGCCTGCAACACACTGCGCCCAAAGGCAACATCCTCCTGACTTCTAACGTCCACCTGGTAGAACCTAGTAAACGTGTGTACTGAAGACCATGTTGCGGCCTTACAAATTTGAGCCAGGGAGGCCTGGTGATGCACTGCCCATGAAGTTCCAACTGCTCTCGTGGAGTGCGCCCTAACTTTGAACGGAGGCGGTCTACTTCTCAAGCCATAGGCTTGTATTATGACCTGTCGAATCCACTTGGCTAAAGTAGATTTTGATGCTGCCTGACCCTTTCTGGGGCCTTCCGGCAGAACAAACAAAGAATCCGTTCTACGAATCTGAGCAGTGGCTTTTAGATAAGCTTTAACTGCTCTTACTACATCCAAAGAATGCAATAACTTTTCCTCTACCGAGCTTGGTTTGGGGAAAAAAGAAGGAATAACCACATCCTGGTTCAAGTGAAACCTCGATACCACCTTAGGAAGAAAGGCTGGGTGAGGGCGTAATACTACTCTGTCCTTATGAATAACCAGATATGGCTCCTTACAGGACATGGCGGCTAATTCCGACACTCTTCTAGCCGAGCATATGGCTACTAAAAATATCAATTTTCTGGTGAGTAGAACCAAGGAAATGTGCCGCAAAGGTTCAAATGGCTGCTTCTGCAGAACCGACAGAACCAAATTTAGATCCCATGGGCATATGGGAGCTTTAATCGGTGGAATAATACGAGTCACCCCTTGCATAAAGGATTTGACAAGTGAATGCATAGCCAGGGGCCTTTGAAATAGTATTGATAAGGCTGAAACCTGGCCCTTGATAGTACTTAAGGCAAACTTCCTGTCTACAGCCCACTGCAGGAAGTCCAGAATTCTGCCTATAACGTACTTACGTGGATGCCATTTTCTGGCCTCGCACCAAGTGATGTACGCCTTCCAAACTCTATAGTAGATCTGCCTGGATACAGGCTTCCTGGCATTGATTATAGTTGATACCACAGAGCTAGAGAGACCTCTCTTCTTTAGGATGTGGGATTCAATAGCCAGGCCGTTAAACTTAGAGTTAGTAAGGAAGGGTGGTATATCGGTCCTTGCGAAAGCAGGTCCGGACGACGTGGAAGGGTCCAAGGACTCCCCACTGACATTTTGATGATCTCCGCGTACCAGGCCCTTCGGGGCCACGCTGGAGCCACCAGGATCACCGGCTTCTTTTCCAACCTGACTCTGCGAAGGAGTCGAGGCAACAATTGTAGCGGAGGGAATGCATATATCAGTCTGAACTGATCCCAAGGGAACACCAGAGCATCCGAGCCGCAAGCGAGGGGATCCCTTGTCCGGGAGACAAATCTGTCCACCTTTGCGTTGAATCTGGATGCTAGCAGATCTACATCCGGTGTTCCCCACCGCTGACATATTGCTCGGAAGACCTCGGGATGAAGGGACCATTCCCTTGGGCATAATTGTTGGCGACTCAGAAAGTCCGCCTTCCAATTCTCCACCCCTGGAATGAAGACAGCTGATATACATGGGACATGCTTTTCTGCCCATTCCAGGATGTGACTTACTTCCCTCTGGGCTGCACGACTCCTGGTGCCTCCCTGATGATTGATATATGCCACTGCTGTGGCATTGTCTGATTGAATTCTGACAGGGGACCCTTGGAGTCTGGATGTCCAGGCTACTAGGGCATACCGGGCTGCTCGTATCTCTAAGAGATTGATGGGCAGGGTTTTTACTACATTTGACCATCTGCCCTGGAGAGACCATTGCTCCAGTACTGCCCCCCCAGCCTATAAGGCTGGCATCTGTAGTGACCACCTTCCAGGATATCGGACTGAAGGGTTTTCCCTTCTGGAGATTCTGGGGGATCAACCACCAGCAGAGACTCTTCCGAACGGAAGGGGACAAAGCCATCGGGAAGTCTAGAGCCTGAATCTTTCCGTTCCAGGCTGACAATATGGCCCTCTGTAAATTCCTTGAGTGGAATTGGGCGTATGGCACAGCTTCGAATGATGCTACCATCTTTTCTAGCAGCCTCATGCACAGGCGTATGGACGGCTGTCTTTTTGCACAAAGCAGACGGACCAAGCCCCTCAAAGAGGATACCTTGTCTAGAGGTAAGAAAATCTTCCTCTGGTCTGAATCCAGCCGTAGCCCTAGATATACCAGGTTTTTCACTGGCTGTAGGGCTGACTTGTCCAGGTTGATGACCCAACCGTGAGATTCTAGATACTTGATTGTATCGACAATTACCACTTCTAGCTTGGCAACTGAGTGGTCCATTAACAACAGGTCGTCTAGGTATGCCATTATCGTTACACCTCGTGTTCTTAGATCGGCCAACAGTGGGGCCAGAATTTTTGTGAACATTCGTGGTGCTGTGGCCAGACCGAATGGTAAGGCTCTGAACTGAAAATTGCACCCTTCTACTGCAAAGCGTAGAAATTTTTGATGACCTGGAAAGATGGGAACATGCAAGTAAGCATCTTTGATGTCGATCGAGATTAACCATTCCTCCCCCTGTAGGGCAGCGGTGACCGATCGGATCGACTCCATCCGGAAAGACCGGACATTTAGAAATTTGTTTAGACTCTTTAGGTCCAATATGGGTCTTATGTCCCCGTTTGGCTTCGGGACTGTGAAAAGGTTTGAGTAGAAACCCAACCCCCACTCTTCCATAGGAACCTCCATAATTACTCCTTGGAGCAATAGTTGTTCTAACGCCAATAGGAGAGACCCTCTTTTCAGAGGGTCTCTTGGCATGCCTGACCACATAAAATGGGAAGGAGGAGACTCTTTTAACTCCAACTTGTATCCCAGAGTTACTGCGGAGAGCACCCATCTGTCTTTGATCGTCTCCCGCCAGGTCTCTGCGAACAACTGAAGTCTTCCCCCCACCCGTTTGAGTGGGGGCAGCCCTTCATAGGCTTGACTTGGAGGCTGGTTTAGTACCCCTTCGGATCCAGGGTTTCTTATTACCCTGTGACTGTCCCTGATTTTTACCCCCTGAGTTTGACCGAGGAGGCCGTCGGAACTGCTTAGTAGCAGACGTCGCAGGGATAGGAGAGGTAGTCCTCTTAAAAGATGGACCCCTAGACCTCTTCTTACTCGGTAAGAGAGTACTTTTACCACTGGAAATCTTCTGGATATACTTATCCAGGTCCTCGCCAAAAAGGCGTTCCCCATGAAATGGGAAGCTAACTAAGAGCTTCTTACAGGGAGCTTCAGCAGACCAGTTTTTGAGCCACAGAAGCCTACGCATATGTACCAAAGACAGCGTGAGGCGGGAGGCCTGATGGATAGAATCCTTGATGGCGTCAACCGCAAAGCATAATGCTCTAGGCAGATCAGCCAGAGCCTGGGCCTGCTGGTCTGGCAAATCCCTCAGGACCATTTTCATCTGATCCTTTAAAGCTTGGCAGACCCCAATAGCTGCCACTGCTGGCTGTGTAACAGCCCCTGCTGTGGAAAAAGCAGATTTTAATAAAGATTCAAATTTTTTATCTACTGGATCTTTGAACATTTGAACATTATCTACTGGGCATGTCAGTGATTTGTTCACAGAAGAGATGGCTGCATCCACCGTAGGAACATTCCATCTCTGGGTGAACCTTTCCTCCATGGGATAGATCACCGGAAATTTCTTAGGAGGAACAAATAGTTTATCAGGATGTTCCCAGTCCTGGTATATAAGTCCTTCCAATAATGGATGCATTGGAAAGGAGCAATTAACCTGGGGAGCTTTTAGCGACCCCAATGAGGAGACACCAGTAGTTGATGGTTCAACAAGAGGCATCTTAAATGCAGATCGAACCATGTCAGTTAGGGTCTGGACCCACAATCTTTCAGTCTGTGATGCTGAAAATGGTTCATCTACTGTCGATTCCTCAAAAACAGAGTTAACCTCCTCCTGATCCCCTTCAGGTAGGTCGGTCCCTTCCTGGGACTGTTGCTCTGCCAACCGGCACTCTAATGGAGGTGATGGAGATCTGGCGCGCTTTCTTTCCTGTAGAGAAGAAGCGATCAATGCTGCCAATCTCTGCTCCAATCCCTCCAGAGTTGAGGCAAAAACCTCCTCTGTTATATATGCAGGAGCAGGTGGACTGAGGACAGCCGCAGTACCTGGCACTCCCGGGGGTTCCTTATGGGTATTAACCTCTGATTTCTCAGGGGAGGAGGGTGCAGATGACTGCTCCAGATCCTCAGAGCCCGATGGAGACCCCCTACACTTCCTGAGAGGTATATCTCAGAGTTTTTTAGGCGGCATATTCCTTAGTTCAAAGCTGAGGTATTCCAGCCGCAATACACCCCTTTACTGAAATAGTCTAATGCAATTTGCTGCTATGTACATCAGTGGGTGTCTACTAATGCGTCTTTCTGGGGATGCCTGTATCAACCGCCCGCTGTAAGCCCCTATACCATGCTACCAGCTCCTTTTCATGCTCTGTGTCCATAGCAAGCAGCGTGGACTGAGTCCTTTTATCTTGCTGGGACGCCCGCACATGCGCAGAAGCGCTGGGCGCACAGAGCGCGTCATCCGCCAGGCTCCGCCCACTTTTTAGAAGCTAAATCTATAAAAAGAAAGCGTGCACGTGTGCGCTCTTGGCGCCCTGTAGGGAGAGGAGCCAGGGTCCCTGTTTCACCAGGACTCGGGGATGGAAGGAAACTACTTGGCAGCATGACAGAGGAATGCAGCTTCCCTGATAGAGAGCTCACTCATCTGCCTGGACTTTCACCATGGAAGGAATAGTCCCAAGAAAAAAAGACGTTCCACAGCGGCCTCTAGTGGACAAACACAGGTACCGCACTTTTGTCTTTTTTTTTTTTTTTTTTAAAACCTCCTTTATGAAAAACATTTCCAGGTTTACAGTTTTTAAAACTTCCTTTATGAAAAGACATTTCTAGGATTTCTTAGGCATATACAGCTATTAGCGGGAATACCTTTAGGTAACAGGCAGAAAGACATATTAGGCTTGGGGGTCCCCTCAATAGAACCAAGTTCCTGAGGGGCCCCCACTTACCTTTTCCCAGCCGCAGGACTTTGTTTGGTCCACAGAAGCCCAAACTTCACCTCTCACGGCAGGCATTGTACTAGACCTTCAGGGACCGGGTTCCCAAGGATTCCACTCCCCTGGACCTGTATAGCACCCTGCACAGATAGCCTCTTGGTTTTGGGTATGACCAGAGCTCTGGATCCCAGGGTCCAGCCCTCCTAAGAGAGGCATTACAGGCAAAACCCTGCTCTTCTCTGCAAGGCCCGGGTACCGACCGTTTAGCTATGAAGCTTTTTTGGTCGGATCCGGAATAGCTTGCTAAGGCCCAGAGAACCTGTACACAAGCCCAGATGAATACATGTTAACCTTGGCCAACACCTTAGACACTGGCAAAAAACTGAGGTACTCCCGGATGGGAGGGGCTTATATAGGGGAGGGTACTTCCTGTTTTGGAAGTTGCCAGTGCCAGCACCTGAAGGTAATTCTATATAACCCACATAGTAATGACTATGCTGCTCTGTGTTCCGTGATGTATGAACAAGAAAAATGGACACTGTGACTGGGGGGTGATCTAGGGAGTGATCTGGGGGGGCCTGGGGGGGCGATCATGTGCCTATGTGTCCTGGTGTCAGTGTGCTGTTATGTGCACTAACCTGATGTCTTCTCTCATGCGGCGCTCGGTATATGTGAGCGCCGCATGAGAGATGACATCACTTCCTCCTGCCTGTGTAAACATTACACAGGCAGAGGAAGCATTTGATTCGCCGGGAGCGATCGCGAGGGGGTGGCCAGAATCGAATGGCGGCCCCCTCATCACGGATCGCTCCCGAAGCGATCCCGGCCGCTCACTGTACCGGAGGGGGGTCCGATCGGACCCCCCACCCATACGAAGGCAGGCACGTACAGGTACGTGATTGTGCCTGTCCGTGCCATTCTGCCGACGTATATATACAGTGGACGGTCGTTAAGTGGTTAAAGAGGACGTACCTGTACGTTGATGTGCCCAGCCGTGCCATTCTGTCGACGTATATCGGCGTGAGGCGGTCCTTAAGTGGTTAAAGAGCACTCTGCATTGCTTAGCATCCTCTAATCGTATCTGTTGCTGCAACTCTAAAGCCTCATACACACGATCGGATTTTCCGCAGACAAAGCCTCAGACTTTTGGCCAAAGGGCGTTGGCCAGGAACTTGCATACAAACGGGACATGACTGTCGGCCAACAAACACGAACGTAGTTACGTGCTTTTTCGGCTCTTTAGCGCCAGCCTTTGGGCAGCTTCTGCTAATGTTGTGTTTGGTGAGCATTGCTTCTGAGCATGCGTGTTCGTACTTTAGACTTTTGTTAGACGGACTTGTGCACACACGATCGGAAAATCCGACAACAGACAGCTGTCCACGGAAAATTTTAAAGCCTGCCATTCAACATTTGTCCACGGAAAACCCGACAATTGTCCGATGGAGCATACAAACAGTCGGATTTTCCGCTAACAGGCTGTCAACACACAATTCCCATCGGAAAACTAATTGTGTGTATGAGGCTTTAGATTCACGAGTTCATGCAATATATTTTTCCTCTTGAGACATCTTAATCTTATTGTTGTATCTTAGAATACTGACACTTTGCTTCAAAATAGTGCTAACGTATTGTAACATCAGAATTGTTTTTGCCACTTTTGTGAACTCTGTAACCTCAGTTTCTTTGTTGTTAGTCCATATACAGTGAGGGAAAAAAGTAGTTGAACCCCTGCTGAGATGTACGTTTGCCCACTGACAAAGAAATACTGTATATACTTGAGTAGAAGCCGACCCGAGTATAAGCCGAGGCCCTAATTTTACCACAAAAAAACTGGGAAAACTTATTGACTCGAGTATGAGGGTGAAAATGCAGCAGCTACTGTAAGCAGAAAAGAGGGTCAACAATGCCCATTTGCAGCTTCACTGTGCCCATTTGCAGCCTCACTGTGCCCATAATCATTGCAGCCTCACTGTGCCCATTTGCAACCTCACTGTGCCCATAATCATTGCACTTGTACAGGCTGCGGGCGTCCATTTTTCAAAACTCGCGGCTTCCTCCTTGTCCCGTCCCGCTCCGTGATAGGCGTTTGACACTGTGTTCCGCTACCGTCTATCACGGAGGTCCTCTCATCCTCGGACTCAGTTTCCCAGCAGACACTGTGTTCAGTGTTCCGCCAATCACGGACCTTCTTTCATCCTCGGACAAGAGGACGTCCGTGGTTGGCGGAACACTGGCTGAACAGTGTCTGCTGGGAAAGTCCAAGGATGAGAGGACCTCCGTGATAGGCGGTAGCGGAACACAGTGTCAAACGCCTATCATGGACCAGGAAGAAGCCGCGACTTTTGAAAAATGGACGACCGCGACCCGACTGGTACACTTACACTGACTCGAGTATAAGCCGAGGGGGCTGAAAAACTCGGCTTATACTCGAGTATATACGTTAATCTGTCTAATTTTATTGGTATGTTTATTTTAACAGTGAGATACAGAATAACAACAAAAATATCCAGAAAAACGCATTTCAAAAAAGTTATAAATTGATTTGCATTTTAATGAGTAAAATAAGTATTTGATCCCCCATCAATCCACAAGATTTGTCTTCTATACAGGTAACAAGCTGAGATTAGGAGCCCTCCTAAAGGGAGGGCTCCTAATCTCATCTTGTTATCAGTATAAAATACACCTGTCCACAGAAGCAATCAATCAATCAGATTCCAATCGCTCCAACGTGGCCAAGGAGCTATCCAAGGATGTCGGGGACAAGATTGTAGACCTACACAAGGCTGGAATGGGCTACAAGACCATCGCCAAGCAGCTTGGTGAGAGGGTAACAACAGTTGGTGCGATTATTCACAAATGGAAGAAACACAAAATAACTGTCAATCTCCCTCAGTCTGGGGCTCCATGGAAGATCTCACATCGTGGAGTTTCAATGATCATGAGAACAGTGAGGAATCAGCCCAGAACTACACGGGAGAATCTTGTCAAAGATCTCAAGGCAGCTGGGACCACAGTCACCAAGAAAACAATTGGTAACACACTACACCGTGAAGGACTGAAATCCTACAGTGCCAGGGAGGTCTCCCTGCTCAGAAAAGCACATGTACAGCCCATCTGAAGTTTGCTAATGAACATCTGAAAGATTCAAAGGAGAACTGGGGGAAAGTGCTGTGGTCAGATAAGACCAAAATCGAGCTCTTTGGCATGAACTCAACTCGCCTTGTTCCGTGGAGGAGCAGGAGGAATGCTGCCTATGACCCCAAGAACATCATCCCCACCGTCAAACATGAAGGTGGAAACATTATGCTTTGGAGGTGTTTTTCTGCTAAGGGGACAGGATAACTTCACTGTATTAAAGGGACGATGGACGGGGCCATGTACTGTCAAATCTTGGGTGAGAACCTCCTTTCCTCAGCCAGGGCATTGAAAATGGGTTGTGGATAAGTATTCCAGCATGACAATTAGGGGTGCAACGGATCAAAAAACTCACGGATCGGATCGATCCTCGGATCAGAGCCACGGATCGGATCATTTTCAGGTCGGCAAAAAAAAATAATTACTAATATCCACGTCTCTCCCCACCACAATCTCCCCCTGTAATATCCACAATCTCCCCCTGTATGTAATATCCACAATCTCCCCCTGTATGTAATATCCACAATCTCCCCCTGTATGTAATATCCACAATCTCCCCCTGTATGTAATATCCACAATCTCCCCCAGTAATGGGCATCTCCCCCACTTACCAGTCTCTCCCGCCGGCCAGTTCAGATCCACGAGCAGCGAGGGGTGATGACGTCACAAGGCAGCCGCCGCCGGGTGTACCAAGATGGCCACGGCTCCGGAGATAGGCCGAAGCCGCGGCCTTTCCTAAGGCTGAGGCCGCGGGGTCGCTCCGCAGATCGAGTGGTGATCCGATCCTAACAGGGTGACCCGTTCGGATCACGGATCACCGCCGATCCGTTGCAGCACTAATGACAATGACCCAAAACATACAGCCAAGGCAACAAAGGGGTGGCTCAAGTAGGGCTGGGAAAAAAATCGATTTTAATCTTGAATCGAGTTTTGAGTTCAAATCGATTCAGATTTGAAGAAAATCGATTTTTTTTTTCAAAAAAAAAAAAGAAAAAATAAAATGTTTTTTTTTTTTATATATTTTTTTTTTCCTTCAAAGTTTCCGTAGCAGGGCTGCAGGGGGCGTATCCGGAATGGCACTCGGTGGCGTTACCCCAATTACATCTACTCGCCGCAGCCGCCAGGAGTAGATGTAATGTAACACTAACTAACCGCAAGCCGCCGTCTGCCTACCTGATCAGCGTGTCATGCAGACAGAAGGCGGCCATTGCAGTGTTCAAAAGCCGCGCCTCCCGAGTCCTCGTCTGTGATAGGCGGAACACTCAATTTCACAGCAGGCAGTGTTCAGCCTATCACGGACATCCTCTCATCCTCGTCTGTGTTATGAGAATGAGAGGATGTCCATGATAGGCGGAACACTGAATGTAGGGAAATTGAGTGTTCCGCCTATCACAGACGAGGAGGAGGCACGGGTTTTGAATACTGGAATGGCCGCCGGTGTAGCAGTAAAATCCGTATCCCATGAAAATCTGCATCAGGTACGGGCACAGTGAGGCATTGGGCACAGTGAGACACGGGCACAGTGAAGAATGGGCACAGTGAGGCACAGGCACAGTTCAATTCAACTAAGAGTAACCTCAAGAGTTTTTGTTGTTTTATTAGCTAAATCCAAATACAGTATTAATAATTTGGATGTTTAACAATCTTTGTTGCACACTGACTTTGCAGTTAGAGAAAGGGTTTGCCTTTGCAATTTTGTTTGCTGATGCACTTTAATTAATATAATTTTAAAAAAAATCGAATCGTAAATCGAGTTTTTTATAAAAAAAATCGCAGATTTTTTTTGGGGGGAAAATCGCCCAGCCCTAGGCTCAAGAAGAAGAAGAAGCACATTAAGGTTCTGGAGTGGCCTAGCCAGTCTTCAGACCTTAATCCCATGGAAAATATGTGGAGGGAGCTGAAGGTTTGAGTTACCAAACGTCAGCCTGGAAACCTTAATGACTTGGAGAGGATCTGCAAAGAGGAGTGGAACAAAATCTCTCCTGAGATGTGTGTAAACCTGGTGGTCAACTACAAGAAATGTCTGACCTCTGTGATTGCCAACAAGGGTTTTACCACCAAGTACTAAGTCATGTTTTGTGAAGTGGTCAAATACTTATTTCACTCATTAAAATGCAGATCAATATGAAACCTTTTTGGAAATGCGTTTTTCTGGATTTTCTGTTGTTATTCTGTCTCTCACTTTCAAAATAAACCAACCAATAAAATGATAGACTGATCATTTCTTTGTCAGTGGACACGCATACAAAATCAGCAGGGGATCAAATACTTTTTTCCCTCACTGTATATATATATATATATATATTTTTTTAGTCCATTTCTATTCAATGTCCAGCTTATTTGCATACTTTGAGTCCTAACTGTCATGCACCATTCCTGTCCCTGCGATATGATTGGCCCATTAAAATCTGTCAAATTTAATTACATCTCCCGCTTGTTTTACCAGACGCCGGTATAAAAGACACCCCTGTACCACCGTTGGGTATACTTGAAAAAAAAAAAGGCAGGACCTCTGAAACGCATTGTATACCCCCCCCCCCCCCTTGCGGCTTGCTGCCTTGTCCCAAGAAGACGCCACTGCTATCTCCAAATTCGATTGGCAGTCCTGTCACCCCAGTGCATGACAGCTGGTCCTGCCAGTCAGACGGCTGCGATGACTACAGCTCCCTCACTCGGAGCAGCATTCCGTTTACCTAGATGCAAATATTTGATTATTGATTAAATAAATGATTTTATGCTGCCATTGATGCTTGTGCTTTCTGTCTTCCACATACCTTGAGGATCTTCCCTGATCTGATGAGCCCTGCTGCATCACAATTGGAGTCCTGACCTATTCATCCATCCATCTATCCCGGATTACATCCATTCTTGTGACCCATCCTGCATTCATTCATACCAAGGCTGATGTCCATTGCAAAAAATAAATATTGCACTGGAGATGAAATCGATGTAGCTACATAAACTGTAAAAATGGTGCGAGTAATACCAAACGGCAGCAAAAGCAGTCATAATAACATGTAGCTAAGTATGATACTGGTATAAAAATGTGTACAACGATAGCACTGCTGAAACCAGATGAGGAGGGGTTAACATCAGTCTGTCGGCATGTAGATGTCCCGTGAAGGGAACTATCACAACTCCCAGTGGATGGCTGTAGAATCCCAGGTTGATAGAGGGAAGTGATAGAGGGAAGTGTAACAGCCCTTGCGTGTGGCAGATAGTAAGGTCCCGCCGGCATGCAGATATGAAGGCACAGCAAAGGAGCCCTTCAGATGGACATGGCAAGCCCCGCCGGTGTCCGTGACGTCTCCGGATCTCCGACAGAACTCCCTGAAGACCCGGAAGCCGGTGCAGAGGTGAGTACCGATCAAAAGAATTTTGATCGATCAAAAAAATGTATTGATTAATCGAGGAATTAATAGTTAATTTCCACAGCCCTAAAATAAAGAAATCAATTCCCCTATATGCAGCCACCCCCGCTGCTCCACCTATCTATGCATACAGGGGGGATGCAAAGGCCCCCTGCAGAATGGGGCCAGGTCACAATTACGACCCCTGTACGTACGCCCCTGGGCTACATGATGCTGAATGCCTTCCAGCCAGTAAATGAGACAAGTTCTATCTCACTTGCATAGCTTCCAATGCATACTGTGAGAAGCTCATGGTGTGCAATGAAATCAGAGTAAGCGATTTCAGTACAGGAGTGGAGCCTGTACAACTCTGCAAGACTTAAGAGGGTGCTAAAGTACAGCTTCAACAGAATGAAATATCTCTGCTACTCAGCTGCCACGCTTCGGTTATTTTATACTATGAAGCAGGCTAGAGATGGGCTCGGGCATGTTCCGGATCCTAGTTCCAACCCACCTGCCCGATTCCCCGCCAGGAAGCCGACCCTGCACACCGCTAATCACAGGCAGTGAGGCATTTCCTGATCTGTGCAGCTGCGGACTGGGAAATGTCTCACTGCTTGTGATTAGCGGCGTGCAGTGTCGGCTTCCTGGCGGGGAATCGGGTAGGTGGGTTGGAACTAGGATCCGGAACATGCCCAAGCCCATCTCTAGCCGGCACAAGGAGGAATAAAACTTCACTCCAAACGTGTTTTATTTTCTTATTTTAGAATTTGTTAGGACGGGGAATAGTTAACATTTCTGGGAGGTTTTTATAAATGATTTTATGCTGCCATTGATGCTTGTGCTTTCTGTCGTCCACATACCTTGAAGATCTTCCCTGATCTGATGAGCCCTGCTGCATCACAATTGGAGTCCTGACCTATTCATCCATCCATCTATCCCAAATTACATCCATTCTTGTGACCCATGCTGCATTCATTCATACCAAGGCTGATGTCCATTGCATGTTATCCTGGCTTGCTCCACTGGATTTCAGACCCCCTAGGAGCACCAGTTTGTAAGCGTCTTCTATAGACCCAAGTACTTTCATGTAACGCTTCCCTATAACGTTGTTTTATGTGCCTGAACCATTGAGCGAACAGAGACTTGTTTTTTCACTGGAGGACGAAGGGGGGCTGGAGAGCATACGGGGGCAGCAAAAGGAAGCGGTATAGGAGGAGTAGCTGCATATCCAATCACAGGCAGTGAGGCATTTCCTGATCTGTGCAGCTGCGGACTGGGAAATGTCTCACTGCCTGTGATTAGCGGTGTGCAGTGTCGGCTTCCTGGCGGGAATCGGCAGGTGGGTTGGAACTAGGATCCGGAACATGCCCGAGCCCATCTCTAGTAGGCACAAGGAAGAATAAAACTTCACTCCAAACATGTTTTAATTTTCTTATTATTTTAGAATTTGTTAGGACGGGGAAGAGTTAACATTTCTGGGAGGTTTTTATTTCTGCCTGTAAACCCATTGGGGAAATTTCCCTTCACTTCTTGTTCCTGTGATCTCCAAGCAAGGAATAAGGGGGTGCTGTAGTCACTGGGACAAGAAAGAACAGACAGTAAAAAAAAAAAAACATTGTGATTAGCATGGCCAATGTCTGAGGTCAAGAAGGTATTTTGGGGAAAAAAGTGGCGTCTTTTATTTTTTGGCTTCACAGTGGCCTATTGCCGGCTGCACAAAATCTCAGCCTGAAATCAAAGATTACAGCTCAGACAGAAAAAAGAGAGACAGACTAGGTATTGCTTAAAAAGCTGTAACCAAACTACTATTGAGCAAAATGAAAAACATATTTCAGAGCTTAGGAAAGGGATTGGCGTATTTGCTCTGCTTACGAACATGTTGTGCAACACTTATTATAAAGGCTCATCCTTGTGAAAGTGGATTCCTGACATTTTCTCTCTGGATTTGAAACATTTACATGATTTATAGAGGAGATTTTGGCTGAAGTTTGTCATCTCTATTTCTAGAATGCTTTTCTCAGGATAAAGGCAAATCTGCATTTCACATAAAATGGTAGGGTCATCTCACAGAGACTGTCACTTTGCTCATGCAAGTGACAGAGAGATTTCAGAGTCTCCCACAACCCATGTATATTCACCTACTCCCCAGCAGTCCTTACCCTGTGTAAGCTATGTGTCACATGTTTCAGCTTACCAGGGCCGGGACAAAGGGTGGGCAGGAGAGGAAGCCGCCCAGGGCGCAGCGACAAGGGAGGGCACTCCTCATTGCGCGAAAGCTCCAAATCAGTGGCTAGCAACCAGGGGCCATAGTTTCACATCTGCTCTGAGTTCTACTGCTGTGACATTGTGCGCCAACATAACCGATTTCCACCCGATCCTCCCATAGCTGACATAAAAACACACCTTCTACCTACAAGAAAGCGAATGATTGGCAATAAAAGAGGATTGCTCAGAGCTGGATTAACTCTTTGTGGCAAGACCTGGCACAAATGATAGAAAATCTTATACTCTACATTGTGACAGCAAAAAAAAAATAATAATTGGGTTTACATCCACTTTAATGAGTTTTTTTAAAGGTTGTAAAAGTTTTTAAAGCTAGTAAGACAGGACAGGATGATGTGTCTGCAGCTTTACTGCTATGTCCTGTCTATTTTTCACCAATATTCTTCACACATATAGGGAACATATACCCAGTGGAAGAATGAAAGAGTCAATTTAATTGCCAAAAAAGAAATACAAAACATTTTGCAAAATCGTTTTCCCCCAAGTTTTTGCTGCCCAACATTTCAGACATCCTACAATCCAATAATGTAGAACTGCCATAGCAAAAAGTATATCATGCAGGTTGAATAAAGGATTTAGCTTGAAGCTTTGTTGTACTTAAATGGCCTGAAAAGAGGCTCCAAGCTTACCAAAGCCGCTTTTCAAAAGCAAAGGACACACGATCGGCAAGAGCCAAAATGAGGCAACCCTTCCCTGTTCCTTATCAGTCTATCAGGGAAAGCTTTTCAGGCAGAAACTGGGCACCCCTGTGACATTTGTTCACTAGTTTGGTTGGGGGAGGCTCTAGGGCCAGGAATATCATTTGGAAGCTTTCTCACCTTATATCAATGACAATAAACAGCTTGAAACCCCTCTGAGAACAAAGACAACACGATGAAGGAGCTTTACTTACACTGAGTCCATAAGTTTCTTTGTTAAAGAAAATATGTTGATCCGCTGGGATCTCTCTCCCGCCTCCTTGCTCTTCTTCACAGTTTTGGCATACATGGTCTCAGGCAGGAGTGAATGTGCAGGAATCTCTTCCTTTCCCACAATAAATCTGGACATAAAAATGAATACATATCAACTGTAGCACAAGATCCCTCCTTCCACCCCATATTAACCAGTATTCTAAACACAGGAAGGGGATGAGGCACACAGTGCAAACCATTTCCTACAGGATTGTTCAGGAAGAGCCTGAGGGTAATGTTGCTTATCTATGCCGAATTAATGTTGCCTATCCTAGCTTCTAACATCCAACGGACCAGTGGCGGCTGTTGATTTATTTTTTTTGGGGGGGGGGGTTGCGCAAACAACCACCCCCCCATAGTCTAGGTAGGTAGGTCTGCGTTTGGGTCACCCCCACCTCCACCCCCGGTCTGTCATCAAGCTCAGGACTTACCCCATCTATGTTGGGGGCAGGCAGCGGGCGGGTTGCGGGCTCCTATGTCCTCTCCTCCTCTTCGGCATCACGGCAGCTTCCACTGTGCGTATCCTCCCTCCGCCTAGGCGTCCAATAGGATCACCTGTCCTTTCAGCTAATTGGATGATGGGTCTTAGAATCCGCCTCCTGATTGGCTGGGAGGAGGATCAGTGTGGCAAAAGCAAATTTTATTCACTATTGTCACACAACTGGGTGGGCTCGGAGCACAGCGCTCTGCGCCCCGAGTCCACCCTTTTTCAAAGCCTATTAGAGCCTCCAGCTCTAGTCACATGCTTCAAACCCCCCCCCCCCCCCAATTGAAATCCATGGTCCGGCCTCTTGCATGTAGATCAGGGGGCCAAACGCATGGATGGGGGGGGGGGGGTGGCCAGGATAATACAAATATATTTTTCCAGATGCATTTAACAAAACATTAAAATCGATCTTCACAATGCAAAATACAACTTTTATGCTTTAAGTATATATTTTTACAGTCCATTTCCTATTGGCCTGATATTGAAATCCGCTCTTACCTTTAAAGGGGTTGTAAACCTTCGTGTTTTTTCACCTTAATGCATCCTATGCATTAAGGTGAAAAAACACCCTGCAGTCGCCGCCCCCAACCCCCCGTTTTACTTACCTGACCCCCGAATCTCAGTGGGCACGATCCCGCGTTGCTTTCCCCAGGTCTTGTTGTCTATGGACGCAGAGTGTATGACAGAGAGCGCGCCCGCAAGGTAAGAGAGCTTCCCAGAGGGGGTTAGCTCTTGCGGGGAGGAGCCGCGAGAGCCGCCGTGGGACCCCAGAAGAGGACGTTTGGGGCCACTCTGTGCAAAACGAACTGCACAGTGGAGGTAAGTATGACATGTTTGTTTTTAAAAAATAATAATAGCTGAACCTTTACAACCCCTTTAAGTCATTCATGAATACATCAATACATTTATTTTTTACATGTAAGCAGTATTAAATACCCGACTTTGACTTTGGGGCAGTATGTGCCCAGAGACAAATGATAGAAAGACAGACTGCTTGCATTCCGGGCATTCGTCCCTGGGCGCATGCTGCCCCAATACAGAAGTACAACTCGGTGCTCCATCCAGCCCCGTCTAGCTACAGCAGCTGTCAGCTCATAGGCTTTTACAGGCTGCCAGCAGCAGGGGGGTTGGACGCTGTGATTGTACCTTCCACCCACAGCCTCATGCACCAGGACTGAACACCCAGTGTGCATGAGACCTTTGTGTCACTTAACTGCAGTATTATATTAATAGTCCCCTGATTTTTATTTGGGGCTTGTACTCCAGGTATAAAGCCGACTTGATCTTTAACTATGTAAAGAGCTTAAAAAAAACGTAGAATTTATTTGCAGGAATTTTAGTGAGGAGTTTATTATCATTGTTGATCAGGAAGATGTGTCTGAAGAGACATCTGTTTCATTTTTTGTTGGTTTCTATCTCATACTAATATAGGCTATGTTAGCATCTGAATACTGTAAAGGGGGATACCATTCCTTTTAGCTTTAAAAAGTAAGTCAAGATTTAGGCCCCTTTCACACGGAGGTCCGTTCAGGTCCGCCTGTCAGTTTTTTAGGCGGACCTGAAACGGATCCTCCATGCACCCCTATGGAAGCACGGATGTCAGCGGTGACATGTCCGCTGACATCCGCTCCGCTCTGAAAAAGTGTGACGGAGGAAAATCCTATTTTTCCTTCCGTCTCCGGAGCGAATCGGATGACAACGGACTCTACAGTCCGTCGTCATCCGATTCCCCATAGGGGAGAGCCGCGCTCTGACAGGGCGGTCCCAGCACAGTGTGCGGGAACCGCCCAGTCATCCGCCGGCTCAGCGGGGATCAACGGAGCGATCCCCGCTGAGCAAGCGGAGCTTCACGGGGCGGATCTTCACGGATCAGTCCCGTGTGAAAGAGGCCTAAATGTGCAGAACTAAAACATTTGTTTTGTTTTGTTATTTAACTAATTTCTAACTAATTTTGTTTAGTTAAATTCTTTAAATTCGTTTTTAGAATTCATTTAGTTTTGTTTATTCGTTTTCGAACTCCATTCGAATTCAAAAAAAAATTCTGAATTCAGTTGAATTTAATTATATTAGCTTGAAATGAAAAATATTGAATCAGCATTCTAATTTAAATTTCGTTATTTCAGATTCATTTAATTTTGATATTTCTGGAGATTTGTTTACATATGTATTACTAATAAGGTTTATTTTAAATATGTGAAGTGTTCAATATTATCTGCTTGCCCTTCAGAAGATTTACCCCCCTTCATGACAGGCTATTTGTTTGACACAAATAGAGCTTCCTTTTGGTGGTATTTGATCACCTCTGTGGTTTTTATTTTTATTTGGGTACAACGTCGCACGACCGCGCACTTGTCAGTTAAAGCGACGCAGTGCCGTATCGCAAAAAATGGCCTGGTCATTAAGGGGGAAAATCCTACTGGGGGTGAAGTGGTTAAATAAACCATATCAGTTCGATGTATGCAAAAAAAAAATTTAAATGTATCCCGGCTCATAAAGATTCTGGCTAAAGTACTTGCCCTACGCCTTAACCAAGTGATTCTAACCCTGATCCATGCTGACCAAGCTGGATTTATGCCGGGGCGTAACACCTCCTCCAACCTCAGAAAATTGTATATTAACTTACAAGCGACACATACTAATGTTGGGTCCCGGGTGGTGGTGGCTTTGGATACTGCCAAGGCCTTTGACTCAGTGGAGTGGCGGTACCTTTGGGGATGCCTCCGTGGCTTTGGTTTTGGACCTAAATTTATTAAGTGGGTTCAATTATTATATCTGGCACCCAGGGGTAAAGTAGTGGCCAACGGGAGGGCCTCCCAGACATTTGACTTATCCAGGGGCACTAGACAGGGCTGCCCACTGTCTCCGCTCCTCTATGCCTTGGCGGCGGAGCCCCTTGCAATCTCCATTAGAGGGGACCCCGAGATTCAGGGTCTCTGCCTTGGTTCCCTGACTGAAAAAATTAGCTTATACGCAGACGACACGCTACTATACCTGGCCGACTCTGCCACATCGCTTCAGAAGGCGTTGCATACAATTGAACACTTTGGTCAGTTCTCTGGCCTTAAAATTAATTGGGAGAAATCTCAAATACTGCCTATGGATAGTTTCCCCTCTCCCAAGCTACAGGCACAGTTACCACTCCAGCGAGTGAACACTATCAAATATCTTGGAGTATTGGTGAATAGAACACCGGCTGACTATATATCCCTGAACATAGAACCCCTTTTCGATCTCATCAAGTCTAGAACCCAGGTATGGGCGAGACTGCCGCTCGGCGTGTGGGGCCGTATTAACATTGTTAAAATGATATTATTTCCGAAAATATTGTATATACTCTGGCACACACCCGTATACTTACCCTTGAAATTTTTCAAGTCAATGGAGGCCATACTCAAGACATTTATTTGGGGTAACAACAGACACAAGCTGGCCTGGAGAGTCCTTAAGAACCCTACTGACCTAGGTGGAACAGCCCTCCCTGACTTAAATCTTTATTACCTTGCGTCCCAACTGTCTCAACTATACCACATAGATAAAACCGACAGACTCAGATTCCTCACCCTCCTCTGTCCACGGTGGGCACAACTGACCACTGACCCACTCACTGCAATTGCAGTGGGACATAGTGGGAATAACTCCAATAGAGACCGTGGGTCCCTATTATACCAATATAGGCGCGTATGGGACATCACCACTAAAACATTAACGACCCCTAAATACAACAACTATACCCCCTTATGGCACAATAGACTACTCTCAGAGTTTCTCTTGATCCCTGACACAGAGATATGGTGCGAATATGGAATATATTATTTGCACCACATAATTTCCGATGGCACACTTAAAAACTTTGAGGACCTCCAAAATGAGTTCCTGCTGCCCAATTCTATGCTTTTTAGATTCTTCCAGGTGCGTCACGCAGCCCAAGCTCAGTTTCCCCAGCCTTTGCCACAATCTACGCCTAATGTTATTATGGCTGTGGTTAAGGGTGTGGACCCGCGAAAGCTGATCTCTGATTTTTATGTCATGCTTCTCACCCCATCATCTACCACGCTAGCTTACAGCCTTAAACCAAGATGGGAAAGAGAGGTGGGCCCACTGGAGGATGAGGAGTGGAGTGAAGCCCTAGACTCGTGCAAGACTGTATCCCCCAAGCTCTCTGACAGGCTGACCCAGTTATACGTGGTGCACCGAGCGTATCTCACCCCCCTAAGAATCGCCCGCTTTAGACGACAGTTTTCTACCTTGTGCACAATGTGTAACCAAACGACGGGCACATTCTTCCATCTACTCTGGGCGTGCCCGGTCCTTCAGGGTCTGTGGAAGCAGATTGTTGACTTCCTCCATGATGACATGGGATCCCCATTGACCCTGGACCCCAAACAATGCTTACTGGGGATATTCCCCGACTCTGAGATGGACAAATTCACTAAAACATTCTTGCATGAAACATTGTTTAATGCTAGAAAAATTATAGCCAGACAGTGGATGAGACCCACTCCCCCCAGCTTCAACGATTGGAAACTAGATATAAATAACACTCTTCCCTACAAAAAGTTCATATACATCAACAGAGGTTGTCCAGATAAGTACTACAAAATCTGGGATCGATGGCTTGAGTCCGCAGACACATGCACTGATGGTCCGTAATACTATACATCCTTCTAGCGTGCAATTCCATGAATAGCGTGGACATAGGGTTTTCCACTTATTGATAGTCACTGAATCCAGTGTTCAATCTGAACAAGTTTTTTGATCTACTGTGCCTATATATATGTATAAGCCACATTTCTTGTTTTATGCATTTCTCCAGTATTGCCTTGTAACTTGCAGAATTATGTTCCAAATGTAAATTGTTCAATAAAAAACTTTTTTTCTCAAAAAAAAAAAAAAAAAAATGTATCCCGGCTGCATTCTGCAAGCTATAAAAACAGTGAAAATATCCCACCAGGCAGAGAATAGGGGCAGGTGGGCAGATCTGATGAGGAATCACGTCTCTGAAGTCATTGCCGGGAGTCCAGTGTGATAAATGCTTCATATCATTCATCCCATATTAGACGCATGCTAACATTCTACTTACTTGAGGGCTGAGAAGGCAAATCCTTGGAGTCCATCTTTACATCTGCAATGACAAAAAGGGGATTCATCATTTGCATTGTATATTAACACATTTTCATGTCACTCAGTAATTGCATTACTACAGATCTGTGATATCAGGTCTAAAATAGGAAAGAGAAACACATGGGCTTCAGTATCGGAACTGATCCTCCCAAAATTGTTGGTTGGTTTCACAAAAACTCCAGCAAACACAGACATCTGTGTCAGATGAGAAACTACATAGCACTGATCTGGTCCGCAAACTGCCCCTGCTATATACAGACAATGGAAAATGGCAGGAAAAGCAATAAAAGACTGTTCATTTTAAAGCGGTATTAAACCCCAAACCAAAAATGTAATACCAGTAAAACCTTGGATTGCGAGCATAATTAGTTCCGGAAACATGCTTGTAATCCAAAGCACTTGCATATCAAAGCGAATTTCCCCATAAGGAATAATGGAAACTCAAATGATTTGTTCCACAACCATTTATTTTTAAGTCCTTCAGTTTATAGTCCATATAAAAAGATTCTAGCATGTGACAGGTTGTGTAATCATAAAATGTCCATCCACAAATGGAAGCCTCCACAAGGGGATTAGCAGCAAAATCCAGCAGGAGCTACAGAGTATAAAAGAGAAGAGAGGCACCTCTAAGTGTAGCAATATGTTGCTAAATGTTGTACCTGCATTAAATGTAACCATATTGCTACACTTCGAGGCGCCTCTCTTCTTTTTTATACTCAGTTGTGACATGACGCTACTTGTATATCAAGACATCGCTTGTTTATCAAGTCAAAATTTATAAAAAAAATTTGCTGGTCTTGAAAAACGCTCTCAAACCAAGTTACTCTCAAACCAAGGTTTTACTGTATACTGCAGATTACCGATCCTTAAATGTAGTGGCTGTTTTTTTTTTTTCTTTTTCCTCAGTTTTTACCTGCTGTTCTGGCCAGTAACACACCTCTTGTATTATAATGCCCCCGCTCTGGATGACGGAGCACAGAGGGCACCTATGGACAGCAGCATTGGCAGTCCGGGGGGGGGGGGAAGGGGAGTGTTAGATGTACTAGCAGATTTAGATACACTAACAAACTGAAGCGAAACTGCAGCTCACACTTTATAAGCAGTTAAAGCAAACAGTTTTTTCCCTTTTGGGATAAAAGTTTAAAATTAATAGTAAATGGTAAAATAAATGGTCTGTATCAACATTCTTAAAGTGGCTGTAACTCTTAAAAAAAAAAGGATCCCGTTCCTTTAAAGCAGGATATACAGCATAGTGCTTGTGCTGTGAAATTTGTCCCTCTGTATGCTGTAATATACCTGGTTGATCCTGCCTGTTCCTGTGTCCCCCTATGTGAATTAACCACGGTAATCATGGCTGTTGATCCATGATACTGTGGTCACTTTACGTGCCTCCGTCATCCCGCAGTCCCTCCCTCTCTGCCAGTATGTGCGAGTCATCTCCTCCGTGCCCCTCCCCTCCCGCTGCTATTCTGCTGTGGCTGTAAAATCACTGATCACAAATCATGGAATCCCATCTGATACAGCAAGATAGACTGCGCAATGTCTGTTTTTTAAAAATTATGCAGCGAAATACCTTATTTTAGAGCGCTGATGTGCGCTCACGTGACCTCCCGCCACTCTCCTCCTGGCTGATGACAGAGGGGAACTTTAGCCCTTTTCACTGAAATCCTCAGATCAGGAAAGGAGAGCGCCGGGAGGTTACGTGACCGCACAGCAGCGGTGAAAAAAAAAGGTATTTCACTGAATCATTTTTTTTATAACACATACACTGCACAGTATATCTTGCTTTAAAGTGATTACAAAGTCTTGTATTTTTCCCTATAAAAATAACAAACATGTTATACTTACCTGCTCTGTTCCAGTGGATTTGCAGAGCAGCCCAGATCCTTCTCTTCTCGGGTCCCTCCTCTGTGCTCCTAGCCCCTCCCTCCTGTTGAGTGCCCCCACAGCAAGCAGCTTGCTATGGGGGCACCCGTGCTGTGTCACAGCTCCCCGTGTCTATTCAGACATGGAGCACCAACCCAGCCCCGCCCCCTCTCTCCCCCGATTGGCTAGCTGATTTTGATTGACAGAAGCGGGAGCCAATGGCACTGCTGCTGTGTCTCAGTTAATCAGGAGGGAGAATCTCAGATGGCTGAGACAATCGTTGACATCGCTGGACAGAGAGGGACCTCAAAGTAGTCCTTGCACTACTTTGGTCCAACTTTGATGCGAGTTACACAGGCATTCCCTAAAATCACGTCAAAATCGCGGCCGCAAAATCGTGCTAAAAAAGGCCTTAGGGTCCTTTTTTACATGGGCGGCTCGCCCGGCGGACTCCACTTTGCTCAGCGTGGGATCGATCCGCTGATCCCCGCAGAGCAGTCAGATGACAGGTCCGTCACCGCTCACTGTGCAGAGACGGACCTGTCAGAGCCCCACTCTCCTCTATGGAGAGATCGGATGAAAACAGACCGCCTGTCCGTTTTCATCCGATCCAATAGACGGATGGAAAATAGGGTCCCCATCCGTCTGGATTTCACGAACAGGATCGGATATCGGCGGATGTCAGTGGACATGTCCCCGCTGACATCCGCCGCTCCATAGGAGTGAATGGAGGCTCTGATCAGGTCCGCCTGAAAAACTGACAGGCTGATCCGATTGGAAAGCCCGTGTGAAAGGGGCCTTATCGCGTAAAAAAGATCAAGGCAGGTCTAGTTCTGATTAGACATGTGCACTGCCGAAAAATTTGTTCGTTTTGTTTCATTCGTTTTTTGGGTCATTCGTTATGATCACAATTCGTAAATCAGAAAATAAGAATGAAAATCTGAAAATTCAAAAGAATAAGACCCCTTTCACACTGAGGCGTATTTCAGGAGTTTTAGCGCTAAAAATAGCGCATAAATAACGCCTGAAATACTCCTGCCCCAGTATTCTCAATGTGAAAGCCCGAGAGCTTTAACACTGAGGCGATGCTCTGGCGGGAGGAAAAAAAATCTCCTGCAAGTCGCATCTTTGGAGCAGTGAAGGAGCAGTGTGTGTATACCGCTCCTTCCCATTGAAATCAATGGGACACCGCAGTAAAACCGCGGCTGTAGCCGCGGTTTGCGGAAGGTATTAACCCTTTTTCGGCCGCTAGCGGGGGTTAAAACTGCACCGCTAGCAGCCGAATGTCGCGGTAAATACGACGGTATAGCGGCGCTAAGAATTGCACCGCTATACCGCCACCCCACCTGCCCGCCCCAGTGTGAAAGGGGCCTAACAATAACTAACTATTAAATTATAGGTATTGGAATTTCCTTTCAAATTTGTCCGTTTATGAATGTAACAATTTTATCCGAAGTTACGAATTATGTGAAATAACGAATGCCGGATCTAAACGAATGGAACGTAACAAATTAATAATAAAAAGTTTTTAATATTATTATTTATTATTATTATTCATTACATTCCATTTGTTTAGATACGGCATTCGTTATTTCAGATCATTTGTAACTTCGGATAAATTCGTATTTGTTAATAACTAACTATTGTTGGCTGTTTATGAATGTAACGAATACGAATTTATCCGAAGTTACAAATGATCTGAAATAACGAATGCCGTATCTAAACCAATGGAACGTAATGAATTAATAATAATAAATAATAATATTAAAAACTTTTTATTATTAATTTGTTACATTCCATTCGTTTAGATACGGCATTCGTTATTTCACATAATTCGTAACTTCGGATAAATTTGTATTCGTTACATCCATAAACAGCCAACAATAGTTAGTTATTATTTCAGATTTTTGAATTTTTGGATTCTCGAATTTCTGAATTTTCAAATTTACTAATTTTCGAACGTACGAATTTATGAATATTCGGAAAAATTTGTTAAACGGGTTTTTGTTCATTTGGATATTTCCGAATTAATAAATTTTTCGAAATTTGTTAAAAAACGAATTTGGAACGAAACAAATTGCACATATCTAGTTCTGATATGTTTTCACCAGGCCTTCTATAAGAGAGAGACAGAAGGGGGGGTTGCAGTAGCTGAGTTTGGGAATAGCTTTTCAGATCACCAGAATATTAACATATGGAAGAGAGGAGGGTTGGTGTATCAAGGCAATGCCTGGAAAAAAATGCCAAGGACTGAGCAAGTAGATAGAACTCCCTATGTGCATTTTAACATTTAATAATTCTATTTGGACTGTAACCACTTGCCCTCCGGTAGATTTCCCGCCCCCTTTTCATGATCAAGCCGTTCTTTTCGATAGGGAACTGCATTATTTTAATTGACAATTGCGCGGTCGTCTGACATTGTACCCAAATAACAATGTTTGTCCCTTTTTTCCCACAAATAAAGCTTTCTTTTGGTAGTATTTGATCACCTCTGCGGTTTTTTTTTTTGGACCATAAACAAAAAAAGATCAAAAAAACAATATTTCGTACTTTCTGCTATAATACGTATCCAATAAAAAGATGTAAAAAAAAAAAAATCTTCATCAATTTAGGCCAATATGTATTCTGCTACATATTTTTGGTAAAAAAAATCCCAATAAACGTATATTGATTGGTTTGCTTTTTTGCCTGTAGGGGACCAGTGACAGCAATACAGCTAAATATATGCACTGTCACTGTACTAATAACACTGGCAGTGAAGGGGTTATCAAAGGGTTAAATGTGTTCCTAGGGAATGCTTTCTAACTGTGTGAGGGAAGTGCTTGTACTATGGGAAGGCAGAGATCTGTGTTCCTGCTTACCAGAAACACAGGATCACCATACCTCCCAACTTTTCAAAATTCAACTGCGGGACATTTTTTTCCCCACCTAGCACCAAAGTTGTTGACCGGGGGGGGGGGGTCTACTGTTTTATCCTGACATCAAAGTTCTTCACTGTGCTGCTTCCACTGGCTCCTCTTCCTGTGCAGGAAAATTTCCTCTATCGCGGGACTACGGGAAGTAAGTGACTATGCGGGGAAAGTCCCGCAGAATCCATGCGGGTTGGGAGGTATGGGATCACTACCTTCCTTTCTCACAGAACGGCATCCGCCGGACCCACTGATTGCCTCCTGCTGTGTTCAATCACAGTGTATGTGATCCTGCGCAGAGGAGCCTTTTTGCTGCCGTATTTCACACACAATCTGCTGCAACCACCGGGATTGTGTGTAAAACTGACAGGCAGACTTCTGCCTGACAGATGGATGGATTCGGACTGCCGCCCGATTGCCTACACATACCCCCCTGGTTATTTAACCGCTTGCCGCCCAGCCGCCGCAGTTATACTGTGGCAGGTTGGCTCAGCTGCGCGAATCACCGTAGCTGTACAACGACTTGTACAGGGCGATCTGTGGGCACGCGCGATGTTCGCCGGCCGTCCGCGATCGTTCCCCGCAGTGACAGAACGGGGGATCTGCCATAGTAAACAAGGCAGATCTCTGTTCTGTCAGGGGATCACACAGAGCTCCTGTCTTTCTGCTATGCAGGACGACAGATCTGTGTGTTGTCCCAGGCAACCCCCCACAGTTAGAAACACACTGAGGGAACACAGTCAGCCCCATTGATCGCCCCTGAAGTTAACCCCTTCCCTGCCAGTGCCATTAGTACAATGTCAGTGCATATTTTTAGCACTGATCACTGTAATGTCACTGGTTACCTAAAAAAAAGTGTCAAAAATGTCAGTTATGTGTCCGATTTGTCCGCCGCAATATCGCAGATCACCACTGTTACTAGTAAAAAAAAAAAAAATTTATAAAAATGCCATATATCGATATCTTCTATTTTGTAGACGCTATAACTTTTGCGCAAACCAATCAATAAACACTTTTTGGGATTGTTTTTTTACCAAAAATTTGTAGCAGAAAACAAATTGGCTGAATTTAGCTTTTTTACATTTTTTTATTGGGTGTGTTTTATAGCAGAAAATAAAAAAGTTTTTTCTTTTTTTAATTGTCGGTCTTTTTTTGTTTATAGCACAAAAAAAAAAACCCGCAGAGGTGATCAAATACCACCAAAAGAAAACTGTCTTTGTGAGAAAAAAAAAAGGACATCAATTTTGTTTGTGTACTACGTCGCACGACCGCGCAATTGTCAGTTAAAATAACCCAGTGCCGTATCGCAAAAAATGGCCCGGTCATTAAGGGGGGCAAATCCTTCAAGGGCTGAAGGGGTTAAACAAGTGCCAATTAACCTAACAGCATGTCTTTGGAGTGTGGGAGGAATCTGGAGTACCCAAAGGAAACCCACGCAGGCACAGGAAGAATATGCAAACTCCAGGCAGGTAGTGCCATGGTAGGGATTGGAACCGAAGTTTACAGGTAGAGGAGCTGAATAGAGAGGTTCCAGAAGAACTTAGGAACTAATTTTGTTTTGGAAATGTCTCAAAGATGCAAAACAATTACATTTGTGACACAATTCAACGAGAAAGAGGTCTTAGTGACGGTTCACACAGGGGCAACCCGACTTACAGCGCGACTTTGCAAGGCGACTTCAGCGCGACTTGGAGCAACTTACAATGCGACTTTAACCACTTAAGCCCCGGACCATTTTGTTGCTAAAAGGCCAGGCCCCTTTTTGCGATTCGGCACTGCGTCGCTTTAACTGACCATTGTGCAGTCGTGCGACGTGGCTCCCAAACAAAATGGGCGTCCTTTTTTTCCCACAAATAGAGCTTTCTTTTGGTGGTATTTGATCACCTCTGCGGTTTTAAATTTTTGCGCTATAAACAAAAATAGAGCGACAATTTTGAAAAAAATGCAATTTTTTTAACTTTTTGCTATAATAAATATCCCCCAAAAATATATAAAAAAACTTTTTTCCTCAGTTTAGGCCGATATGTGATCTTCTACATATTTTTGGTAAAAAAAAAAAATCGCAATAAGCGTTTATTGATTGGTTTGCACAAAAGTTATAGCGTCTACAAAATAGGGGATAGTTTTATGGCATTTTTATTAATAATTTTTTTTTTTACTAGTAATGGCGGCGATCAGTGATTTTTATCGTGACTGCGAGATTATGGCGGACATATCGGACACTTTTGACACCATTGTCATTTTTACAGCGATCAGTGCTATAACAATGCACTGATTACTGTGAAAATGACACTGGCAGTGAAGGGGTTAACCTGTAGGGGGCGCTGAAGGGGTTAAGTGTGACCTAATGAGTAATTCTGTGTGGGGGCGTGGCTTGGCGTGTGACATCACTGATCGTCGTTCCCTATGACAGGGAACAGACAATCAGTGACACTCTCACTAGGAAGAACGGGGAAAGGTTTGTTTATACTTACCTCTCCCCGTTCTTCAGCTCTGTGACCCGATCGCGGGACACCGGCGGTGATCGGGTCTATGGTTTCTGCGGGCGCGGAGCTCACGACCGCGCGCGTGACCCACGGCTGGGCTCTTAAAGGGGACGTACCTGTACGTGCTTATGCCCAGCCGTGCCATTCTGCCGACGTATATCGGCGTTAGGCGGTCCTTAAGTCGTTAAGTCGCCTCCAGGACAGGCGCCTTTGGCTGTGGCCAATCACAGAATAATCAGCTCTGTGGGAGGGAGGGGTTTGCCTGGGTTAACTATTTTCTCTTCCTGTAAAGATGGACATCCGACTTTTGAGGCGACTTCCATTGAAATCAATGGGTACAAGTCGCCTAGAAGTAGTACAGGAACCTTTTCTGAAGTCGGAGCGACTTCAGTAGTGTACATTAAGACGGCTCTTATTCACTTCAATGGAATTTCTAATGTTGCGCGACTTGGGGCGACACAAGTCGGATCCCAAGTCGCTGTAGTGTGAACAGACACTTATGTAATTACACTTAAAATATCACCAACATGCCAATATTTTGTGATTTTGTCACAACAATAGCGCCATACAGTAAAAGCGTCAGAAAAAAAACATTGTGAATTTGCTGCATGAATTGCTATTAACAAGGATAATGTCTCAGGGTTTTTTGTTTGGAATCTGGCGCAAGAACGTCTGACTACATACACATCGGTAGAAATGTCTCACAAATGCCCCTTTTGTGGTTTGCAGTATTTTATTGCACCTCTAGATGTCACTATACTCCACGCTGGAGTAGATGCAGAGACCACAGTAGCATTTTTTTCCATGGACATGTGTATATAGAACATTGATTTTTACAAGAAACCAGATCTAGAGAACAGTAAAATGTGAACAGCATTTTATGCGTTGCTCGTGCCTGTCTGGATCGGGGTCACACTGGGTCTGAACACAGTCACACAGAGCTCATGTTTCTATCCAACTCACAAGTGTTGTTAACACTATTCCTGGTCTATTTTTCCAATATCGGGTTTCTGCTCAGTTTGAGCGACTGACCCTGAAAATACATGTAGAAAAAGACGCATCGTCTCCATGCAATTCCCTGTCCTGCACTGATTTCTGCAGAATCTTTGCCGCTCTCTTCTAATCATTACAGGAAATTAAAGAGCCACAGGTAGGAAACTTGACTAGCCTGCGCAGAGTCCTGACCTCAACCCAATAGAACACCTTTGGGATGAATTAGCGCGGAGACTGCGAGCCAGGCCTTCTCGTCCAACATCAGTGCCTGACCTCACAAATGCACTTCTGGAAGAATGGTCAAACATTCCCATAGACACACTCCTAAACCTTGTGGACAGCCTTCCCAGAAGACAATGCACACACGCTGCTGCACAAATGCTTTTTGAATTAATGACTGTTTGAAGGATAGCACTGGCTATAGTGGAGAGATTTACAGACAGCAGCATCTTTGTTTTACATGCAAGTGCACTGATTTTAACCGCTTCCTGACCGCCGCATGAGGATATACGTCGAAAGACTAGCACGGCTGCGCAAATGGGCGTATATATACGTCCCCTTTAATTTGCGACCTATGTGGTCGCAAGCGCGCGGGCGCGAGCTCCGTGACCGCGGGACCCGTTTGACGCCGGTGTCCCGCGATCGGGTCACAGAGCTGAAGAACGGGGAGATGTCAGTGTAAACACAACATCTCCCCGTTCTTCCTAGTGACATGTCACTGATCGTCTGTTCCCTGTCATCTGGAACAGCGATCAGTGACGTGTCATGGTAAACCACGCCCCCTAACAGTTAGAAGCACTCCCTAGGTCACACTTAACCCCTTCAGCGCCCCCTACAGGTTAACCCCTTCACTGCCAGTGTCATTTTTACAGTAATCAGTGCATTTTTATAGCACTGATCGCTGTAAAAATGACAATGGTCCAAAAATGGTGTCAAAAGTGTCCGCCATAATCTCGCAGTCACGATAAAAATAGCTGATCGCCGCCATTACTAGTAAAAAAAGAATTATTAATAAAAATGCCATAAAACTATCCCCTATTTTGTAGACGCTATAACTTTTGCGCAAACCAATCAATAAACGCTTATTGCGTTTTTTTTCACCAAAAATATGTAGAAGAATACGTATCGGCCTAAACTGAGGAAAAAACATTTTTTATTTATTTTTTGGGGATATTTATTATAGCAAAAAGTAAAAAATATTACATTTTTTTCAAAATTGTCGCTCTATTTTTGTTTACAGCGCAAAAAATAAAAACCGCAGAGGTGATTTGTGGGAAAAAAAAGACGTCAATTTTGTTTGGGAGCCACGTTGCACGACCGCGCAATTGTCAGTTAAAGCGGCGCAGTGCCGAATCGCAAAAAGTGGCCTGGTCTTTAAGCAGCCAAATGGTCCGGGGCTTAAGTTGGTAAAATAAAACGGTTGAGACCATACTAAACCATGAGGAGTCTCCCTGTTTTTTACCCATTTTAACGCTGAGGATTCAAGCATCCATTCCATCTGAGATGGTGAGCTGGATCATCTTGTCACCATAAGGGGAACACAGTGGGGCTGGCGGGGG
The DNA here is from genome assembly GCA_029206835.1 of Rana muscosa. Lineage (NCBI taxonomy): Eukaryota > Metazoa > Chordata > Amphibia > Anura > Ranidae > Rana > Rana muscosa. The sequence goes on from CM055117.1 coordinate 1,048,951,404, forward strand.
GAACACATTCCAGCTTTTCATCTGAGGATCAGAGATCCCAATAAGCGCTGAATGATCTTCCTGAGTAAGGAAGATCGCTGGTGGTCTGGTAAGCCCCCATCTGTTTTATGGTGAAGGTGTCACAACAGTGAATGTCTAAGCACTGCGCCGTCAGGATCCATCTATCCAATGTGGGACACTGGCATGAACTATTTGCACAGGAGCACTTTAGTGATCAATTTATGAACTTTTGCACTTTATGAATGTAATATATTTTGCACTTTTGCATAAGGACATTTTTGGATTGAATAATATTTTGATTGGATTTTCTGTTCACTTCAAAGGTTTTGCACTATGTCATATATGGTGTTTTGCACACAGTAATTTTATTTAGAGCTGCAATTTTAGGACATGCAGCCTTCCCAGAAGAGTTGGATCTGTTATAGCTGCAAAGGATGGGCCAACTCAATATCGAACCTTACAGACTAAAGGCCCGTACACACGATCGGATTTTATGACGGGAAAAGTGTGATGACAGGCTGTTGTCGGAAAATTCGACCGTCTGTACGCTCCATCAGACAATTATTGTCGGTTGCTTTAAAATTTTCCGACAATAAATGTGTGTTCAAAAATCCAAAGTACAAATGCGCATGCTCAGAAGCAATGCTCACCATAACACAACATTAGCAGAAGTTGCCCAAATGGTGGCGCTAAAGAGCTGAAAAAACACGTAGTTTTGTGTTGGTTGGCAAGACAATTCTTTGCCGTTTGTATGCAATACAAGTTCACGGCCAACGCCCTTCAGACAAAAGTCCTACGCTTTGTCCGATGGAAATCCGATCGTGTGTACGAGGCTTAAGACTTGGATGCCATTAAAGTTCATGTGCGTGTAAAGATAGGTGTCCCAATACTTTTGACAATATAGTGTATACATAGGATGCAGTCTGTCAATAGGATTAACACAGTAGTGTGTGTTTTTCTAAGCCCCTATAACATGATTATATTGCTTTCTTATCCTGCTAGTAGATCCATGATTTTTCCATTTCTTTTAACGGAGTGACAACCCTGTTCATTCAGCAGTGAAATCAGGCAGCGGCATTATGAACCTATGGATCATCAGTGCCCCGATTACAATTAATTGCCACTAGTGCCAGCAATACTTGCCCACCACTGCCAGCAATCAGTGCCAACCAGTGCCCATAATTGCCACCAATCTGTGCCCAAAAGTGCCAGCAACCAGTGCCCAAAAGTGCCAGCAACCAGTGCCCACAAGTGATGCCAGTCAGTGCTGGCTATTAGTGCTGCCCATCAATGCCCATCACTGCTGCCCATCAATGCCACCCATCAATGCCCATCAGTGCCGCCTATCTGTGCCCACCAGTGCCGCCTCATCAGTGCCCATAAATGCCACCTCATCAGTGCAGCCTATCAGTGCCCTTCAGTGCCACCTCATCAGCGCCCATCAGTGAAAGAGAAAAATTACTTATTTGCAAAATTTACTGACAGAAACTAAGAAAAGAAAAAACAAAAACAAAATTTTGGTCTTTTTTGGGGGAAAAAAACAACAACCTAGGAGTGATTAAATACCACCAAAAGAAAGCTCTATTTGTGTGAAGAAAATTATAATAATTTCACATGGTTACAGTGTAGCATGACCGCGCAATTGTGATTCAAAGTGTGACAGCGCTGAAAGCTGAAAAATGGCCTGGGCAGGAAGAGGGTTTAAGTGCCTGGTATTGAGGTGATTGAAGGCTGCGGTGTAAAAAAATTATAAATGCAAATTTTTTTACCTGCCAAAATGTGCATTTATTTATTTATTTGTTTTTACAAAAGGTGAACTTATTTTTTAGGCCTCATGCCAACGGACGTTTTTACAGCCGCGTTTTTGAGAGTTTTTTACAGCTTAAAAACGCCTGTCCATGTTATTGTATACATTTTTCGAAGATAAAAACACCGGAGCTCAAAAATACTGTTGCAGCGTTTTTGCGCGTTATCACACGGTTTTTAACGCTTCACGTTTTTTTTATGCCTGACGCCGCGGAATGCACTGGTCCTGGTTTTTTTTTTACAGCTTAAAAATGCCTATGCTATTTGCAGCTCAAAAACGTCTAGGTGGGAATGAAGCTATAGACTAACATGGACAGCCGTTTTTAAGCTGTAAAAAACGCTCAAAAACACGGCTGTAAAAACGTCCGTGGGCCTCCATGTGGGAGCATATAGGACCAATGAACCACACTAATGGCCCGTACACACGATCGGAATTTCCGATGAAAAAAGTCAGACAGAGTTTTTTCATAGGAAATTTCGACCGTGTGTGGGCCCCATCTGACTTTTTTCCGTCGGAGTTTAGAAACGGAAGATGTTTTATTTTTTTCCGATGGAAAAAAATCCTATGGGAAATTCCGATCGCCTGTGTGGAACTCCGTCGGAGAAAAATCCATGCGTGCTCAGAATCAAGTCGACGCATGCTCGGAAGCATTGAACTTCATTTTTCTCGGCTCGTCGTAGTGTTGTATGTCACTGCGTTCTTGACAGTCGGAATTTTGTCTGACAGTGTGTATGCAAGACTGATGGAAGACAGCTTGAACGGAATTCTGATGGAAAATTCCATCAAATTTTATCCCATTGGAAATCCCGATCGTGTGTACAGGGCATAAGGGCAGGCATTTCTTTGTACATGCAGAAAATTTACCTAGCCTCAAGAAAAAAAAAGAAAAAAAAAGAAATCCAATACAACCATCACATCTTGCATTTCAGTTCTTGGGTTTAGATAACATTTGACAAATAAAAGCCTCCAGCTAACACTTTTGAAGCAATTATAGCAACATGTTTTTATTTCCTTCGGAAAAAAGGTTTACCGTATATACTCAAGTATAAGCCGATCCAAATATAAGCTGAGGCACCTAATTTTACCATAAAAAACAGGGAAAACTTATTGACTCGAGTATAAGCCTAGGGTGTCCATCTGCATGCCTCACTGTGCCTGTGTCCATGTCCATGCCTCACTGTGCCCATGACTAGACTGACGTTTAACATGAGAGTCTATGGAAGAGGTGCCCGGCTTTGAAAAATCAGTGCTCCCCGTGCGTAGGTCCTTCAGACAAAAAAACTTTGCACACTTATAGAGAAGAAATTGGGCTACATATGTGATAAGGTTTGGGTCCAGAGGACCTACGACCGGCTGGTACCGGGTCCCCAAATTCACCAGAGAAATTACCGTTTAACATGCGAGTCTATGGAAGGGGTGCCTGGCTTTAAAAAATTGCTGCTCCCCGGCTGTAGGTCCTCCGGACAACAAACTTTGCACACATGTAGAGAAAGAGTGGGGCTACATGTGTGCCAAGATTAGGGTCCAGAGGACCTACGGCCAGCCGGTACCGGCTCCCCAAAGTCCGGGAGATCAGGCGCAAAAAGGTGACTCGAGTATAAGCCGAGGGGGGCATCTTCAGCACAAAAAATGTGCTGAAAAACTTGGCTTATACTCGAGTATATACGGTAAATCATACAAAAAAAAAATATGCTGAAATCACCCCTGGCAGCTATATATAGTTTGTCCCAAAAATTGTCACTGTCACTTTTTCTAGACAACTTAACCTGTATGTAAATGTGATGAAAAATCCTTGTCATTGGATGTCTAGCTTCATCATACCATCAATAAAGGCAGAAAGGATCCTATAGGTTTGGGGAAAGAAGAGTCTCTATTCTGTTCCAAATTCAGTTTTTCTCAGGTAAGGATAGGACTAGCTGTACACGGGTCCCAATACTTTTATTCCATCACAGAAAAATGAATGGTGGGCCATGATGACACCATCAATATATGGGGTTTGTCTTTTTTTTTTTTCACATGGGGAAAAAAAGGCTTGTGATTTTTTTTTCCAGAGGCACTGGGGTTATGTAATTAATGTGTGTCAGTTTAGATACAAATTGCACTTATAGTAGTTAACCACTTCAGCCCCGGAGGATTTGGCTGCCCAATGACCGGGTCATTTTTTTTTTTTTGCGATTCGGCACTGCGTCGCTTTAACTGACAATTGCGCGGTCGTGCGACATGGCTTCCAAACAAAATTGACGTCCTTTTTTCCCCACAAATAGAGCTTTCTTTTGGTGGTATTTGATCACCTCTGCAGTTTTTATTTTTTGCGCTATAAACAAAAGAAGAGAACAATTTTGAAAAAAAAGAAAGAAATATTTTTAACTTTTTGCTATAATAAATATCCCCCAAAAATATATAAAAAAACAAATTTTTTCCTCAGTTTAGGTCGATACGTATTCTTCTACATATTTCTGGTAGAAAAAAAAAATAATAAGCGTATATTGATTGGTTTGCGCAAAAGTTATAGCGTCTACAAAATAGGGGATAGTTTTATGGCATTTTTATTATAATTTTTTTTTTTAGTAATGGCGGCGATCAGCGATTTTTATCGCGACTGCGACATTATGGCGGACACTTTTGACGCTATTTTGCGACCGTTGTCATTTATACAGCGATCAGTGATATAAAAATGCACTGATTATTGTGTAAATGACACTGGCAGGGAAGGGGTTAACCACTAGGGGGCGTCGAAGGGGTTAAGTGTGTCCTAGGAAGTGATTCTAACTGTGGGGGGGGGGGGGGGGCTACATGTGACACAACACTGATCACTGCTCCCGATGACAGGGAGCAGAAGATCAGTGTCCTGTCACAAGGTAGAACAGGGAGATGCCTTGTTTACACAGGCATCCCCCCGTTCTGCAGGTCTGTGACACGATCGCGGGACACCGGCGAACATCGAGTCCGCGGGACACCGGCGAACATCGAGTCCGCGGGTCCCGCGGGCACGGTCACAGAGCTAGCGGCAGGGGCGCGCGCGCGCCTGCACGCCGCAAAATTCAAAGTGACGTATATATACACGTTGCTTTGCCCAGCCGTGCCATTCTGCCGACGTATATGTACAGGCAGCGGTCGGCAAGTGGTTAAAGTAAAAAACATATTTCCAAAATGAAATGCAAAGCAAGTGTGCTAAACCACAAGGTGCTACAGCATTTTTTATTCATAACTTTGTTCCCCCCAAAAATCTTAAAGTGGTTGTAAAAAGGCAGAAGGTAAAGATAAAAAAAAACCTTCTATGTGCAGCAGCCCCCCTCATACTTACCTGAGTCCATCTTGATCCAGCAATGAGAACAAGTGCCTCGGCCATCCGGGACTCTCTCTCCTGATTGGCTGAGACACCAGCGAGACCCAATCAAAGCCAGTTAGCCAATGAAAAGAGGGCGGGGCCGAACCGAGGCTCCGTGTCTGAATGAACACACGGAGCTGCAGCATGGTTCGGGTGTCCCCATAGAAACCTTGCTGTGGGGGCACTCAACAGGAGGGAGGGGCCAGGATCACAGAAGAGGGACCCAAGAAGAGGAGGATCCAGGCTGCTCTGTGCAAAACCACTGCAACAGAGCAGGTAAGTATAACATGTTTGTGATTTTTAAAGAAAAAAAAAAAAAAGACTTTAGTATCACTTTAAAGTGGAAAAAAAAGCCTAACTATATCTATTCTTAATAATGTTCCCTCACCCTGCTCCTACCTAGCCTGCCTAAATAAAAAAGATCTGTATACTTGACTATTTTTATTCCGTGCCAGTCGTGTGATCCTGCAGTTTTGTGTAAGGGAGCATGCAACAATGGCTCTGAATTTTGGAAGCCGTGACTTCACCAATATGCTGCCATCACCCAGCCATTGCTGGAGCTCCCTCCTCTTCCCTGCAGCAACCGCACAATGGACACAGGGATTACGTGACCGGAACGGAGCAGATTAATAGGTAAATCCGCAGATCTTTTTTTTTTTATACAGAATAGGTAGAAAGAAGAGAACATTTTTAAAGATAGATATAGTTAGGCTTTTCTTCCACTTTAAAAGGAGAAGTACAGCCAAAGCCCGTTTGGCTGTACTTCTCCTGCGGACCACAGGATTGCAGTACGTTCTGTACTCCTGTGACCCGTTTTCAGCAGACAGTGGGCTGAAGCCTGAGCTGGCCGCTCCTGCCCCCCTCCACAGCCCAGTGCTCCAGTGAGCATGGAGGGGGGCAGAGCAGCAAGCTGCTGACTGACACTCACCAGCTCTCTGCTCAGGGAGCCCTGAGAACCGAGAGATCGCCAGTGTTTGATCGCTCGGTTCTCAGTGTTAGAGCTGGCGGGGGACTGATGTTGCATCCACCTAGGTAAGTATGATTCTGTAAAAAAAAAAATTAACCCCATAATTCTCTTAACTCTCAGTTCCAGGTAGAATTGACACATGCATTGGTCAGAGCCTGTGCATAGACTCACAAGGTCCGAGAACTGTAATTTCCGGGCCGACGTAAGCTCCAGGTTTCATGTCCCCTTGCAAAAGTGTGCCCCCTCAAGTACATTAAGGCTCCATTCACATTTGTGTGACTTGTCATGCAACTTTGGACATCAAAGTCGCATGACAGGTTGTTCCCCATGTTTTCCAATAATAACCATTCATATATATGCAACTTAAAGTTGCAACGACTTCAAAGTAGTTCATGCACTACTTTGGCACAACTTTCATGCAACTTGAAGGCCATGGACTTCAAAGTCAACCCTCAAAAGTTGCATAAGAGTCGTACCTGAATGTTAACTGCTTCCCGGACCAGCCGCCGCAGTTATACTGTGGCAGGCTGGCCCCCCTGCGTGAGCCGTCGTAGCTGTACGTCGGCTCATTAAGGCAGAGGCATCAATGCGAGTGCCCAGCGGTCGCGATGACCGCCGGGCACCCGCGATTGCGCATTACAGAACGAGAACGAGGATGTGTGTGTGTAAACACACACATCCCGGGTTCTCTCAGGGGCGAGGAGACTGATCGTGTGTTTATACTATGTATGAAAAACAATCAATCAGTCTCTTCCCCTAGTCAGTCCCATCCCCCCTACAGTTAGAACACACATTAGGGAACACATTTAACCCCTTGATCGCCCCCTAGTGTTAACCCCTTCCCTGCCAGTGAAATTTTTACAGTAATCAGTGCATTTTTATAGCACTGATCGCTGTATAAATGCCAATGGTCCCAAAAATGTGTCAAAAGTGTCCGCCACAATGTCGCAGTCCCGATAAAAATCACAGATCGCCGCCATTACTATTAAAAAAAAAAAATAATAATAAAAATGCCATAAAACTACCCCCTATTTTGTAGGCGCTATTACTTTTGCGCAAACCAATCAATATACGCTTATTGCGATTTTTCTTTTCAAAAATATGTAGAAGAATACGTATGGGATATTTATTATAGCAAAAAGTACAAAATATTGTGGGTTTTTTTTCAAAATTGTCGCTCTTCTTTTGTTTATAGCGCAAAAAATAAAAACCGCAGAGGTGATCAAATACCACCAAAAGAAATCTTTATTTGTGGGGGGGAAAAGGATGTAAATTTTGTTTGGGTGCAGCGTCGCACAACTGCGCAATTGTCAGTTAAAGCGATGCAGTGCCGAATGGCAAAAAATGGCCCGGTCATTGGGCAGCCAATTCTTCCGGGGCTGAAGTGGTTATACAATGCAACAGTTGTGCAATAATTGTCCATTATCACTGGTCAAAGCCAAAGTCATATACAAGTTGCACCCATCCAAAGTTGCACTCCAAAGTCGGTGCAACTTTGGAGTCGTACAAGTGTGAATGGAGCCTAAAACATTTTCGGTCTACGTATCTTAATTCAAGGACAGTTCTGGATGGCTCAGTGAGAAGTAGGGTCCCTTCACTTGTTCTCCAGCACTGGCAGTCTGCAAAATGCTGATGAGAACATTATGACGTGTGAGCACCACTCTACAATATTCTATGACTGTGAGCACAGCCCCAACTATGGCGCACCTAAAGGGAGTGTGCCCATGACAGCTTGAGATCACAAGTGGTGTAATGATGCTGGCCATCATGGGCGTAGCATAGGGGGTTGCAGGGGTCACAATCGCTACCCCACCCAGAGCTCCAGGGGACCCCTGCAGCCTCCCTGTCATATTATCATATCCTCCAAAAAGTCCAGCTCCGATTTGCCCAAGGGCCCCACAGCTATGCTCCAGTACTGGGCATCCACTTTGCCTTCCATGGTCCACACCCCTCCGTTCTCATTGGTTGGGGACAAGCTGTGAAACATTTCCTGAATGGAGAGGAGCACAGGGTGAGAACAGCCCAAGGGCCAGGTCAACTTTTGCATCGGGGCCCACAAGCTTCAAGCTACGCCTCTGCTGGCCATCATAATAACCAGAAAAGAGTGCCTACAAGCCTTTAGGTATACTGACATGCAGAAAGTCGCCCTTTGCATAAGGTCTACAATACATGAGTCAGCTCCCTGTTGGGTAGAATTAATGGAAGGGATACTGTTGAAACTTACAGCACCTTTACTCATACACGCACCTCAATTTTAATTTTATATCAGAAAAGAAGGTTTTCTTCAGCATAACCAACAATGCATTTTCTTTAGAAATAGACTAATAAAGCCACGATATGAAAATGTATCTTTCAGTTTACCGAACCGTTCTCGGTGATGATCCCGATCTAAGACCAGCGCAGAGGATGATATATGAGAAGGTCTCGCTTATCACATGACAGAAAGCTGACGTGAGATGTTTATGGGCTGACAGTAAAGTGGCTTGGGAGTGAAAATAGAGTTGGTAAAACAAATTCATGACAGCAGGAGGGGAAGGAAATGTGACACTTTCATTCTGGAGATTTACATGTTCAGCATAGTAGTCGCTTCTTATAACAATCACATGTTCTGGAGCAAGAACCATTTCAAACACGTGTTTGGATTGTGTATTTTTTCGAGGCATTAACTGATTCCATAAGTTCAATAAATTCCTGTACCGTGTGTGTTTACCATGTAATGACTTCAAGCTGTGAGTTGCTGAAAGTATGTATATGTATACTTATTACACAATGGCCTGGTTGGTTTTATTGCTAAAACCACTAATCCAGAGCGTATGAGATCATGGCTGCTTTTTTTTTTTTTTCCATGGTGCATTTCAGGTGGCACTTTGTTCATGGCCTGTACCTGAATTTGACTTAATTAGTAAAATGCATACATTTAAAAAAAATCGAAGTAATTTTAAGGTAAAAGAAACAATCAACCTCCAAAGTACTGTAGCGGTCCTCCCCCAGCTTTTCCCCTCTCTTCACGGCTGGTTCTACTCGTCTAGGGGTATCTGGGAGAAAGGGGGAAAGATGCACACCACCAGCTCGACTCTCTGATGTAAGATGCAGAGATATGAGCTAAACCGTTTACCTTCGGGTCTGCGTTTTAGGCCGGAGCCTCAGCTTCCTCTGTGGAGGATGATTGCCACTGTCTCTGACAGGGACACTTCGCTTCCAGTAACACGAGTTCCACACCAAGAAAAGTCCAACTCTGTTTTATTGACTTGAAACTGGTTGACTTTTAAAAGAACAGACAAGGTGTAGGGAAAAGTAGGTCCAGGCACAACTGATGAATTAACCACTTAAGCTCCGGACCATTTGGTAGCTAAAGGACCAGAGGTGAATTCAGAATTTTGCACTGCGCTGCTTTAACTGTAAATTGTGCGGACATGCAATGTTGTACCCAAACGAAATTTGCGTCCTTTTCTTCCCACAAATAGAGCTTTCTTTTAATGGTATTTGATTGCCTCTGCGATTTTTTTTTTTTGCGATATAAACGGAAAAAGACCGAAAATTTTGAAAAAAAATGATATTTTCTACTTTTTGTTATAAGAAAAATCGAATAAACTCAATTGTAGTCATACATTTAGGCCAAAATGTATTCAGCCACATGTTTTTAGTAAAAAAAATGTCAATAAGCGTATATTTATTGGTTTGCGCAAAAGTTATAGAGTTTACAAACTAGGGTACATTTTCTGAAATTTACACAGCTTTAAATTTATGACTGCCTATCTCATTTCTTGAGGTGCTAAAATGGCAGGGCAGTACAAACCCCCCCCAAATGACCCCATTTTGGAAAGTAGACACCCCAAGGAAATTGCTGAGAGGCATGTTGAGCCCATTGAATTTTTTTTTTTGTCCCAAGTGATTGAATGACTAAAAAAAAAAAAAAAAAAAATTACAAAAAGTTGTCACTAAATGATATATTGCTCACACATGCCATGGTTATATGTGGAATTACACCCCAAAATACATTTTTCTGCTTCTCCTGAGTACGGGGATACCACATGTGTGGGACTTTTTAGGAGCCTAGCCGCGTACGGGACCCCGAAAACCAAGCACCGCCTTCAGGATTTCTAGGCACAAATTTTTGATTTCACTCCTCACTACCTATCACAGTTTCGAAGGCCATAAAATGCCAAAATCGACACAAAACCCCCCCAAATGACCCCATTTTGGAATATAGACACCCCAAGCTATTTGCTGAGAGGAATGGCGAGTATTTTACAGCTCTCATTTGTTTTTGAAAATGAAGAAAGAAAATATATATATATATATATATTTTTTTTTCAATTTTCAAAACTTTGTGACAAAAAGCGAGATCTGCAAAATACTCACAATACCTCTCAGCAAATAGCTTGGGGTGTCTACTTTCCAAAATGGGGTCATTTGGGGGGGTTTGTGCCATCTGGGCATTCCATGGCCTCCGAAACTGTGATAGGCAGTGAGAAGTGAAATCAAAAATTTACACCCTTAGAAAGCCTGAAGGCGGTGCTTGGTTTTTGGGGTCCCGTACGCGGCTAGGCTCCCAAAAAGTCTCACACATGTGGTATCCCCGTACTCAGGAGAAGCAACAGAATGTATTTTGGGGTGTAATTCCACATATGCCCATGGCATGTTTGAGCAATATATAATTTAGTGACAACTTTGTGCAAAAAAAAAAAAATTTGTCGTTTTTCCGCAACTTGTGTCAACATATAAAATATTCCATGGACTCGACATGCCTCTCAGTATATAGCTTGGGGTGTCTACTTTCCAAAATGGGGTCATTTGGGGGGGTTTTGAACTGTTCTGGCATTTTATACACAACATTAGGAAGCTTACATCCACTCTTCTAACCACTTGAAGACAAAGCCCTTTTTGACACTTTTTGTTTACATGAAAACATTTATTTTTTTTTTGCAAGAAAATTATGTTGAACCCCCAAACATTATATATATTTTTAAAGCAAAGGCCCTACAGATTAAAATGGTGGGTGTTGCATTTTTTTTTCTACACAGTATTTGCGCTGCGATTTTTCAAACGCATTTTTTGGGTTAAAAAATACACTTTTTTTAATTTTAATGCACTAAAACACACTATATTGCCCAAATGTTTGATGAAATAAAAAAGATGATCTTAGGCCGAGTACATAGATACCAAACACGACATGCTTTAAAATTTCGCACAAATGCGCATTGGCGACAAACTACATACATTTTTAAAAGCCTTTAAAAGCCTTTACAGGTTACCCCGTTAGATTTACAGAGGAGGTCTACTGCTAAAATTACTGCCCTCGATCTGACCTTCGCGGTGATACCTCACATGCATGGTGCAATTGCTGTTTACATATGACGCCAGACCGACGCTTGCGTTCGCCATTGGGCAAGAGCAGGGCAGGACAGGGGTGCTTTTTTTTTTCTTTTTTTTTTATTATTAATTTTGCTTTAATATTTTAGTTTTAAATTGTTCCTTCCAAGTATTTTTTTTTTTATCATTTTTATTGTTATCTCAGGGAATGTAAATATCCCCTATGATAGCAATAGGTAGTGACAGGTACTCTTTTTTTGAAAAAACTGGGGTCTTCTAGACCCTAGATTTTTCCTCTGCCCTCAAAGCATCTGACCACACCAAGATCGGTGTGATAAAATGCTTTCCCAATTTCCCAATGGCGCTTTTTATATCCGGGGGGGGGGGCATTCCCTCCCACTGCTTGTAAAAGCAGTCCAGAGGCTAATTAGCCGCTAGGATTGCTTTTACATGAAAGCCGGCCGCAGGCTGAAAAGAATGATACCAAGATGATACCTAAACCCGCAGGCATCATTCTGGTATAAACATTCAAAGTCCAGCAACATACCAGTACGTTGCTGGTCCTTGTTGGACATGTATTGTAATCTTTTTATTTCATGCAGCCCCAGGTGGCTGAACGAAAAAAGAGATTGATCGGTGGGTATGCCCACTATTAGAATACCGCCCTTCATCCACCCACTTCCAATGATGGGCATACACGCACCATTTATATATGCCGAAGCATCCTCCCGCAAAAAAGTTATGCCGCACACACATGGTCGGACTTTTCCACGGGCAAGCCTCCGTCGGAATTTCGACCGTATGTACGCGGCATTAGGAGCAAAATCGCTCCTCCGCTCCTGCTGCCCCAATGCTTCGGCATATATGCTTTTTTTTTTTTAACTGTGGTGGTGAAATCACCTCCTACAGCACTGGAGTCGCAGGGATCAGGCCTGTCTCTGCGAACGCTGCAGTTATGTGTGTTTTTGTTTTGTAAGTGACAGTGATCGATCGATACTGCACTTGGGTGGCCTGGGCTGGACGGAGGGGCAAAACGCAGGTGCCAGCAGGTATCTGGGCTGATCCCGCTAACACTGCGTTTTTGGGAACCCTAAACTGCTGGGGACGCTAGTATAGATCTGATCAGATCAGATATTGATCTGTTCAGATACTATACCACTAAGGGGGGTGTATGCTTCACGTGTGGGTGTTAGCGTTACTGGCACTAACCTGACGCTGCCTGGGGTGTGACTCAGACCCTCTCTGATGCTAAAACCTAATTGATATCACCCGCCGGGCGATCAGGTGGTTAAACCTTTATTGGGTTATATATACGGCGGGTGCCCTGACACTATAAAAAGCAAACTAATTAACCAGCGTCACCCGTAACACTTATATGGTGATCACTGGTGAAAGGGTTAACTAGGGGCAATCAGGGGGTTAAAACCTTTATTAGGTAATATATTGGGGTACCTGACACTATAAAAACATGCGGCGAACCTAAAAAATTTTTACTTGCTACCGATCTGCATCACCGACACTAAGACAGCGTTTAGAAAAACGATCGCTTAGCGACAGTGGTGATAGGGGGTGAAAGGGTTACCTGGGGGGCGATCAAGGGGGTTAAACCTTTATTAGATAATATATTGGGGTACCTGACGCTATAAAAACCTGCGGCGAACCTAAAAAAAATTACCAGCTACCGATCTGCATCACCGACACTAAGGCAGCGTTTAGAAAAACGATCGCTTAGCGACAGTGGTGATGGGGGTGAAAGGGTTACCTGGGGGGCGATCAAGGGGGTTAAACCTTTATTAGATAATATATTGGGGTACCTGACGCTATAAAAACATGCGGCGAACCTAAAAAAAATTACCAGCTACCGATCTGCATCACCGACACTAAGGCAGCGTTTAGAAAAACGATCGCTTAGCGACAGTGGTGATAGGGGGTGAAAGGGTTACCTGGGGGGCGATCAAGGGGGTTAAACCTTTATTAGATAATATATTGGGGTACCTGACGCTATAAAAACATGCGGCGAACCTAAAAAAAATTACTGGCTGCCGATCGGCATCACTGACGCTAAGACAGCGATCAGAAAAATGATCGCTTAGCGACAGTGGTGATAGGGGGTGAAAGGGTTATCTGGGGGGTGATCAGGGGGTTAAACCTTTATTAGGGGGGGTTAGGGGGCTACACTGGACCTAAGACTAAACTTTGGTGACACTTTTACAGTCACAAATGTCACTGATTGCAGTGATCAGTAAATAAATGGTCACTGCAATCAGTGACACTGTGACTGGGGGCTGGGGGGGTGATCTGGGGGGTGATCTGGGGGGTGATCTGGGGTGGCCTGGGGGGGCGATTTATGTCCCTATGTGTCCTGGTGTCAGTGTAGTGTTGTGTGCACTGACCTGATGTCTTCTCTTGTACGGTGCTCGGTATATGTGAGCGCCGCACCAGAGATGACATCACTTCCTCCTGCTCCCTCTGTCTGACACAGACAGAGGGGACATTTCCATACGCCGGGAGCGATCGCGAGGGGGTGGCCAGAAACGAATGGCTGCCCCCTCATCCCGGAACGCTCCCGGACACTTAGCCACCGCTCACTGTATAGGAGGGGGGTCCGATTGGACCCCCCAACTATACAAAGGCAATCACGTATGCTCTACGTGATTGTGCCTGTCGGTGCCATTCTGCCGACGTATATATACAGTGAGCGGTCGTGGTTAAAGTCTCTCCTGTTCCGTTTAGTGCAAACAGCCTTGGCGCACCGTCGCTGCCACCGACCGTGAATTTGGTCACAGCCACTGACCTGGGTGAACGTTGAGGCCCCTGCCACAGGCCTTGGATGAGGCCTGCCACTGACCTGAGGAAGATGGGTCTCTGCCACAGACCATGAGAACATGAAGTGCCTCATTTAGAACAAACGACCCGTCAGAGGAAGACATCCATCCGGACAGTCACCAGAGGCCTCCACCGTCACCAGTAAATGCTGCGCTGGCTCTACGGGGAGGTCACGTCTCCGGTCCCTTACGCCCAAGATTCAGGCACCCAATACCGGGGGCACCTTAGGAATGCTTCGCCCTCGCGGGACCCAGTCAAAGGTACTGGGCCCCAGGTATCCTGGTATAGTACCTCACCCCAGGCCGAAGGTGCCTGGGATGGAACTCTACTCCACGCGCCCAGGCCAAGGGAGCCTGGGCACAGACGAACCGCAGCAGCCCCCAGGCTGAAGGTGCCTGGGGAATGGACCTTGTGCGCAAGATGTCCGCCCCCTTTATATCCTCTCCCAGCAGGCACAGCGGGTTCCCCGCCCCACTACTGTTGCGAGAGGACAAAAAGGGCACGGCTCTAGAATGGCAGTTCAACCCCGGACCCAGGTGACAGCGCCACCCAGGGACCGCAGGAAACATGACACCATTCATACCTCCCACACTCCAACTTTTCCATAAATCCCTAAAATCAATGTATCTGAGCCATCTATTGCCCAAATACACCCCACTAAATTTGACACCCGCTACAGTACTATTTCAGAGCCAGATGCCTGGTCACCCACCACATTCAGTGATGGTTAAAGAATAATTCCAGGTATGGTATATTGTAGGGCAGTTACATTGGTCCAATGTACTTAGACTCATGTAACTATCTATCATAGCCGGATCTAGGGGGTGTTGGGGTGGGCTGTGTCCCCCAAATTGTAGTTGTGCCCCCAAGTCTCAGAGTGCATCCACTTATCCATGAGCTAGTCTGATGCAGATAGTTGATGTAAGGAGGCATGCTGATAGGGACAATCAATGTCAGGGGGCAACTCTCATGGAGACACCTGATGTAAGGGGGAACGCTAATGGAGACACCTGATGTAAGGGGGAACGCTAATGGAGACACCTGATGTAAGGGGGAACGCTAATGGAGACACCTGATGTAAGGGGGAACGCTAATGGAGACACCTGATGTAAGGGGACGCTCTGATTGGGACATATTATGTAAGGGTAGTACTCTGATGGGATCCCAATGTAATGTGGCACTCTGATGGGGACCGTGATGCAAGGGGGCACTCTGATGGGGACCGTGATGCAAGGGGGCACTCTGATGGGGACCGTGATGCAAGGGGGCACTCTGATGGGGACCGTGATGCAAGGGGGCACTCTGATGGGGACCGTGATGCAAGGGGGCACTCTGATGGGGACCGTGATGCAAGGGGGCACTCTGATGGGGACCGTGATGCAAGGGGGCACTCTGATGGGGACCGTGATGCAAGGGGGCACTCTGATGGGGACCGTGATGCAAGGGGGCACTCTGATGGGGACCGTGATGCAAGGGGGCACTCTGATGGGGACCGTGATGCAAGGGGGCACTCTGATGGGGACCGTGATGCAAGGGGGCACTCTGATGGGGACCGTGATGCAAGGGGGCACTCTGATGGGGACCGTGATGCAAGGGGGCACTCTGATGGGGACCGTGATGCAAGGGGGCACTCTGATGGGGACCGTGATGCAAGGGGGCACTCTGATGGGGACCGTGATGCAAGGGGGCACTCTGATGGGGACCGTGATGCAAGGGGGCACTCTGATGGGGACCGTGATGCAAGGGGGCACTCTGATGGGGACCGTGATGCAAGGGGGCACTCTGATGGGGACCGTGATGCAAGGGGGCACTCTGATGGGGACCGTGATGCAAGGGGGCACTCTGATGGGGACCGTGATGCAAGGGGGCACTCTGATGGGGACCGTGATGCAAGGGGGCACTCTGATGGGGACCGTGATGCAAGGGGGCACTCTGATGGGGACCGTGATGCAAGGGGGCACTCTGATGGGGACCGTGATGCAAGGGGGCACTCTGATGGGGACCGTGATGCAAGGGGGCACTCTGATGGGGACCGTGATGCAAGGGGGCACTCTGATGGGGACCGTGATGCAAGGGGGCACTCTGATGGGGACCGTGATGCAAGGGGGCACTCTGATGGGGACCGTGATGCAAGGGGACACTCTGATGGGGACCGTGATGCAAGGGGACACTCTGATGGGGACCGTGATGCAAGGGGACACTCTGATGGGGACCGTGATGCAAGGGGACACTCTGATGGGGACCGTGATGCAAGGGGACACTCTGATGGGGACCGTGATGCAAGGGGACACTCTGATGGGGACCGTGATGTAAGGGGACACTCTGATGGGGACCGTGATGTAAGGGGGGACCCTGATGTAAAGGGGCACTCTGACGGGGACCCTGATGTAAAGGGGCACTCTGACGGGGACCCTGATTTAAGGGGGCACAGGTTCTGTATAATCACCCTGATCTAATGACATCCTAACACATACTAGTGTTGACATTATGCCCCCTGGCATAATGTGCCAGGGGGCATATGCACCCCCAGATCCAGCTTTGCCATCTATATACTATACCTGGCTGATGGCCCTGAAAGCTGAAAATCTCTGAAACAGACAGCACTACTCCAGCACACGCACATGTTCAAGCAACCCTTTCAGGGCTCATGTATACAGGCACAAAAAATACACACTTTCGGGGTTGTACAGCATTTCTTTGTTCATGCTTTTGAATGGAGCGCTATTGCATCCCATGTGTTAATGTACTTTGTGTGTTTTTTTTTTTTTAGATCTGTATTATAAAGCAGCATTCAGGGTTGTAAAAAATAAAATGCCCAAAACCTGCATTTCAGGGGTGCATTGGCATACTTTGTAAGCACATAAACTCATTCTAGTGCCTAGAATTAATAATGTTGTCACTATAATGAATTTATATACGTACACTGTACACGCATAAACAAGAGAATTTACGTGCCATTACACTTTTTTTTTTTAAGCTAGATCTTACTGCCAACTTCTTGCAGGAAGATCGAGCGTTAATATGAACATTTAATTATGCCCTTGTGCATGAACCCTAAGGCCCCTTTCACACGGACGTTCCGTATGTCCGTTTTTCATCCATCCGTTTTCGGATGAAAAATGGACATACATGTATCCCTATGGGATAGCGGATGAACATCCGCTGACATCCGACGACACCAGTCTCCGCTATGGTCCGTTTAGCATGACGGAGGAAAATCCTACTTTTCCATCTGTCTGCGGATCGGATGAAAACGGACAGACGGTCCGTTTTCATCCGATCCCCCCCCCCCCCCATAGAGGAAAGCGGCGATCCGACCGGTCCGTTTATGCACAGTGTGCAGAGACGGACAAGTCATCCGCCGGCTCAGCGGGGATCAACGGAGCGATCTCCGCTGAGCAAGCGGATATTCACGGAGCGGATCATGACGGGATCCGCCCGTGTGAAAGAGCCCCAAATACTGCAGCTGCTGACTTTTAATATAAGGACACTTATATTAAGCCCGCAATGTCCTCACCCGCAGCCGACCCATGCCTTGGCTCTGGGTGGAGGCACCGACATCTTTACTAAGGGAAACAAAAAGTGAAGCCTGTTTCCTACTGCGCATGCGCGAGTCACGCTGCGTGATCTGAATGGTCCCTGCTGTCTTCTGGGACCCGTGTGTCTCCCAGAAGTCAGCCGGGGGGGCTGGACATTGCGTAGTTTTGATCTATGCCCGGAAGTGGAAGTAGATACCTGGATTTGACAGATATCTGCTCCTCCCTCCCCCCTGAAATGTGCCAAATGTGGCATGGGGGGGGGGGGGGTGCATGTCGAAATCCGATCAGTGGAAGTTCTATTTATATGGTGGAACTCCGCTTTAATGGTTGTCATTAAAGTGTTAATAAACCCAGGACTCTGCATTCACTATAATCTGGTCTCCCACAGAACATGGAAATGCAATTATTTTAGTAATTACAAACTGCTAAATACCTTTTCTCATCAGCAGTATGTAGCAGTCTTGTGACTTCTATCAGTGTCTGGTTAAAGCTTGCAGGAGGAGTTTTTATTCTCCTCGGACTGTCCTATGAAGCTGCAGGACCCCTGACCCTGCGTCTGGAAAGTGCTGATTGGCCCTGTGGTGATCACATGCACTCTTCCAAGAAATTTTTCAAATTGAATTGTCTGTATGCAAAGTGATTATTCGCTTAGCGAATTCGTTTTTTAGTGCTTTGGACTTTAATCATCCAATCAAGTGTGAGCAACAATCCTGTTTTTTTTGTTTTGTTTTGTTTTTTATGATTGGTTACTCTTTGCAAAGTGAATTTTCACCTCATTCACCAAGCAAAGTGCGAATTCAATAGGAAAGTGAATACTGCTCTTAAATAAAATCAGAGCTGATGCATACTCTCAAATTTGCCAACATTTTAGTTTAATAAAACACAGTTACTACAGCGTAAAGTTACTACATCGTAAATGTGTTGCGTTTGTTAAAAATATGATTTTTATTATATTACTCAGACATAGGATACATGGGACAATATTACAATAGTGAGTGGGTCAGATTACTGTCAGTCTTTTGGTTTGAGTAGATTTCTCAAACAAATGCTGTTTTCATACAATGGGGTTAGATACCATTGTTGTATTCATGTCTATAGCTACAGTAAACAAGTAAGACATTACTTGTTTGAGATTTCTTTCAGCTCTCAAACTGAAAGAATGACTGTTAGATTACTGAGAGATTTGGTTTAAGTAGACAATAGGTAGATAGCATTGTTGTATTCAACAGTCCATTGTTGAATACAGCTACAGTAAACAGGTATGTTTTCTGTTGTTTGGTAACTCAGCCTGACACATAAAAGCAGGCATAAGCTAGGACACACACACACATCATGTTGCTCTAAGATCAGAAGAAGCCACTCATCATAAGAAGAAGATGCCTGGTCACCAGGAATGGAGATCATGAACATAGCGTAATCGAAGTTAAGTAACCTTTAAATGTATTTGTACTGTTATAGACCATAGGCTGTTCATTTGCTAGGCATTTTTGCTTGTTATAGATATCTGTCAGTTGTGTATTGTAGTCCTAATATTGTAATAGTTTTGTATGTACATTTTTTATTTAACTTAAAAACAAAATGTCGACAGCATGAAAAGCCAGAAGAAGGAGCTCAATATGTAAGCCATCATTCTTCATTATAACATACGCCAAAGTGTTAAACCGCGACAAGCTTTAAAGTGCAGCCAGAATTAGGATGCTGAAGCATCTGTACAGAGCATTTTGTGTACAGAACAATTAAACAATGGCTTTCTCCATGTACGGCAGGCATATAAATCATTTTCTCTGCTTCTGGCAGCTTGACACTCTTTAAGGCTTAATTAGTATCTAGAATTAGATGGAGTAAGTTTTGCCAGATGAAAACCGATGTGTGTTTTCAATAATGAGATATGCTGGCAGACAGGAAAAACTCAATAAAGCTGGTTAATAGGGGCTGTAATACAATAATAAATTGTTTAACAGGCTCGCTGGTCAGAGTTATACCTGAAAAAAATAGTTGCCCTAGGAATCTTTCAGCAGTTTCTTAAACTCCAAGCAAATCCGATAATAACCTTTAGCTCAAACATTCCTACAGAAGTCATGCAGTCTATTTTCAGCTCATTTAGCATAATTAAAAGAAGTCTGTGTGTATACTATGCTGTCATGTGACCAGCGAATGCTAATAAAGAAGAAGTGGAGATGCTTATCTGGAAGTACCGGATATGGTAAAACATCTGTAGACACCTGACCATCACAGCCATTATATAGCCAAGGGTACATTATGGAAAAAAATGTAGGTACAGCGCAATGAGATTCCAAGGGGATTTGTAGATAAGCACAGGGGTAGCGCCAACTACTCATCTGACCAGCAATGAGACTTAAGCACAAAATACCAAAAAAAAAAGGAGCTCTCCTAGCCCTGTGAAAGTCAATAGAGCCACAAGCCCAGGATAAGATTAAATCAAAATTCACTTTAAAAGAGAAGTATGGGTTTCCTTTTTTTTGCTTACATCTATTCTATGTGAGCTTCTGATATCTATAAACCCTCCCAGCCCTCTCAGAAGTGCTCCTATTCTGTTAAAATCGAGATAAATACATGTGGGAGGTTCTACAGTCTTTCATACAGCATCATCCAGACAATGGTGTGAATATAGAGTCTGGATCCACCCCCTTTCCTGTTATTTTGCTTGATTGATGTTGGCTCTCCTCTTGTTTCTGAGACTTCACAGAGCGTAGCTGCTCCCCCCTCCCTTCTCCCCCTCCCTATCTATCAGCACAGCCACGTCTCCTAGGGGAGGGGGGACAGAGGCAGGGGGTGTGTTGGTGGAGATGTTCACACCCCCTGAGAACTTTTCAAACTGAAAGTGGACCGTTTTTGCCAGCTGAAGGAAAGTTCATGTGCACATGCTGTAAAAACTAAAAGCAGTAGGAAGATTAGCGGATATGTGACTAATGTGATATGTACTAGTTATTTAACTCATCCCATACTTCTCCTTTAATGTAAAGTTAAAAGGCATGCCATGAAAAATTGCCCAGACTGATACATCAGCAAGCCAGTGGAAAGGAAAACGCATAAATCTGTTCGACCCGTCAGAATGTGTAACAAAAGTGACGTTTCGTTGCTGCCATCTTGCTACACCCCACACTCCTCCACAGTAAGGATACACTGAGAAGGGGGAAGCGGATATCTTGTTGCACCCACCGGAGTTTTGTATTTTACACTTATTTTTAACAGTAAAGTGAGTTTATATAGTGGAATACAGTACTTGGAACTCAGTTTGACTGGTTAGATGTTGAATTTTAAAAGCTGCGGCAAGCCTGCTCATCTCATAGGTTTGCTAATCTGACAGAAGTTAGTTCCTTTCAAATTCAACATATGAACATTCATACAGAGTTCTAAGTACAGTAAAACCTTGGTTTGAGAGTAACTTGGTTTGAGACCGTTATGCAAGACAAGCAACATTTTTAAATACATTTTTACTTGATATACAAGCAATGTCTTGATATACAAGTAGTGTAATGTCACAACTGAGTATAAAAAGAGAAGAGAGGCGCCTCTAAGTGGCCCCAACTTAGAAGCCACTTCCTGCATTGGTAACTTTAAGGAATCCCAATGAATTTTTTAGATTTTAAGAATCAAAGTTCTCTGTAACAGCCATTACTTCACCTGCAAAGTTAGCTGACCCATCGCCCCCTAATAGCTGCATATCTGGCTGTAAGTCTAACTGACAGGATGATTTAAAACACTTAACCGCAAGTTCCTGGCAGCAAAGTCTAAATATAAACTATGTACCACCCGTGTGTGATGTTAGGAGTGGTGTGGTAAGTGTCAATATCTGAGTGTTTTGACACAGGTGATAGCACAATGCTAATGGCTAATGTCTCGCTCACATTCTATAAATCAACTGCTTAGCTGTTTGTTACAAGTTTAGAGACAGAAGCAGCACTTTTTCTGGGAACCAAGTGCTTGGAATCATTAGAATGTAAGCAACCGCTTTTACACTTCTACTTGGCTTTAATTCATCGTCTTGTACAAGCCGTCCTGCAAATTTTACAGAATGTACTATATGGCCAAATGATTGTGGACACTTTACCATCACAGCTACCTACAAAAGTAGAGTTATCCCTTATGCCCTGTACACACAATCAGAATTTCCGATGGGATAAAATCCGATGGAATTTTCCGTCGGAATTCCGTTCAAGCTGTCTTCCATCAGTCTTGCATACACACTGTCAGACAAAATTCCGACCGTCCAAAACGCGGTGACGTACAACACTACAATGAGCCGAGAAAAATTAAGTTCAATGCTTCTGAGCATGCGTCGACTTGATTCTGAGCATGCGTGGGTTTTTCTCCGACGGAGTTCCACACAGACAATCGGAATTTCCCACAGGTTTTATTTTTTTCCGATGAAAAAAAATCATGTTCTATTTCTAAACTCCGACAGAAAAAAGTCGGATGGGGCCCACACACGGTTGGAATTTCCAATGAAAAAAACTTTTTTCATCGGAAATTCTGATTGTGTGTACGCGGCATGATTTATATTTTATGTAAAATTTTAAAGCAACCCTGTCCTCAAAATCAAAGTCTAGAGTTAAGCAGAGTACACACTAAATTAATTTTGCCTGGTTCTTGAGGAACCATCTGAAATCCACTACATGGGGGGCTCTGTCAGCCACCTCTTGCCCGACATCCTTTGATTGAAAAACTGAAGGAGCAGGGAGTATAATTTTCAGCCACTACGCATCCAATCAGATGCAGCTATTGTTTGGGTGTTCTGACAGGCGGCTGTCATAATACAATAGCTGATGATGGAGGATCCTCCATCCACATTGTATAGCGTGGATGGAAGAGACTTGTAGATAATTTGTGTTCATCCCATAGGTTGAACAAAAATATTCTGTGTGTGCATTCGCAGCTTTACTTGCAAAGAGTAATTGTAAATACTTACCGTATATACTCGAGTATAAGCCGACACGAGTATAAGCCGAGGCACCTAATTTTACCACAAAAAACTGGGAAAACGTATTGACTCGAGTATAAGCCTAGGGTGAGAATGCAGCAGCTACTCTAAGCGGAAAAGAGGGTCAACAATGCCCATTTGCATGCCTCACTGTGCCCATTACAACCTCAATGTGCCCAGTGCAACCTTACTGTGCCCATTACCTCACTGTGCCCATTACAACCTCACTGTGCCCATTGCAGCGTACCTGAAATTCTTGACAGGCTGCGCTGCGGGCATCCATTTTTTAAAACTCACGGCTTCCTCCTGGTCCCGTCCCGTTCCGTGATAGGCGTTTGACACTGTGTTCCGCTACCGCCTATCACGGAGGGCCTCTCATTCTCGGACTCAGTTTCCCAGCAGACACTGTGTTCAGTGTTCCGCCAATCACGGAAGTTCTTTCATCTTCGGACAAGAGAAAGTCCGTGATAAGCGGAACACTGAACACATTGTCTGCTGGGAAACCGAGTCCGAGGATGAGAGGACCTCCGTGATAGGCGGCAGCGGAACACAGCGTCAAACGCCTATCACGAAACGGGACGGGACCAGGAGGAAGCCGCAAGTTTTAAAAAATGGACGCCCAAGGTACACTGACTCGAGTATAAGCCGAGAGGGGTATTTTCAGCCCTAAAAAAAGGGCTGAAAAACTTGGCTTATACTCGAGTATATACGGTACATCTCTTGCTTAACCACTTAACGACCGCTCACTGTATATATACGTCGGCAGAATGGCACCGACAGGCACAATCACGTAGAGTGTACGTGATTGCCTTTGTATAGTTGGGGGGTCCAATCGGACCCCCCTCCTATACAGTGAGCGGTGGCTAAGTGTCCGGGAGCGTTCCGGGATGAGGGGGCAGCCATTCGTTTCCGGCCACCCCCTCGCGATCGCTCCCGGCGAATGGAAATGCCCCCTCTGTCTGTGTCAGGCAGAGGAAGCAGGAGGAAGTGATGTCATCTCTGGTGCGGCGCTCACATATACCCAGCGCCGTACAAGAGAAGACATCAGGTCAGTGCACACAACACTACACTGACACCAGGACACATAGGGACATAAATCGCCCCCCCAGGCCCCCCCAGATCACCCCCCAGATCACCCCCCCAGCCCCCAGTCACAGTGTCACTGATTGCAGTGACCATTTATTTACTGATCACTGCAATCAGTGACATTTGTGACTGTAAAAGTGTCAGTACATTCAGTTTTAGGTCCAGTGTAGCCCCCTAAACCCCCTAATAAAGGTTTAACCCCCTGATCACTCCTCAGATAACCCTTTCACCCCCCATCACCACTGTCGCTAAGCGATCATTTTTCTGATCGCTGTCTTAGCGTCAGTGATGCCGATCGGCAGCCAGTAATTTTTTTTAGGTTCGCCGCATGTTTTTATAGCGTCAGGTACCCCAATATATTATCTAATAAAGGTTTAACCCCCTTGATCGCCCCCCAGGTAACCCTTTCACCCCCTATCACCACTGTCGCTAAGCGATCATTTTTCTAAACGCTGTCTTAGTGTCGGTGATGCAGCTCGGTAGCCAGTAATTTTTTTAAGGTTCGCCGCATGTTTTTATAGCGTCAGGTACCCCAATATATTATCTAATAAAGGTTTAACCCCCTTGATCGCCCCCCAGGTAACCCTTTCACCCCCTATCACCACTGTCGCTAAGCAATCGTTTTTCTAAACGCTGTCTTAGTGTCGGTGATGCAGATCGGTAGCCAGTAATTTTTTTTAGGTTCGCCGCAGGTTTTCATAGCGTCAGGTACCCCCATATATTATCTAATAAAGGTTTTAACCCCCTGATTGCCCCTAGTTAACCCTTTCACCAGTGATCACCATATAAGTGTTACGGGTGACGCTGGTTAGTTAGTTTGCTTTTTATAGTGTCAGGGCACCCGCCGTATATAACCCAATAAAGGTTTAACCCCCTGATCGCCCGGCGGGTGATATCAATTAGGTTTTAGCGTCAGAGAGGGTCTGCGTCACACCCCAGGCAGCGTCAGGTTAGTGCCAGTAACGCTAACACCCACGCGTGAAGCATACACCTCCCTTAGTGGTATAGTATCTGAACAGATCAATATCTGATCTGATCAGATCTATACTAGCGTCCCCAGCAGTTTAGGGTTCCTAAAAACGCAGTGTTAGCGGGATCAGCCCAGATACCCGCTGGCACCTGCGTTTTGCTCCTCCGTCCAGCCCAGGCCACCCAAGTGCAGTATCGATCGATCACTGTCACTTACAAAACAAAAACACACATAACTGCAGCGTTCGCAGAGACAGGCCTGATCCCTGCGACTCCAGAGCTGTAGGAGGTGATTTCACCACCACAGTTAAATAAAAAAAGCATATATGCCGAAGCATTGGGGCAGAGGAGCGATTTTGCTCCTAATGCCGCGTACATACGGTCGAAATTCCGACGGAGGCTTGCCCGTGGAAAAGTCCGACCATGTGTGTGCGGCATAACTTTTTTGCGGGAGGATGCCCCCATGCTTCGGCATATATAAATGGTGCGTGTATGCCCATCATTGGAAGTGGGTGGATGAAGGGCGGTATTCTAATGGTAGGCATACCCACCGATCAATCTCTTTTTTCGTTCAGCCAACTGGCTGCATGAAATAAAAAGATTACAATACATGTCCAACAAGGACCAGCAACGTACTGGTATGTTGCTGGACTTTGAATGTTTATACCAGAATGATGCCTGCGGGTTTAGGTATCATCCTGGTATCATTCTTTTCAGCCTGCGGCCAGGTTTCATGTAAAAGCAATCCTAGCGGCTAATTAGCCTCTGGACTGCTTTTACAAGCAGTGGGAGGGAATGCCCCCCCCCCCCCGGATATAAAAAGCGCCATTGGGAAATTGGGAAAGCATTTTATTACACCGATCTTGGTGTGGTCAGATGCTTTGAGGGCAGAGGAAAAATCTAGGGTCTAGAAGACCCCAGTTTTTTTCAAGAAAAGAGTACCTGTCACTACCTATTGCTATCATAGGGGATATTTACATTCCCTGAGATAACAATAAAAATGATAAAAAAAAAAAAAAACTTGGAAGGAACAATTTAAAAATAAAAAAGCAAAATTAATAATAAAAAAAAAAAAAAAAAAAAAAGCACCCCTGTCCTGCCCTGCTCTTGCCCAATGGCGAACGCAAGCGCCGGTCTGGCGTCATATGTAAACAGCAATTGCACCATGCATGTGAGGTATCACCGCGAAGGTCAGATCGAGGGCAGTCATTTTAGCAGTAGACCTCCTCTGTAAATCTACTGGGGTAACCTGTAAAGGCTTTTAAAAATGTATGTAGTTTGTCGCCAATGCGCGTTTGTGCAAAATTTTAAAACATGTCGTGTTTGTTATCTATGTACTCGGCCTAAGATCATCTTTTTTATTTCATCAAACATTTGGGCAATATAGTGTGTTTTAGTGCATTAAAATTAAAAAAAGTGTATTTTTTAACCCAAAAAATGCGTTTGAAAAATCGCTGCGCAAATACTGTGTAGAAAAAAAAAATGCAACACCCACCATTTTAATCTGTAGGGCCTTTGCTTTAAAAATATATATAATGTTTGGGGGTTCAACATAATTTTCTTGCAAAAAAATAAATGTTTTCATGTAAACAAAAAGTGTCAAGGGGGGCTTTGTCTTCAAGTGGTTAGAAGAGTGGATGTAAGCTTCCTAATGTTGTGTATAAAATGCCAGAACAGTTCAAAACCCCCCCAAATGACCCATTTTGGAAAGTAGACACCCCAAGCTATATACTGAGAGGCATGTCGAGTCCATGGAATATTTTATATGTTGACACAAGTTGCGGAAAAAAATTTTTTTTGCACAAAGTTGTCACTAAATGATATATTGCTCAAACATGCCATGGGCATATGTGGAATTACACCCCAAAATACATTCTGTTGCTTCTCCTGAGTACGGGGATACCACATGTGTGAGACTTTTTGGGAGCCTAGCCGCGTACGGGACCCCAAAAACCAAGCACCGCCTTCAGGCTTTCTAAGGGTGTAAATTTTTGATTTCACTTCTCACTGCCTATCACAGTTTCGGAGGCCATGGAATGCCCAGATGGCACAAAACCCCCCCAAATGACCCCATTTTGGAAAGTAGACACGGAAAGTAGACACCCCAAGCTATTTGCTGAGAGGTATTGTGAGTATTTTGCAGATCTCGCTTTTTGTCAAAGTTTTGAAAATTGAAAAAAAATATATATATATATATATATATATATATATTTTCTTTCTTCATTTTCAAAAACAAATGAGAGCTGTAAAATACTCGCCATGCCTCTCAGCAAATAGCTTGGGGTGTCTATATTCCAAAATGGGGTCATTTGGGGGGTTTGTGCTATTTTGGCATTTTATGGCCTTCGAAACTGTGATAGGTAGTGAGGAGTGAAATCAAAAATTTGTGCCTAGAAATCCTGAAGGCGGTGCTTGGTTTTCGGGGTCCCGTACGCGGCTAGGCTCCTAAAAAGTCCCACACATGTGGTATCCCCGTACTCAGGAGAAGCAGAAAAATTTATTTTGGGGTGTAATTACACATATAACCATGGCATGTGTGAGCAATATATCATTTAGTGACAACTTTTTGTAATTTTTTTTTTGTTGTCATTATTCAATCACTTGGGACAAAAAAAAAATATATTCAATGGGCTCAACAGGCCTCTCAGCAATTTCCTTGGGGTGTCTACTTTCTAAAATTGGGTCATTTGGGGGGGTTTTGTGCTATTTTGGCATTTTATGGCCTTCGAAACTGTGATAGGTAGTGAGGAGTGAAATCAAAAATTTGCGCCCTTAGAAATCCTGAAGGCGGTGCTTGGTTTCGGGGTCGCGTACGCAGCTAGGCTCCCAAAAAGTCCCACACATGTGGTATCCCCGTACTCAGGAGAAGCAACAGAATGTATTTTGGGGTGCAATTCCACATATAACCATGGCATGTGTGAGCAATATATCATTTAGTGACAACTTTTAGTAATTTTTTTTTTTTTTTAGTCATTATTCAATCACTTAAGACAAAAAAAAAAAATTCAATGGGCTCAACATGCCTCTCAGCAATTTCCTTGGGGTGTCTACTTTCCAAAATGGGGTCATTTGGGGGGGTTTTGTACTGCCCTGCCATTTTAGCACCTCAAGAAATGAGATAGGCAGTCATAAATTTAAAGCTGTGTAAATTTCAGAAAATGTACCCTAGTTTGTAAACTCTATAACTTTTGCGCAAACCAATAAATATACGCTTATTGACATTTTTTTTACTAAAAACATGTGGCTGAATACATTTTGGCCTAAATGTATGACTAAAATTGAGTTTATTCGATTTTTCTTATAACAAAAAGTAGAAAATATCATTTTTTTTCAAAATTTTCGGTCTTTTTCCGTTTATATCGCAAAAAAAAAAAAAACGCAGAGGCAATCAAATACCATTAAAAGAAAGCTCTATTTGTGGGAAGAAAAGGACGCAAATTTCGTTTGGGTACAACATTGCATGTCCGCACAATTTACAGTTAAAGCAGCGCAGTGCAAAATTCTGAATTCACCTCTGGTCCTTTAGCTACCAAATGGTCCGGGGTTTAAGTGGTTAAGTCGTTTCTCAGGGTTATGGAAGTTCCATTAAACTATCCTATTTCTCTTGTGCCAAAATACGGCCTCTTAATATTCTACATTTATTTTCACGTAAAGAAAACATAAAAAAAAAAAAAATGTAATTTGATAGTATACAAATAACAGCCAAACACACAGAAAATGGGAGAAAAAACTCCCCACAAATATAAAATGAATAACTCAAAGATAATAGTTAAAATATACTCAGCACTAAATAATTTCATTATAAAATGTATATATGAGGACACTTTTTTAAATCAAGCGCTAAAAGGGATGTTCCGCCCTAACACCTTCTTCGCCCCTCCTCTTTCACTTTTGGGGTTTATTTTTTTAGGGGGGGGGTTTGGTGGGTACCTAGTTTTAGCAGGCACCCGCTCCAACTTTCGCTCTGACCGCCTAGTTCTCCAACCCTCACCCGAAACCTTCTGAGATACGTCACAGGTCCCAGAAGGCTGCTGGGCCATGCACAAAGCGCAATGCAGCTGGTGCATGCGAAGTGGGAAGCCAGCTGTGATTCTGCAAGGTGTTACAGCTGGCTTCCCTTCGTAAACATGCCAGCACTGGGGACCTGAAGACGGGTGAAGAACCGGCCCGGGTGAGGGCGGTGCTGGATCCTTGGACAGGTAAGTATCTTTTTTTTTTTTTTTTTTAAATCAGCAGTTACAGTATTTGTTTAATATAGTGTAAAAAGTTCAAAATTAATATACAGTACCTAAATATCCAACTAAATATATAATCTCACTATATAACAACGTGTTTTAATACAAGGTGTAAAAAGTCCACAAAAAGTTAAAATGCAAACATTTAAATCTGCATTGAATTTTTTTTACACCATATTGTAATGGAACACATTTCTATATAATAAAGCTTATATATTTAATGGTTATTAGGGGTTATTAATATTAAACATTTTACACTTTATTTAAAAGAGTGCAATCATATATAAGGTATCTATGTATTTAGCGTTGAGCATATTTTAGTTATTACAGAATTATACAGGGGGACAATTCAGTTCATCAGCAATTTGTGGGTTTGGAAGTTTTAGGGGTAGCGCAGAGTTAATTCTATAAGGCGGGTTAAAATAAGTATTGAGCACGTCACCATTTTTCTAGGTAAATATATTTCTAAAGGAGCTATTGACATGAAATGTTTCACCACATGTCAGTAACAACTAGGCTTGTGCAATTAGTTTCGTAACGAATCGAAATTCATCCGAATTTAGCAACTTTCGGACATTCGGAAGCATTCGAATTTCCGAACAAAGCAATTACGAATAAAACCGAATCCGAAATAAATTAGATCGCAAATAGCGAATGCCCGAAAGTCTTCGGCATAATTGGTTATGAAAAAAGTTACGAATGTACGAATCCATTCGAAGCACAATAACACTCTGCTCTGCTCTCTGCTTCTCCCTCACCGTGCTGAACTCCCTCTCAAAATGGCGTACAGGGGCGGAGGCTATAGCCGCATGTAAAAAACTAAAGCAAAATACGAGATTTCGAATCGTTACAAATAACCGCTATGCATTTAGAAAAGTACAAATCCATTCGAAGCACATTAGGCATAATAGGCAGCGTCGTTGTGAGAGAGACACGGAAAATTATGAATCAACTAACCCAAAAAAAGTTACGAAAGTAGGAGTTGTGTCCAGAATCAACGAAAATAGGATTTTTATAACAGCTTACCTGTAAAATCCTTTTCTTGGAGTACATCACGGGACACAGAGCGACATAGTCATTACTAATGGGTTATATAGATACCGTCAGGTGCTGGCACTGGCAACTTCCAAAACCGGAAGTACCCTCCCCTATATAAGCCCCTCCCATCCGGGAGCACCTCAGTTTCGTAGCAAAGCAATAAGTGTCCCCAAAGAGGGGCGGGAGCTCTGTGTCCCGTGATGTACTCCAAGAAAAGGATTTTACAGGTAAGCTGTTATAAAAATCCTATTTTCTTTCTCGTACATCACGGGACACAGAGCGACATAGTCATTACTAATGGGATGTCCTAAAGCAATGCCAAATGAGGGGGGGGATACACCATATATAAGCTGAGCGCTATCAGACATGAGGATCTTTTGCGGCCTGCAACACACTGCGCCCAAAGGCGACATCCTCCTGACTTCTAACGTCCACCTGGTAGAACCTAGTAAACGTGTAAACTGAAGACCATGTTGCGGCCTTACAGATTTGAGCCAGGGAGGCCTGGTGATGCACTGCCCATGAAGTTCCAACTGCTCTCGTGGAGTGCGCTCTAACTTTGAACGGAGGCGGTCTCCTTCTCAAGCCATAGGCTTGTATTATGACCTGTCGAATCCACCTGGCTAAAGTAGATTTTGACGCTGCCTGACCCTTTCTGGGGCCTTCCGGCAGAATAAACAAAGTATCCGTTCTGCGAATCTGAGCAGTGGCTTTTAGATAAGCTTTAACTGCTCTTACTACATCCAAAGAATGCAATAACTTTTCCTCTACCGAAGTAGGTCTGGGGAAAAAAGAAGGAAGAACCACATCTTGGTTCAAATGAAACCTCGATACCACCTTAGGAAGAAAGGCTGGCTGAGGACGTAATACTACTCTGTCCTTATGGATAACCAGATATGGCTCTTTACAGGACATAGCTGCTAATTCCGACACTCTTTTAGCCGAACAAATGGCTACTAGAAAAATCAATTTCCTGGTGAGAAGCACCAAGGCAATATGCTGTAATGGTTCAAATGGTTGTTTCTGTAAAACCGACAGAACCAAGTTTAGATCCCATGGACATATGGGAATATTAACCGGAGGACTAATACGCATCACTCCTTGTATAAAGGCTTTGACTAGTGAATGCGAAGCCAAGGGCCTTTGAAAAAATATTGACAAGGCCGAAATCTGACCCTTGATAGTACTCAAGGCAAGCTTCCTATCTACAGCCCATTGTAGGAAGTCCAGAATCCTACCTATTACGTATTTACGTGGATGCCATTTCTTGGCCTCACACCAGGCGATGTACGCCTTCCAGATTCTATAGTAGATCTGCCTGGATACCGGCTTCCTGGCATTGATCATGGTAGATACCACAGCATTAGAGAGCCCTCTCTTTTTTAGAATGTGGGCTTCAATAGCCAGGCCGTCAAACCTAGGGCTGGTAAGGAAGGGTGGTATATCGGTCCTTGCGAAAGCAGGTCCGGACGATGTGGGAGGGTCCAAGGACTCCCCACAGACATTTTTACAATCTCTGCGTACCATGCTCTTCGGGGCCACGCTGGAGCCACCAGAATCACTGGTTTCTTTTCTACCCTGATTCTGCGGAGTAATCGAGGTACAAATTGTGGCGGTGGGAATGCATATATCAGCTTGAACTGATCCCAAGGGAACACTAGGGCATCCGAGCCGCAAGCTAGGGGATCCCTTGTCCAAGAGACAAACCTGTCCACTTTTGTGTTGAATCTGGATGCTAGCAGATCTACATCCGGTGTTCCCCACCGCTGACATATTGTCCGGAAAACCTCGGGATGAAGGGACCATTCCCCTGGGCAATTCTCCACTCCTGGAATGAATACCGCAGATATGGCTGGGACATATCTTTCTGCCCATCTCAGGATGTAATTTACTTCCCTTTGGGCTGCACGACTCCTGGTGCCCCCCTGACGATTGATATATGCCACTGCTGTGGCATTGTCTGATTGAATTCTGACAGGGGACCCTTGGAGTTTGGATGTCCATGCTACTAGGGCATACCGGGCTGCTCGTATCTCTAAGAGATTGATGGGCAGGGCCTTTTCCGCATCCGACCATCTGCCCTGGAGAGACCATTGCTCCAGCACTGCTCCCCAGCCTATAAGGCTGGCATCTGTAGTGACCACCTTCCAGGAAATCGGACTGAAGGATTTCCCTCTTTCCAGATTCTGGGGAACCAACCACCAGCGGAGGCTCTTGCGAACGGAAGGGGACAAGGACATTGGTAAGTCCAGAGCCTGAACTTTTTTGTTCCAGGCTGACAGTATGGCCCTTTGCAACTTCCTTGAATGGAATTGACCGTAGGGTACTGCTTCGAATGATGCCACCATTTTTCCCAGCAGCCTCATGCACAGGCGTATGGATGGCTGTCTTTTTGAACCCACTAAGTGGATCAAATCTCTCAAAGACGACCCCTTTTCTTGAGGCAAGAAAATTTTTCTCTGGTCTGAATCCAGCCTTAGCCCCAAGTATTCCAGACTTTTGACTGGTTTTAGGGCTGACTTGTCTCGGTTGATAATCCAACCGTGATATTCCAGATACTTGATTGTCTCGTGAACAACCACTTCTAGTTTTTCCACTGAGTGGTCTATTAGCAACACGTCGTCTAGATATGCCATTATCGTTACACCTCGTGTTCTTAGATTGGCCAATAATGGGGCCAGAATTTTTGTGAACACTCTTGGTGCTGTGGCCAGACCGAAGGGTAAGGCTCTGAACTGAAAATGGTGCCCTTCTACCGCAAAGCGTAGAAATTTTTGGTGGGCTGGAAAGATGGGAATGTGCAAATAAGCATCTTTGATGTCGATCGAGGCTAACCATTCCTCCCCTTGTAGGGCAGTGGCTACCGACCGGATCGACTCCATCCGGAAAGTCCTGATATGTAGGAATTTGTTTAGCCCTTTTAGATTTAATATGGGCCTCACGTCCCCGTTTGGCTTCGGGACTGTAAAGAGGTTTGAGTAAAACCCGAACCCCCATTCTTCCAGGGGAACCTCTATAATTACTGCTTGGAGCAATAATTGTTCTAGTGCCAACAGGAGGGATCCTCTCTTCTGGGGATCCCTTGGCACGTTTGACCTTATAAAGCGGGAAGGAGGGGAGTTTTTTAACTCCAATTTGTATCCCAGATCTACTGCGGAGAGCACCCATCTGTCTCGGATCGTGTCCCGCCAGGTCTCTGTGAACAACTGAAGTCTTCCCCCCACCCGATTGGGTGGGGGCAACCCTTCATGCATTTGACTTTGGGGGAGGTTTTGTACCTCTCCTGCTCCAGGGCTTCTTGTTACCCTGCAATTGTCCCTGATTTTTACCTCCGGGATTTGACCGAGGAGGCCGTCGGAACTGTTTCACAGCCGATGTCCTAGGGACTGGAGAAGCAGGCCTCTTAAAAGAGGGACCTCTAACTCTATTTTTAACCGGCAAAAGTGTACTTTTACCGCTGGAAATTCTCTGGATATATTTGTCCAGGTCTTCCCCGAATAAGCGTTCACCATGAAATGGGAAGCTGACCAGCAATTTTTTACAGGGAGCTTCAGCAGACCAGTTTTTGAGCCATAGAAGCCTGCGCATATGTACTACAGACAGCGTAAGGCGGGAGGCCTGATGGATTGAATCCTTTATAGCGTCCACCGCAAAGCATAAGGCTCTAGGTAGATCAGCTAGGGCAAGAGCCTGCTGATCTGGCAAGTCTCTTAAGACCTGTTTCAACTGATCCTTCACTGCTTGGCAGACCCCAATAGCTGCCACTGCTGGTTGTGTCACCAATCCTGCTGTAGAAAAAGCAGATTTTAATAAGGACTCCAATTTTTTATCTATCGGGTCCTTGAACATTTGGACATTATCCACCTGACATGTCAGTGATTTATTCACACAAGAGATGGCTGCGTCCACTGTAGGGACCCTCCATTTTCTGATGAACTTATCCTCCATGGGATAGACCACCGGAAATCTCTTGGGGGGAGTAAATATTTTGTCAGGATGCTCCCAATCCTGGTAAATGAGCCCTTCCAGTAAAGGATGGATCGGAAAGGAACAAACAGTCTGGGGAGCTTTTAGCGACCCCAACGAGGAGACAGAAGTGGATTATGGCTCCGCAAGTGGCATTTTAAATGCTGATCGGACCATATTAGTCAGGGACTGAACCCATAACCTTTCAGCATGTGATGCTGAGAACGGCTCTTCCACTGTTGATTCCTCTACAACCGAATCGACCTCATCCTGATCCCCTTCAGGTAGGTCGATCCCTGTATGGGACTGTTGCTCTGTTAACAGGCACTCTGAGGGAGGAGACGGAGATCGGGCGCTTTTCTCCTGTGACAGGGAAGCCGCGATCAATGCTGACAATCTCTCTTCCAGCCCTCCCAGAGCTGAGGAAAAAACCTCCTCTGTTACATACACAGGAGCAGGTGAACTGAGGACAGCCACAGTACCAGGTACTCCTGAGGGTGCTCTACGGTCACTAACCTCTGATTCTTCAGGGGAGACTGGTGTAGCCAAAGCATGCCCAAGATCCTCAGAGCCCGATGGAGACCCCCTATTCCTCCTGGAATTTCTAGTCCCGGAGTTTTTAGACGGCATATTCCTAAGCCACAAAGCTGAGGTATTCCAGCCGAAATACACCAGTTACTGACAATAGTCTAGCATAAATGCTGCTATAAGAAACAGTTGGTGTCTACTAATGTGCCTTTCTAGGGGATGCCTGTATCAACCGCTTGCTGTATGCCTTCTTTAAATGTTGCCAGCTCTGTCTCTGTACCTCATAGCCAGCTCACCACACAAAATTGTGTTTTTTAACATGCTGGGACGCCCGCACATGCGCAGAAGCGCTGCGGCGCGCACAGAGCGTCATCCCCCAGGCTCCGCCCCCTTTCCCGGCTCACCTCTATATATAGAGGCGCGTGCACGCGCACGGCCACGTGCGCCTTCGGCGCTAATTTCGAAAATGGAAACCAGGGACAAGAGCCAGGGCCCCTCTTTGCCGCAGGCCGGGGGATGGACGAGCATTGCAACATGGCAGAGGAAGCAGTTTCCCATAAGAGAACTCACCATCTGCCTGGACTTGCTCTGATGAAAAGAAACTAGTCCACATGACAAGAAACGTTCCACAGCGGCCTCTAGTGGACAAACACAGGTACCGCAGTCTAATATATTAAATATATATAAAAAAAAATTTTATTTATTTTTCTTGACCACCATTAAAAATTATTACAATTTTTTAGTAGTTACAGGCATGCACAGAATTTTGCGGGAATACCATTAGGTAACAGACAGAAAGACAAATTAGGCTTGGGGGTCCCCCAATAGAACCAAGTTCCTGGGGGCCCCCACTTACCTGTTCCCCGCCGCAGGACTTTGTTTGGTCCACAAAAGCCCAAACTTCACCTATCACGGCAGGCATTGTAATCAAACCTTCAGGGACCGGGTTCCCAAGGATTCCACTCCCCTGGACCTGTATAGCACCCTGCACAGAAAACATCTTGGTCGTGGGTATGACCAGAGCTCTGGATCCCAGGGTCCAGCTCTCCTAAGAGAAGCATTACAGGCAAAACCTTGCTCTTCTCTGCAAGGCCCGGGTACCGACCGTTTAGCTATGAAGCTTTTTTGGTCGGATCCGGAATAGCTTACTGAGGCCCAAAAGAACCTGTACGCAAGCTCAGTGAAAAACACATGTTTCTTCTTGGCCAACACCTTAGACACTGGCAAAAAACTGAGGTGCTCCCGGATGGGAGGGGCTTATATAGGGGAGGGTACTTCCGGTTTTGGAAGTTGTCAGTGCCAGCACCTGACGGTATCCATATAACCCATTAGTAATGACTATGTCGCTCTGTGTCCCGTGATGTACGAGAAAGAAAAACAACGTACTCTACCGAAAGTACAAATTATAAATCAACTAAAAATAAGGCTTACATTAATACGAATCATTCCGATTCAACGAAAAATGTCGCTTGCGAAAATACGAATTAGTCCGAACACGAAAAATCCCGTCTAGCAAAATTACGAACGATTACGAATCAACAGGACCGAAAAGAAACGAACCGGAACTAAATAAATTTTTCCGTTGTGCACAAGTCTAGTAACAACCCATGCAATTTATGCATACAAAGAAACCAAAACAAATAAGTTCAGAAATGAAGTGATGTGTAATAAAATGGAATGAGACAGGAAAAAAGTATTGAACACGCCAACTGAAATTTATTTAATACTTGGTACAAAATCCTTTGTTGGTAATGACGGCTTCAAGACACCTCCTGTATGGAGAAACTAGTCACATGCATAACTCAGGTGTTATTGTGGCCCATTCTTCCACACAAACGGTCTTCAAATCTTAAAGGTTCAATGGGCCTCTTCTATGAACTCTGATCTTTAGTTCTTTCCAGAGTTTTTCTATTGGATTCAAGTCAGGTGATTGGGCCATTCTAGCAGCTTTATTTTCTTTCTTTGAAACCAGTTGAGAGTTTCCTTGGCTTTGTGTTTGGAATCATTGTCTAGCTGAAATGTCCTCCCTCGTCTTATCTTCATCATCCTGGTATATGGCAGCAGATTTTTATCAAGGATGTCTTGGTACTTTTTTCCATTCATCCTTCCTTCAATGATATGAAGTTTGCCAGTACCATATGCTGAAAAACAGCCCCACACCATGATGTTCCCACTCCAAACTTCACGGTTGGTATGGGGGTGTTTTTGGGATGATGTGCAGTGCCATTTGACCTCCAAGCATGGTGTGTATTATGACATTAAAAAAAAGGATTTTTTGTACTCACCGTAAAATCCTTTTCTCTGACATCCATGGACTGACACGGTGTCTCTTTACACTTTACACGTGGGTTATGTCCCTGCCTGCAGGAGAAGACCTAGGCAGAATGTGAAATGTTATACATACATTCTAAAAGCCAGAGCTGAACAGCCCCACCCAGGGGGCGGTCCCTCCGGACATAACCCTCCCACTACAGTCAGCAGACTTCAGTTCGTAACAAAGCAGTACAAACTTAAAAGGAAGGGTGGGTGCCGTGTCAGTCCATGGATGTCAGAGAAAAGGATTTTACGGTGAGTACAAAAAATCCTATTTTCTCTTACCATCCATGGACTGACACGGTGTCTCTTTACACTTTACACGTGGGATGTCCCAAAGCAGTGTCAAGAGGGATGGGAGCAGTATAAATGGAAAAACCAAACTTTCACTCCAATAAAGGCAGAGCTCCTCAACGGAGGAGTCGCAACTTTAAACAGCGGCCTGCAGCACCCTGCGGCCGAAGGAAGCATCCGAAGATGCAGCCACATTAACCTTATAAAAAACTTAAAAGGCATGAACAGACGACCAGGTCGTCGCCTTGCACACTTGTGCAACCGACGCTTGATGTTGGGAAACCCAGGAAGCACCAATTGCCCTGGTGGAATGCGCCGTAACCGGAAAGGGAGGCGCCCGCCCTTTGAGAGCATAGGCTTTGATGACGGTTTGTCTGATTCCCCTAAAAATGATGGCAGATGAAACCGCTTGGCCCTGTTATGGACCAGAGACAGTCACAAACAGTGAGTCGGACTTCCGAATAGAAGCAGTAGCAGACAGGTACACCCGTAAGGCTCGTACCACCTCCAATATGTGCAGCGCAAACTCTCTGGGATGCGATGGGTGAGGACACAAGGACGGGAGGGCAATGTCCTCATGTAGTTGAAAGGACGACACCACCTTTGGCAAAAAAGGAAGGTCGCGGATGCAACACCGCCTTATCCTTATGGATGACCAAATATGGCGACTTGCAGGACAAAGCCGCCAACTCAGACACTCGTCAAACAGAAGTGATTGCCACTAAAAAGGCCACCTTCTGAGACAAGACAAGAGGGGAATATCCCGGATATTCCCAAAAGGAGGTTCCTGGAGGACCGAGAGCACCAAATTCAGATCCCACGGTGGGAGAGGAGGCTTGACAGGAGGGAGCACATGGCGAACCCCCAACACAAGGTGCTAACCAAGAAAAATGACCCGCTAGAGGTCACTGAAAGAAGACGGCCAAGGCCGAAATCTGATCCTTTATGGTACTCAAAGCAAGCTTTTGGGTCACTCCACACTGCAGAGGACGCAGGATTCTGGGGACGGAATACGTCCGAGGACGCCAGTCCAGCGCTTCACACATGGCGATATAAGCTTTCCATGCACGGTGATAGATCTGCCTGGAGGAAGACTTCCGTGTCCTTAACATGGTCAAAATGACCGAGTCCGAGAGACCTCGGTCCCTCAACACCTAGCTTTTAACAGCCCTGCCGTTAAAGCCAAAGCCAGAGACTGTAAGCCGGATGAAACCTAGGACCTTGAGACTGAAGGTCCTCCCTCATCGGCAACCGCCAGGGAACGTCCGCGACGAGACGTGCCAGATCAGCGTACCAGTGATGCTGAGGCCAATCCGGAACAATTAGGATTGCCGGAGTTTATATCAGGCGATAAGGACCCTATGGGGCCACCAATGCATCCGAGGCATCGCCCAAGGATCCCTGGATCTGGCCACAACCTCGACCCTTGCGATTGAGTCGAAAGGCCATCAGGTCCACATCCGGCGTGCCCCACCGTCGGTAAAGGAGTTGAAATATGCAAGGACCACTCTTCTTGGTCCGGTGTCTGGCGATTGGCGACTCAGATAGTCCGCCTGCCCATTGTCTATGCCCAGAATGTAAAATGGCCTACAGAGCCGGCACGTTTCTTCCGGCCCTCTTCAGGATACGGACTACCTCGGAAGCCGCAGCTGAGCTCCGAGTTCCCCCTTGATGGTTTACATACGCGGTGTCTGACTGGCTCCTGATCGAGCGACCCCGTACTCTCTCCGACCTGAGGAGAGACACAGTCCGATGGCCCGTATTTCCAGAACAGTGATTGGTAAACGGGCTCGTCCGGAGTCCAAGGCCTGTGCCAACAGGACTCCCCAGACTCCACCCCAGCCCGTCAGGCTGGTGTCCGTCGTGAGTACCGTCCATTGGATGGGAGGGGAACGACTTTCCGGACCGAAGAGCCGAGGATCTCAACCACCATGTCAGGGGCGCCCTGACCAGGTGAATCACCTGGATCTGAAGATCCAAGAACAACGGGGATTTGTCCCAGGTGGACAAGATCTCCTTCTGCAATGTTATTTAGCGGTTGCTCCATGTGGGATCAAACCTGTGAGGTTCTGCATGCCAGTCCGGTTCACTAACCGCAGGGACAGGAGCTTCCTGCCCTCTGCAATGCCCTGGTGTGTGATTGGGCATACGGAACAGCCGCGAAGGAGGCCACCACGAGTCTCGGGACTCTCATGCAAAAAACGGATTGACAACCATTTTTTGGGATGTCAGCACCCGCACCGCAGACTGAAGTGTCAGCAACTTCTCCAGAGGTAGGATACCTTTGCCTCCAAGGAGTCCAGAATCAGAACTAGATACTCCAGAGTCGGGACCAGGAATGACTCCTGAATGTTCAGGAACCACCCGAGTCCCTGAGGGTCTAATTGACGATAGTCACCTTTCCTCTAAGTCTGATCCACTTTCTGCTCTTAGCAGAAGATCGTCCAGATAGACCATGACAGCAATACCTTGCTGTAACAGAAGGCTAGAACGGGAGAAAGCACCTTGGTGAACACCCTTGGTGCCGAGGCTAGGGCGAAAGGAAGAGCCACATTCGATAGTGGACTTCGCTGATCGCAAAGCGCAGAAACTTCTGGTGACTTGCGCAGATCGGAACATGCAAGTAGGCGTCCTTGAAGTCCAAGGACGCCAGAAGAAAATCCCTTTGGTGGAGTGTAGCGATCACCGTGCGAATGGATTCCATGCGGAATTTCTGCACCTTCTCGAAGGCATTCAGGGCCTTGAGGTCCAGGATAGGTCGAACTACGTCCTATTTTTGGGACGACAAACAGATTCAAGTAGAATCCCTGAAAACTCTCCTGTGACGGAACCGGCACAATCACTCCGGACCTGATCAAATCCTGTACAGCCCCCAAGAGGGCTGCCCGACAGGTAGGAAGGAGAGGAAGATTTGAGGGAAAGAATCTGTCTGGGGGCCAGGATCGGAATACTATCCTGCATTCCGATCCGGGAGGACCACCGATTCGTGACCTGCGAAGTTGTCCCTCCACCCCAGAGTCGGGCGGAGGCAAGACTTCACAATGGTGCCCACCAGCCGCACTGCCGTCAGTCTGAGAGGGCCTACGCGTGGACTGACTGACGAAAAAAAAAAACGTTTTGCTGGAAAGGAAGGCCCCTGTTTGCGGCGGGCCTCCTCACCCTTGCTAGTCTAAGGAAGAAGAGTGCTTTTACCTCCCATGACATCCATGACGATGTCATCCAGAGCAGCACCGAAAGGTCTACCACCTTTAAATGGTAGATCCGTCAGGAGCTTCCTAAGGCTAGGTCAGCAGACCAGCACTTCAACCAGATAAGACGACACAATACCACCGCCGAGACAGAGGCCCTGGATATTAAAGGGGCCGCGTCCAACGTGGCGTCGCACACATAAACCAGGCCCTGAACCAGTTGGTGGGCCAAAGCAACTGTGTCTGGAGGAAGATTATGCTCCTGTACAGCTAGGTGCAACATTTTTGCCCAACCTGTAAGTGTTTAAGACACAAGGGTCGCCGCTACCACAGGCCGTAGGGCGGATCCCAACAAGGCAAACATGGCTCTGCTCACCACTTCTGACCTCCTGTCAGTGGGGTCCTCAAATGCAGGAGTCCCCTCCATCGGGAGAGTGATGGCCTTGTTCAACCGGGCGACTGGAGGGTCGACCCTGGGGGAGAAGCCCACTTTTTAAGTAGGGCATCTTCAAGGGGTATCTGATAGACAAACGCCGCGGGACCATAAAAAATCCTTCTGCGGCTTTTCCCAGACCTTATCAGTGAGCTGGTCAAAGAAAGTTACATATGGAAAAACCTCTTTAGAAGGCCTGGCCTTAAAAGAACCAAAGGAGACTGTATCCGCCTGAGGTTCTGCATCCGCAGCATTTTAGCTTGAGAGTGTCCCTCACCGCAGTCATGAGTACACTAACAAGCGCCCTGTCATTTACTGACTCAGAACTGGAGTTTTCCTCATAAGGAACGTCCTGTTCAAAACCATCCAATACATTCAGAACTAGGGTCCTGAGCGGTAGTGGCTAGGCCCATATCTGAATCAGCGCACTGCCCTCATGAAGTAAAGTGGGGAGAGGGCGCTTCTTTGCTCCCTTGCGCTTGCACACAGCTCCCATCCTGGTCAGAAATGATTCCAGGACTGCCCACAACTGGTCCCTAGGGACCGCAGGTGCTGAAGCACTGCCTGTTGTCCACTGACATTTAGGGGAAGCTGGTGACAAAGACTCCATATTGCCCCCCTCTGAGACTCCTCAGATAAAAAGTCCACCCACAGGCTGTGCTGACTGAGGAGGGGGCGCCCAGGGGACTCACCAAACCGGACCAGGGACCGCTCAGTTCCGCTGTCTGTACCGCGCTGTGTCAGCGCTGGTGAGCTGTGAGGAGATTGTGAGGAGATTTGCGCTGTTACAGCAGCATTAGAGGCCAAAACTAGTGCTGAAGAGCGCGCGGGCTACAAGAAAATGGCCGCAGCACTTCACTGAGGCGATCCGCGGCAAGATGGCCGCCATGACTCAGCAAAAGTGAAAAAAAACAGCACACACACAGCGCCACTCGGCGCTCAGGCCCCAAAATACACAAAAAAGGCCCCAAGCATATCTGCAGACCAGCATTAGCCCCTCCAATAACAGTGTGACCCCCAGGCACCCCACACAGCACAGCGCCAGCAATGGTGACAGAGAGTGACAATGAAATACAGGGGGAGACAGGGAAAATCCCCCACAGAGAAACACACAGCCTTTTGTACTCACCTGCAGGAAGGAGAGACTACTTACCCGTCCCCTGAGGGACCCACTGGTGTGTTTCTGACAGGACTATCACAGTGCAGTACTGAGTAGCTGTCGGCCCGGTCCACCGCGAAAGATACAGTCAGTCAGGAACTGTTCAGTCTTGAGAGGACCGTGGGAGCATGAAAGCAAACCCGGCCACCCCTGGAGTCATGGGGCCTGTCGTGAACTGAGTCTCACGCACACAAGGCGAGGATCAGCACGCTCGATGGTCGGACAGGGAAGACTACGAGGATATCTTGTACCCAACCTGTTGCCCAGCCGACAGTTGACAGAAAATTCTCAAAAATAAAATAAAAAAGAATTCCAGAAAAGGAATAAAAATAGGTCAGGAGACTGGCTCCTGAGAGAGCCACGTCTTCTCCTTCTGCTAGGCAGAAAAAAACTGAAGTCTGCTGACTGTAGTGGGAGGGTTATGTCCGGAGGGACCGCCCCCTGGGTGGGGCTGTTCAGCTCTGGCTTTTAGAATGTATGTATAACATTTCACATTCTGCCTAGGTCTTCTCCTGCAGGCAGGGACATAACCCACGTGTAAAGTGTAAAGAGACACCGTGTCAGTCCATGGATGGTAAGAGAAATATCAGTTTTGGGGTGGATATATAGCTAAGAATACAGCTAGACAGCCATAACTTTGTATTGTCATACAGAAGTACTGAAATCTATGAAAGTCTGGACATGAACCATGCCCCCTGTGGATGTCAGTAGCTCTTATCCGTGTTATCCTGACATGCCAAGAGTCTCTTGACATTGATAACACTTTTAAAGCAGAGGAGTTTTAGCACTCACAGTAAAAGCTCATAAATAAGATAGCAGGAGAGAGAGGGAGAGCAATTTCTCTATCTGTGCAGCTCCATCACTGCCCTGCTGTCTTCTAATATCCCTGCCTGTAGATTCCGCAGCTAAAACAAACAGAGACTGGGGAGAAAATAACATTTCCCAGAGTTGGATTGTTTATGGGGCACTACACAGCCTATAAGGGTGACATCTGATCTGGAAAATGCATAATATTATCATTATTATTATAGAGTAGTATTCATAAAGTGCCAACAGTTAGCACAGAGGCTTTAAAAAATAAAGGGAGACAGCACAGTTGCAATACAGTTTAATACAAGAGGGTTCAGAAGGCCCTGCTCGTGAAAGCTTAAAGTGGGGTTCCACCTGCAATTTTTTTTTTCTTAAAAGTCAGCAGCCACAAACACTGTAGCTGCTGACTTTTAATAAGGACACTTACCTGTGCTACTCGCCCGCGATGTCAGCCCCCCCCCCCCAGGCCGATCCCTCGATCCTGGCAGCTCCCGGCGCCGCCATCCTCAGTAAGGGAAACAGCCAGTGAAGCCGTGCGGCTTCACTGCCCATTTCCTACTGTGCATGCGCGAGTCTCGCATTGTTTTCTGAATGGGCTGCTGCTCTCTGGGACACACAAAGTTCCCAGAAGGCAGCGCACCCCATTCACAAGAAGACAAGGCGAGGAGGATGCGGAAGAAGACCAGCCGCGGATAAGGAAGAGGCAGATTAGGGACTTGCGCATAGAAACCGGTATTTCTGGTGAGTAAAACATTTTTTGTTTTTTCTATTTTGTTTTTCAATTATTTTTGCAGGTTTTTTGTGAAAAAAATGTTATAGGGTGGAACTCCACTTTATAGTGGATGTAAACCCTCACATATACCCAGTGAAGTGAACAGCTTCAGGTGATACACAGAGATGAAACAAATCTCCCTACATAGGTTTTACATGTTTATCTGCTGTCTTCAGCTTTCTACACTCAGAAAGTGCAACTCCTGTTACAAATCTTGTTTCCTGTTTCAGCAGTGGGTGTGGAGTCTGGGCATACACTGTGTGTGAGCCTGCTTGGGGGAAAGGCACACACCCCCCTTCCACATAGGCAGAGGAACGAAGGAACTTTGCAGAGCTGTACTGTGAGTAGACAAACTCTCTGCTTATCTATCTCTAAGTTCCCTCTCTGACACAAATTTCCAGGTGCTTTCATCTCCTGTGTCTGAGAACTTGTCAGGAGTTATCATGCTGATAACAGAGAAACGGAGCAGCATAAAGACACAACACTTATGCCTTGTACACACGATCGGAATTTCCGATGAAACAAGTCCGATGGACTTGTTTCATCGGAAATTCCAATCGTGTGTGGGCCCCATCGGACTCTTTTCCATCGGTGTTTAGAAATAGAACATGTTTTACATTTTTCCGCTGGAAAAAAAACGATAGGAAGTTCTTATCGTCTTTGTGGAATTTCGACTGAGAAAAAACCCACGCATGCTCAGAATCAAGTAGACGCATGCTCGGAAGCATTGAACTTAATTTTTCTCGGCTCGTCTGAGTGTTTTACGTCACCGCGTTTCGGACGGTCGGAATTTAGTCTGACAGTGTGTATGCAAGACAGCTTAAACGGAATTCCGATGAAAAATTCCATCAGATTTTAGACCATC
The DNA here is from genome assembly GCA_029206835.1 of Rana muscosa. NCBI lineage: Eukaryota > Metazoa > Chordata > Amphibia > Anura > Ranidae > Rana > Rana muscosa. Next base: position 1,048,995,782 of record CM055117.1, read on the forward strand.
GGATAACTCCGATCGTGTGTACAGGGCATTAGGGCTTTGGAGAGAGATAAGTAAACACTACAGATATATGTGCCTAGGTCAGATTTCATGAATGGGGTTTACAACCACTAACTTCTAAAAAGAGAGGGTTTAAGTGATACAAAAAGGTAATACATGTGAGGATGAGCTGAAGGAGAAAGTTAAGTTTTATAGATGGAGGCAAGATAAGCCCCCATGAGGAGGTGAGTTTTTAGAGAACACCATACAGATTGGTGAAGGGGTTTCCTGAGGAAGGGAGAGGCTCTGAAGAAGTCCTGGAAGTGATGAGGGAGCTAGAGAGCAGGAGGTCTTGGAAGGAGCAGAGAGGACAATTTGGGAGATAGAGAGGTTAAATTGGTGATGTAGTTTAGTGCAGAGTTGTGGATGGCTTTGTGTAATGGTAATATTTGGAATTTATTCATTGGTCGATAGAAGGCAGTGGAAGAATAGGTAGAGAGGTGTGGCGGAGTGGTATGCTTCAGTTATGAATGAATGCGTGATTGGTGCAGATCACTCATTGTGTTTATTCAAAAAAGTAAGGGGCTGGTAAATGTCACATATTTACCGGATTCTTTCCCCACTGTTCATCCTGAAGGATCCTATTGGCCGGAGGGGATGGCAGCACTGTGGGGGTAGGGGGCACACAGGGGGAAATCTATGGCACACAGGGAGGATGATCGATGTGAAGGGCGGGGGGAGCGGGGGTGAGGGGCAATTACTGGAACTGATCCCATGTATGGCTCTCTTTGCAGCAGCTGAAAGGCGGCAGGAGGGAGACGAGAAGAAGACAGCTTTTACCTGCTGCAGAGAGTGCCATACAGGTGATCGGTTCCAGTATTTGTCCCCCCACCATGCTGATCACCCTCCCAGTCCACATCTGATTCACCCAGCTGCCTAGGCCCTATACAGGAGGACCGATGGTTCCCCTCTTATCCACAGCGCTGAGTCTGGCAGCAGCATTTATGATAGACTGAAAGTGGAATAGACTACGTATAGGTAAGCCAACGAGGAGGGAGTTGCAATAGTTAAAGTGAAAACCAACAAGGGAGTAAAGCAGTCGCCTTGGGGTGTCATTGGTTAAGAAGGGGAGTCATTTGGGGATGTTGGATAGAGTAAGCAAAAACCGCAAATTTGGTATTTTTTGTGAAAGGAAAATGGCAAACAGAGAGTGTGAATCTCCTTAACAGGGGCATGGATGACAATACAAACCAGATCTTCTTCTCTCCACTCTGTCCAAGACAAAAACAAAAAAAAACAAACTTTGCTTTAAGTTATACAATACTTTAAGGTGGCAAGATTTGGAAAGCGATTGTACGTGGGACTGAAAAAAGAGGTCGCCGTCCAGGATTACATCTAGGCGTGCCATTATTCTAGATTAGAGCGGGGAACATTTATAGAAACCCTTTCCATAAAAAATGTGAAGCTGTTCCTATTATCTATGATAATTTGTTTATTAGTATGAATTATACATAATGCTTGCCCTTAGGCATCGGCAGTTTATCCCAGAAGTTATTTTGCACACCTGTGGTCTAAGTGATCCAAGGTTTTAATCCCTTTATAGACATGAAGATATTTCTTCATTCAATAGTTACTGTTTTGAAATTGAAATTGTATTGATATTTTATATATTTGTTGGTTCCCCTTCCCTGCTCTGTATAACTCAGGCTTAGGTATATGCTGTATTTTTACATGTTAACTATTTTTTTAACTATTTTTTTTTAAATGGGGGTATATTAAACTCAAAGGGGGGGGGGGGGGGAGAGAGAAGAGTTGTGCTTGCATAGGAGGGTTGCCACTTGATCCCTTTAAAACTGAACACATTAATTACACAGGTTCTGGGACTAATTTAATGCAGGTAAGGCACTAAATTTATTTAATTAGCCCCTTAATCAGCCAGAGAACCTGTGTAATTAATATGTGTTCGCTTTTAAAGGGACGATGTGGCAACCCTATGCAAGCACAATGCATGCACAAGTCTTTTAAACTTAGAACATGGAGCAGATGCTGCTCCTAATTAACAAAATGGGTCTAAGCTCCTTTGTTAATTAGGAGCGATCACTTGTCTATTGTGTGGCTGGGACAGGCAAAGCACACAGGACATAGAACGGAGAGCTGGAGATTTTTTTTTATTCAAATCAGATTTTTTTTTTATTTACTTTTATGAAATTTATTTTAATAAAATGCTTTTCGGAGGATATTAAAGAATGTGTAAACCCAACCCGGAGGAAACCCACACAGCGAGAACATGCAAACTCCAGGCAGGTAGTGTCATGGTTGGGATTGTAACTGGCAACCCTAGTGCTGCTAGGTGGAAATGCTAACCACTTGGCCACTGTGCTGCCCAATATTTCATATTCCTGATATGTGCCTGCTGTACCATGTACTTTTATGAGAAAGAATCCTGTCCTCTTATTATTGCTTCCTTTGTGTGAAATCCCTGGTGTTCCCGCTAGTCCCTCTGCTTTCCTACAAAAAACCGACCACACAATCAGGAGAACACACCGTGGTCAGTTCTCTAGCTATGCTGGGAACTCAGTGTGCTGTCCTCCAATGATCAGACTTGTCCTGACGACACCCCCCCCCCCCTTCACAGCCATTCACTGGGAAGCTTATCCCCCTTCACAGCCATTCACTGGGAAGCTCAGTCTGCTGCTGTTTCTCTTTCCCCAGCTCTTATGCAGCTGAGAACAAAGGGTATGTCATCACTTCTAAAAAAGGGAAAAAGGAATTTATAATTATTTTTATATCTATACACAAATGTTTTGCCCATCATTTCTATTTTGAACTGAATGGGTTGTTTTGATCATTTATAATCACTTTAAGCCTGCAGTCTTCTGTTCATGTAGTGAAATCACTTCAGGGGCAGAGAGTGAGCTGTCTGCTGGCAGCCCATATCTTTTACAACAAGGTTGCATTTGGCAGGAGACTGCTGCAGCAGTATTCTACATGGAAAACTGCTACTTTCCCTCTGTTAATCGGGTGCAGTACTGCACTGGTTTCTATTTCACTCTGAAATAGACACTGGCACAGGTAGATCTGAAACAGGTCTATCTGCCCGGGCAATGTGGCACATGCCACTTAGTTAATACCTCAGAATATCTGCTGGATTTATTCATTCCTATTTTTAGATAATTTAATTTACCAGTTTAATGGTGCTTCTAGCTTAGGCCCCTTTCACACTGGGGAGGTTTGCAGGCGCTATTTTGCTAAAAATAGCGCCTGCAAACCGAGCCTAAACAGCGGCTCCTTTCTCTCCAATGTGAAAGCCCCGAGGGCTTTCACACTGGAGCGGTGCGCTAACCGGACGTGAAAAAAAGTCTTGCTAGCCGCATCTTTGGAGCGGTGAGAGGAGTGGTGTGTTTACCGCCCCTCCACCGCTCCTTCCCATTGAAATTAATGGGATACCGCGGTAATATGCGGGTGGTATTAACCCTTTTTCGGCCGCTAGCAGGGGTTAAAACCGCACCGTTAGCGGCCGAATACCTCTGCAATCCCGACGGTATAGCGCCGCTAAAAATAGCGGCGCTATACCGCCACTGCCCCCACCGCCCCAGTGTGAAACCAGCCTTAGTGGTTCTCAACTCCTATCCTCAAGACCCACTAACAGGCCAGGTTTGCAAGATAACTGAAATACATCACAGGTGATATAATTTGCTGCCCAGTGATTGCAGTATTCTAGTCTGCATCTCTCCAAGGTGATACTTAAAATCTGGCCTGTTAGTGGGTCCTGAGGACAGGAGTTGAGAACCACTGTCTAGCTGCAACTGATTCAAAAGTGCCCATTAAATGTAAGAGAAAGGGAGCAGCTCAGGTGTGGGAATCCTTCAAATCACCTCTTCCCAGCAGACAAAGGTGCAAGCAATGCTATTGACAGCAAACAGGAACGAAAAAGTCTTCTGGACTGCAGCACTCAAAAATAAAAGCCTTTATTTTAAAATAAGGAATCCAAAATACACACTGTACAATGGTACACAGGTCAAAAAAATTATGGCTGACATGTTTCGCACTGTGCTAGTGCTTATTCATAGCTGCAATGAATAAGCACTAGCACAGTGCGAAACATGTCAGCCATAATTTTTTTGACCTGTGTACCGTTGTACAGTGTGTATTTTGGATTCCTTATTTTAAAATAAAGGCTTTTATTTTTGAGTGCTGCAGTCCAGAAGACTTTTTCGTTCCTGTTTGCTGCCCATTAAATGTGTTGGCTATTGATATTAGGGCAGGTAATGGTTAATAAAGTGTATAAATTGTGAATGAACATACTCTTTAAATACACCTGATGAGGTCAAATTCCAAAAAGTGCAGGGCATGGCTACACAGGATACATTACTTTCACTGGTCCTGCATGCTGTGTGGCCCATTGCCAGCCGAGGCTGTGCTGACAGCAGGACCTGTCAATCATTGCAAGCAGTATTCATAGTGCTATGTGCACTTGGAACACAGTAGTGTGTTTTATTCTTACTTGGTCTTAAACAAATGGAATTACATTATTCAATCTACCTTTGTCTCTGCTTGTTTATGGTCTGTTCCTCATTGTTTTTCCCCTATGGGTTTGTAGATGCATCCCTGATGATCGTTATTGGATGTTTTGGATGTTACAATATTTAAATATTATTTTGTCTATAGAAAAAGGGTCCTCTTCATTTGGTAAGTTTTGCTGACCATTTGGTGGTGAATGATTGTCTCACCGCGGAACACACACTGAAGTTGTGGTTTGTGTGTTTGATTGCATAAATGAAAATCACTATTGTTGGGACTCTTGTTCATCATTGGTTAGGTTTGCCTCAGTTCTACATGTAATATTTTATGAATACTGTACTTAAAGGAGTTCCACCCTAAAGTGGAACTTTCGCTCATCGGATCCCCCCCCCCCGGTGCCACAATTGGCACCTTTTTGGGAGGAGGGGGGACAGACAGGATACCTTTGACAGGTATCCTTTCCCACTTCCGGGAGTCCGGGCCACTGCCTGTGACATCATCGCGGGGCTCCCTCCTTCTCGCCCGGCCGCCGGGCCAATAGGAGAGAGGAGCGGGCCTCGCGCATGCGCAGTAAGGTTCCTGGCGTGAGGCCGAAAGGCTACACTGCCGGGTTCCCTTACCCGCAATGGCGGCGGCAGCATTGCTTTAGGAAAACGTGTAAAAAACAAAACAAAAAAAAACCTCCTGATCACTTCCCCAGAGCAGTACAATGTTACTATGATAACATTATATTGCTCTGGTCACAGTGCGTCAAGAAAAAAAAAGGTAACAAAAAAAAACCTATAATATATTTTTAGTGTCCCTGATCACCGCCACACCAGTTATATGACAACGCTGTGCCGCACTGGTGACAGTATGTAAAAAAAAACAAAAAAACAAAAAACAATGAGAATATGTTTTTTTTCTTTATATTCACAAAAATTATGACCAAAAATTACAACTTCAAAAAACCCACCATGCCTCCTACTAAATACCTTGGACCGTCCAAAAAAGGGTCATTTGGGGGGTATTTCTATTGTCCTAGCATTTTAGGACCTCAAGAAATGTCCATCAGTACATCAGTCAGATATATAAATATAACAGCGCTGCTAATTAATTAATAAGTAAAAAAATATGAAAATCACATTTAAACAGTGGCTAAAATTGAATAAAAGTCAGGACTGATAAATTTCCAGATATATACCATAGTTTGTGAACTCTATAACTTTCCTACTAACTACATAATATACACAGATTTGGGTTATTTTCACCAAAGAAATGTAGCAGAATACATGTTGAGCTAAATTTATGAAGAACAATGATTTATTTGCAAGATTTTATAACCGAAACGAAGAAAACGTGCCCGGTATTGAAGTGGGTAATGTAAAGGATATGTGATTTACATACTACTCTATATAGCAGAAGCTTTCTAAACAAAGGGCCAGTTTACTGTCCTTCAAAATTCAGGGGGGGGGGGGGGCTCTGTGACCAATGGAAGTAGAAAATGTCCCGGCATCAGAGGGAGTAAACAACGCCCCATGATGGGTATTAGGAGGGGTAATAGTGTCCCATCGTCTGTATCAATGGGAGGAATAGTGCCTCATCGTTGGTATCAATGGGAGGAATAGTGCCCCATCGTTGGTGTCAGTGGGAGGAATAGTGCCCCATCGTTGGTATCAATGGGAGGAATAGTGATCGTTGGTGTCAGTGGGAGGAATAGTGCCCCATCGTTGGTGTCAGTGGGAGGAATAGTGCCCCATCGTTGGTGTCAGTGGGAGGAATAGTGCCCCATCGTTGGTGTCAGTGGGAGGAATAGTGCCCCATCGTTGGTGTCAGTGGGAGGAATAGTGCCCCATCGTTGGTGTCAGTGGGAGGAATAGTGCCCCATCGTTGGTGTCAGTGGGAGGAATAGTGCCCCATCGTTGGTGTCAGTGGGAGGAATAGTGCCCCATCGTTGGTGTCAGTGGGAGGTATAGTGCCCCATCATTGGTGTCAATAGGAGGAATAGTGCCCCATCATTGTATCAATGGGAGGTATAGTGCCCCATCATTGGTGTCAATGGGAGGAATAGTGCCCCATCGTTGGTATCAATGGGAGGTATAGTGCCCCATCATTGGTGTCAATGGGAGAATAGTGCCCCATCGTTTGTGTCAATTGGAGGAATTGTGCCCCTTTGCAGTGTCAGTGGAAGGAACTATGCCACACTGTTGCTCACAGGGGGGATAATGTCCCAAGGGCCCGACAAGAGCATGCAAAGGGCCGCAGTTTGGAGACCACTGCTATTTAATGTCTCCCTGGCCTACATAGCACAAACTAGAGACTATGGGCCTTCATTACCAGTATGATGAAGATAAGTGTTCTATAAACTCTATGATGCATTACACATGCTTGTTTTCAGCACAAGTAACCCAATGAAATGTAATGAGGAGGAGATGTGATTTAAATTCAATTATCCGGCTAATTATTTCTGAAAAGTTATACTTTTGTCCTGGTGTGAATGGTACTGCTAAGTTAGATGTCAATTAGCAGTGAAAAATGACAAAAAGATTCCCCTTATCACTGGGGAGACCAGACTGAACCGCACTTGGGTACATCTGTCCTTTCTCCCTGAAATGGAAGAACAAGGACCCAATTCATAACGGGGCGGACGAGCGTTATAAATCACATTTCAACTCATGAATAGCGGTCTTTTTCCTGGGAGACATTTACACACTCATGTCCAAGTCTAAGGCAAATGACATTCGGGAAATGGGACAGTCTTCTCACAGACATCAAGCTTAGCAAACAGGCATAAAAAAAATATAAAAAAAATGTATATAAAGTAGATGTAAACTGGGTGGCATTTAGTTTGCCAAACCACGGTGTATCTTGTGAAAACACCGTCGAGAAAATCGACGTGAAAAACGAGGAACAGCTTGTTCCCCCCACACACGGCCGTTTTAAATGACATTTTTTTTTTTTGTCGAAAAAAACAACCGTGTGTGGGCTCCCCGGCAGTGTTTCCCTATGGGAAAACTGCCGCGGAAAAAAACGATGGGAATCACGACGAGAAAAATTAGAGCATGTTCTAATTTTTCTCGTCGTGATTAATGCAGTTTTTCCCGTAGAGAAAAACGACAAAAATCCCACAGACAATCGTTTTTCTCGTCCAAAGGAAAAAAAATTCATTTTTCTAGACGGGAAAAACGGTCGTGTGTACGCGGCATTAAAGTGGTTATAAAGGCTCAAGGTTCGTTACCTTCAGATCCCTTTCACACGGGGTGGACTCCGCCAGCGGATCCGCCTGTTCAGCAGAGGATCTCGTCACTGATCCCCGCTGAGCGGGTGAATGACAGGACCGGGTCCGCTCTGTATGTATGGGGTGGTTGGATGGAATGGACCGTATGTCTGTTTCGATCCGACTGTCATCCGATCCACCAGAAGAATGGGGAATTCCCATCCATCTGTTTTTAGCGGACAGGATGTTGGCGGCTGTCAGTGGACTGCTGACATCCGCCGCTCCATAGAGAGCAATGGATTTTCCAATCGGGTCAACCTAAAAAACGGACAGGCGGACCCGATCGGAACATCCACGCGAAAGGGACCTAATGCATTCTATGCATGAAGGTAAAGGACCTTGTGTGTGCAGCTGCTCCCCCAGCTACCCTAATACTCACCTGAGCTCCCTCTCAATCCATTGATGTGCACGAGAGCTGATTGTCTCCCAGGTCTCTCATTGGCTGAGACAGCAGCGGGAGCCATTGGCTCCTGCTGCTGGCAATCACAGCCAGTGAGCCAATGAGGAGAGCGGGGGGGGGGGGCGAGCCGCAGCACTATGTGTCTTATAGATGCATAGAGAGGGGCTCAGGTGTGAGAGAGGGGCTCAGGTGTGAGAGAGGGGCTCAGGTGTGAGAGAGGGGCTCAGGTGTGAGCACGCACCAGTGCCTACAGAGCAAGAGGCTTGCTATTGGAGGCACTGGCTGAAGACTTTACTTTTCAGCATTGAGGAGACTATTACTTCGGACCAAATTCCCAACTCCAGAAATGCAGCCTCACCATGAATTAATGAATTATTTTTAGTCCTTGTGTTGCTATCATTAGTAAAAAGATAGCAAGGTGTGTTATATTTTCTTGCTTTAACTTTTTTTTCCCCCCCATTTCTTCAGTTGCTTCCTGGTTTCTGGCCTAGGCCAAAATGATATCATACACCCCAGAAGTCTTCATGGGCATTTTTTTTTTCTTTCATCTGAGGAGGGGCTTTCTCAGATAAGCACAACTGGCTGCATGGCTAAGCTAAGGGCAGATGGATTCCAGGAAGTAAATGCTACACGAATGCTACCTTTTGCACAGCAGTATCTGATTTAGGTAGGTCTGCAAATTAGTCATACAGTAATTGTTAAGGTGGTTTTAAAGGCTTTTTATTTTTTTTATTTACCCTAATGCATTCTCTGCATTAAGGTGAGGAACCTTTCAGGCTCAGCTCCCCCCCCCCCCATCCCCCCATTATACTTGTGCCTGTGCATGAAAGCAGCAGCGCTGCTCTGTCTCTCCCTCCCAGACTCTGTGAGAGCAGTGGGAGCCAATGTAATTCAAATCCAGTGATGAGGGAGCAGGGGGCAAGGCCGAACCGCACTGTGTGTGTGTCCGCATGAATACCTACAGTAGCAAGTGACTTGCTAGGTGGGATACCTGATGAGTTGGAGGAGCCAGGATTACTGGCGGGAGACCAGAAAAGAGGAGGATTGGAGCTGCTCTGTGCAAAATCATTGCACAGAGCAGGTAAAGTATCTCACAAAAGTAAGTACACCCCTCACATTTTTGTAAATATTTTATTCTCCCTTTTCATGTGACAACACAGAAGAAATGACACTTTGCTACAATGTAAAGTAGTGAGTGTACAGCTTGTATAACAGTGTAAATTTGCTGTCCCCTCAAAATAACTCAACACACAGCCATTATTGTCTAAACCGCTGGCAACAAAAGTGAGTACACCCCTAAGAGAAAATGTCCAAATTGGGCCCAAAGTGTCAATATTTTGTGTGGCCACCATTATTTTCCAGCACTAACTTAACCCTTTTGGGCATGGAGTTCACCAGAGCTTCACAGGTTGCCACTGGAGTCCTCTTCTACTCCTCCATGATGACAACACGGAGCTGGTGGATGTTAGAGACCTTGTGCTCCTCCACCTCCCGTTGGAGGATGCCCCACAGATGCTCAATAGGGTTTAGGTCTGTAGACATGCTTGGCCAGTCCATCACCTTTACCCTCCGCTTCTTTAACAAGGCAGTGGTTGTCTTGGAGGCGTGCTTGGGGTCGTTATGTTGGAATACTGCCCTGCGGCCCAGTCTCCGAAGGGAGGGGATCATGCTCTGCTCCAGTATGTCACAGTACATGTTGGCATTCATGGTTCCCTCAATGAACCGTAGCTCCCCAGTACCGGCAACACTCCTGCAGCCCCAGACCATGACACTCCAACCACCATGCTTGACTGTAGGCAAGACACACTTGTCTTTGTACTCCTCACCTGGTCGTTGCCACACACGCTTGACATCATCAGTACACAGGACATGGTTCCAGTAATCCATGTCCTTAGTCTGCTTGTCTTCAGCAAACTGTTTGCAGGCTTTCTTGTGCATCATCTTTAGAAGAGGCTTCCTTCTGGGACGACAGCCATGCAGACCAATTTGATGCAGTGTGCGGCATATGGTCTGAGCAATGACAGGCTGATCCTGACCCCCCACCCCTTCAACCTGGCAGCACTCATACGTCTATTTCCCAAAGACAACCTTTGTATACGACGCTGAGCACGTGCACTCAACTTCTTCTGTTCTGAGTGGAACCTGTCCTGTTAAAGCGCTGTATGGTCTTGGCCACCGTGCTGCAGCTCAGTTTCAGGGTCTTGGCAATCTTCTTATAGCTCGGCCATCTTTATGTAGAGCAAAAATTATTTTTTTCAGATCCTCAGAGAGTTCTTTGCCATGAGGTGCCATGTTGAACATCCAGTGACCAGTAAGAGAGAGTGAGAGCGAGAACACCAAATTTAACACACCTGATCCCAATTCACACCTGAGACCTTGTAAGACTAACAAATCACATGAATGACACTGGGGAGGGAAAATGGCTAATTGGGCCCAATTTGGACAATTTCACTTAGGGGTGTACTCACTTTTGTTGCCAGCGGTTTAGACATTAATGGCTGTGTGTTGAGTTATTTTGAGGGGACAGCAAATTTACACTGTTATACTCACTACTTTACATTGTAGCAAAGTGTAATTTCTTCAATGTTGTCACTAGGGCTGCAACTAACGATTATTTTCATAATCGATTAGTTGGCCGATTATTGTTTCAATTAATCGATTAATAACCAAAAAAAAAAGTAGTATGGCCATACAACAACGTCTTCCATCAAAAAAAAAAATATATATTTTAAGAATGTTCGTTCGATTTTCTAATCGTCAGTGGGGTCAAATCGATGTTGGTTTTCAACGGGGACGTTTAGAAATGGAGAACTTCTTAGTCAAAGGAATTTTCAGACCGTGTATGTGGTTTTCATTCAGAAATTATATTCATTTTAAAACTGAATGTTAAAAGCAAGTGAAAATTTCAAACGACATTCTTTCATTCAGCAAATGTACAAAGATTTTTTGTATTAATATAATATGAACAGTAGTGATTATTTTCTCTCTTTATACTATAAAGGGCTTATTTTCATTTTTTTTAACCCATTATGTTACTGGCCGATTAATCGATTATAAAAATTGTAATCGATTCATTTCATAATCGATTAGTTGACGATTAATCGATTAGTTGTTTCAGGCCTAGTTGTCACATAAAAAGATATAATGAAATATTTACAAAAATGTGAGACGTGTACTCACTTTTCTGAGATACTGTAAGTATGACGTGTTTTAAAAAAAAATAAAACCAAGAACCTTCAATATCACTTTAAGTTCATCAATGCATACCGAGGCTGCTAAATTTGTCCTAGGCCTCAACTCACAAAAGGTCACAAAAAGGGTTAAAAGGAACACAAAAATGCCCGCAGCAACCGTGGGCACCTGACTATTTTACCACTGGGATAAATCACAGCTCTGAATGTGCTTAGCTTATTTCACGAGTTGTATTTCGGTGTCTATGGCTCTCCGCTGTGGTATGTCGCTGATTCTTGTCAGGGCAGGCAGCATAAAATTCACACGCTAGCTGGATTAAGCTTGTGTCAACACAGAAAGTAAAACACTTTAAGGTATGATGAGCACAAAATGCAGGTCTGTTCATTTTACGAAGAATGACAATTGCTGTCAATGGCAGCTCTCGTGATGTGTGTTTTTCACACTGCCAGCAAACACAACAAACCTGTCTTCCCTGGATAGACAAGGCCGAGCTGTGGTCAGATGTTTTGTTGGTTCTAGCGGAATGTAGCTGAGGTGTACGGAATGCCTATCTGCTATGAGATAATATGACACAGGAAGTGTGCACTGTGATGGCGGGATGAAAGACAAGCTTGTCCAATAGAGATGTCTTTACAAATAATGAAATGCTTCATTCAAGTATGCCAAGGGCGAGTCATATATAAATGGGTTGATGGTACGGTACAGCTCCATTAAAGAGCTTTTCCAGAAGGCAAAAGATTAATCAAACGTTAACTAAATTCAAAAACAAAAATGGAATATATTACAGCTCACCAGTTCTTATGCCGCGTACACACGACCGTTTTTAATGTCATTTTAAAAAACAACGTTTTTCTCGACGTGATTTTTCTTGTTTCCTCTCAAGCCTGTCTTGCATACACACGTTCATTAAAAAAAAAAAAAAACGCTCGAGCAAAGCGCAGTGACGTACAACACGTACGACGGCACTATAAAGGGGAAGTTCCATTCGGATGGCGCTACACTTCATGTTAGTAAAGTTTGTTGAGCGACGATTTGCGCTTTTCAGCCTTGTGCTTTTCAGTCCGTTACAGCGTGACGAATGTGCTATCTCCATTACAAACGCTAGTTTTACCAGAACGAGCGCTCCCGTCTCATACTTGATTCAGAGCATGCACGTTTTTTTTCCCCCTCGTAAGAGCATACACACTACCGTTTTTCACGACGTTAAAAAAAACGACGTGAAAAACGGCGTAAAAAAATTAAGCAGGTTCTCATTGTTTTAAGGCCGTTTTTCACGTCGTTAAAAATGCTCTGGAGCCTACACACGATCATTTTTAATGACCAATTTAAAAAATTGCATTTTTAACGACGTGAAAAACGGTCGTGTGTATGCGGCATTAGAGGTGGAGGGTGCATTTGCTTTCTTTTTTCAGGCAAATTTCTTCTTTTTTTTTTTTTTTTTTTTTTTTAACACATACCTGTTAATCTTGCCAGGAATGCAGTGTCTTTGTCACTTCCTGTCATCTGAGTTTGAAGCAATACAATCTTCTGTAAGCTACTAATCCCATGATCCCCCATGTAATGGAGATGATTTGGGGCATAGATACACTTTAACCACTTAAGCCGCGGACCAATACGCAGCATAAAGACCAGGCCCCTTTTTTGCGATTCGGCACTGCGTCGATTTAACTGACAATTGCGCGGTCGTGCGACGTGGCTCCCAAACAAAATTGATGTCCTTTTTTCCCCACAATAAGAGCTTTCTTTTGGTGGTATTTGATCACCTCTGCAGTTTTTATTTTTTGCGCTATAAACAAAAATAGAGCGACAATTTGGAAAAAAATTCAATATTTTTTACTTTTTGCTATAATAAATATCCCCCAAAAATATATAATTTTTTTTTTTTCCTCAGTTTAGTCCGATACGTATTCTTCTACATATTTTTGTTTAAAAAAAACGCAATCGGCGTTTATTGATTGGTTTGCGCAAAAGTTATAGCGTTTACAAAATAGGGGATAGTTTTACGGCATTTTTATTAATAATTTTTTTTCTACTAGTAATGACGGTGATCAGCGATTTTTATCATGACGGTGACATTATGGCGGACACATCGGACACTTTTGACACATTTTTGGGACCATTGTAATTTTCACAGTGATCAGTGCTATAAAAATGCACTGATTACTGTAAACATGACACTGGCAGTGAAGGGGTTAACCACTAGGTGGCGCTGTAGGGGTTAAATGTTCCCTGCTAGTGTTTCCTTACTGAGGGGGGGGGGGGGTCGGGCTATGTGTCACATGACACCGATCTCGGCTCCGTGTACACGGAGCCGAGATCGGTGTCATTGTTACTAGGCAGAGCAGGGAAATGCTTGTTTACACAAGCATCTCCCCGCTCCATACCTCCGTGAGACGATCGCGGGGATCCCCGCAGCGATCGAGTCCGCGGGACCCGCGGTCCGACTCATGGGGAAGGCAGGGGGGGGTTGCGAGCGTCCCCCCCCCCATGTCAGGCAGTTAAAGGGGACGTACAGGTACATGATTGTGCCTGTACGAGCCATTCTGCCGACGTATATATACAGTGCATGGTCGTTAAGTGGTTTAAAGACCAACTCTAGGCAAATATTTAAAAACACTCCTTATTCTACTTGACATATGGACATGCAACAGTATATTAATTACTTACAAGTAGTGTATTGTCACCAAGCCGGTTAATCAATAATCTTAGCGTGGAACTCCAGGCAAACAGCTAAGGCCCATTCACGTGACTCCGCAAGCACGGGTGTACGCTTAGGAGTTTTTATGCCGGCTTTTTTTAAATGTTTGTAACATTTTTTATTGCAATTTGGAATAAACCAACAACCGTTTTGATACACGATCTGAGTTTTTTTTTTTTTATTTCCTCACACGCTGTATCCCAATTGGAGGAGTATTCGGCCCCTGCAGAGGCTGGGAGATCCTGTTTTTATAACTGACGGAGGAGAGATACCAGAGGCAGGGGAGGTGATCGAGCCCTGGTGCTGCGACGTCCTGTGACCGTCTCAAGACCCCGCGTAGGGTTGTATCTGCAGGCGCTGTTGACCTTGCCACTAGTGGAGGTCCATCTCATCCGGTAAGGTTAGCCCTTTCATTTGATGTTCATCACGGGGAGAAACCTTATCTGCGGTGTCGGTGGATTTACATCTATCACTTCCATTACTACCTTCCTACAACACAATATTTCATCAACCCCCTTTTTTCCTTAACACTTTGGAATTGGACTTGTCTCTACAAGGAGTGGACTTTCTGCACCCACTTCATTCATTTTACTCACCTTGAACTTTGTTTCCATATTTTTACATTTATATGGTTATTCAATATGTACATATGTGTCATGCCTATGTGAATTCCAAGCTTGAGTTCCATATATTTTGGTTTATTTATACATGGTTGCCAATTCTGGCACACACAATCAGATGTGTATGCACTGTTCACTTTGATGTTCATTCACTAGAGTCTCATTGAGTGTTTTTACATTTCAATCCTTTATAGGATCTTCATTCATTTTAATTTTTTTTGGTGTGAATAATATAATATTTATTTGATCCATATTGGCATAATCATCTGCTACCAGTAGTTGTATTGCGTCATTGGATACACTGTTCATTTTGATACATCACCTGTCATTCGTTTCTTGGTTACCAATATAGGGTTCCATTCACTACACTTAGCGCGACTTTCTTTCCCCCTTTACACTCCATGCATACTAGAAGCTCCAAAACCGCAAGAAAAAAAAATAAAAATAAAAATGGATAAAAAAAACGCAAAAAAACGTTTGCATTTTTTGCCAGCATTTTTGAAGCCCGACGCCTTCATTTGTCACATTGCTTTGCTTTTATAAGTTTACGTTTCTTGATCCTTAATGATGCATTATTTGATGTAAGCGTGGCTACAATTAATGTATGTTATATAACTATTACGATTTTACCAGCTCATTATGTATTTACTACCTCCTCTCCACTCCTGAACTTAAAACGTTTGACGAAACCCGTAGAGAAATCAGGCTCATGAAGATTTCATCAAGTGATTGTTGACATCTATGATGCAATATTTATCTTTCTTTATAAGAGATGGTTAAAGCCAGGAAGGTGGTGCGGGTTTATGCCATTTTATAAAACTATATAGGACCCAAAACCAAAAATTTAATATATTGAAGCTTATCAATCATTAAAGGTGGTGGCTGTAACAGTTTTTTTTTTTTTTAATAGATCTTTTTCCCTCTTTTCACCTAGTGATCTGGCCAGTAACACGCCTCCCCTATTAGAGTGCCCCCACTCTGGATTATGTTCAGTTACAGCAAAGCTCCCCCCCCCTTTTTGGGGTAAAATGTTTACATAAATAAATAAAAGCTGATTTTTGTAAGCCCCGGCCAGTGTTGAATGGGTAGCCCCATCCATGTAAACCAATACATCTAGAAGAGAGCTTGTTCTTTGGTTCCCCGATCCTCTTCTTCCAGGGCAGTGATGGCGAACCTTGGCACCCCAGATGTTTTGGAACTACATTTCCCATGATGCCCATGCACTCTGCAGTGTAGTTGAGCATCATGGGAAATGTAGTTCCAAAACATCTGGGGTGTCAAGGTTCACCATCACTGTTCTAGAGTCCCCCGCCGTCACTCCTAGCTCCTCCCTCTTGACCAGTGCCCCCCAATAGCAAGCTGCTTGAGTATTAGGGGGGCTGTGAGGGTAGCAGCACACATGTGGTTTGTTAGCCTTTACAATCACTTTAAAGCGGAGTTCCACCCAAAAATGGAACTTCTGCTTTTCCGGTTCACATTTGGCACCTTTCAGGGGGGAGGAGGGAGCAGATACCTGTCTAATACAGGCATTTGCTTCCACTTCCGGCGATAGATCGCCGCAGAATCTGTGGTGATCTACGCCATGTCCGGCCCCTCCTCTGCCCCCCCGCTGTCTTCTGGGAGACACACAGGTCCCAGAAGACAGCAGGGACCAGTCAGGACGCGCAGCGCGACTCGCACAGGCTCCTGATTCCCTTACTGAAGATGGCGGCGCCTCCACCCGGGAGCCGAGGGAAAGACATCGCAGGCGCCCTGGACAGGTAAGTGTCCATATTTTAAAAGTCAGCAGCTGCAGTATTTGTAGCTGCTGACTTTAGAAAAAAAAGGTTTTCCGGTGGAACTCGGCTTTAAGCCTTATAATAAAGTGATTTCTACAGTAATGGCAAATGTTCTCCAGCACTGGCATTGGTTGTTGCAAGTCTGTCAGAAGAGCAGAGAATCAGGAGACATGCACAAGACTTGACAAATTTCCTATAAACTGCACAATAAAACTATCCACTATATACTTCCTAGTGCTTTACCAAGCCTAATGGTACTGTAGCTTTACAGTTGCATAAGGGTCCACTTAGACATAATAACAGCAGTATTATGTGCAATGTACTGTAACCAGTTTTCCATTAAAGAACAGAACCTGCCAATGTTTATGCCGCTTGCTGGGAGCCAGTCTCCCCCTGCCATACCCGCAGCTAGAACGTTATTATACTCAATAATGATTCCATCTACAGAGCCGAGCCTGCTTTCCTTTACTCCAGGATCAAACACAGCCTAGGAGATTAAAAGTGAAATGAAATCATGGACTTCGATTGCTTTGGAAACATTCAAATATCTTGGACTAAAGTGTCCTAAAATATTTCTTTTATGTTCTTGCATTTCATAACAGCAGATAGTTTAATCCTCTATGGAAATGTCTAGAATTTATGCCAATGGAAATTTGCTACAAAATTGCCTGCTGTTTCCACAATATACGGTACTTATTCAATGGCTGTGCAATATCAGAAATATGGCGCAGATGGATTGCAAAGGTTTAAATGGAATTCTAGTAAATTTAACCCCTTCTAGGACAGATATTTGTCCTATACAACATCCTCAATTTACCAAGTCGAGTCGACGATGCCTGAAGAATGGCTACAATCTTAGAAACCTCAAAGAAAAAAAAATATATATATACAGGTATATGAAGAGCGACGTTTTATCAAAAGTAACCTACAGTGGGTATAGAGAAGAATCATCCCCCCCCCCCTTAAAATAATCCCATTTTGTTTCTTTGCAGCCTGAAATGAAGACAGACACAGTTTTTGTTTTATCCAGCTGTACTTACTATTGCAACTTATAACATCCAAGTGAAAGATATAACACCAACATGTCAGGAAAAAATTCAAAAACAGATTCACGGAGTTGGAAAAAGGATCACCCACCTTACGTCAGTATTTTGTTGAACCACGTTTTGCTTTAATTACAGCCTTCAGTCTGTTGGGATTTGTCTCTACTAACTTTCCACATCTAGACTTTGCAATATTTGCCCCCTCTTCTTTGCTAAACGGCTCAAGTTCAGTTAGATTTAATGGTGACCATTTGTGGACTGCAGTCTTCAAGCTTTCCACTGATTTTCAACGTGGTTTAAAGTGGTTTTAAACCCTTTACAACCACTTTAACCTACAGGTAAGCCTAGATTAAGGCTTACCTGTAGGTGCTTGAAATATCTCCTAGATCGGTGATGGCGAACCTTGGGACCCCAGATGTTTTGGAACTACATTTCCCATGATGCTCATGCACTCTGCAGTGTACTTGAGCATCATGGGAAATGTAGTTTCAAAACATCTGGGGCGCCAAGGTTCGCCATCACTGTCCTAAACCAGAGGCGGCTCTCTAATTAGGCGGTCGCCTAAGGCCTCGCACTCACTGCCGCCTAATTTGCCTGTGATCAATACTGATGTCGGCGCCATCGGATCTCACTATCACCCCTCTCTCTTTCTCAACCCCCCCTCTCTTGCATTGGCTGAATATGTCTGATGGGTGAGGAGGGTGCCCTGGAAGTGGTGCTGATCACCTGTGTGCTAGATACATGCATTTTCTGCAGCCATTTTTCTTGCTTGAATTATTTTTCCCATTATGGGTGTGAGTGGGGCCTCATGTCTAAGTTTTGCCTAAGGCCTCACAAAGCCTAGAGCCGCCTCTGTCCTAAACCTACACGGTCCAGGAGATATTTACAATTTCTCCGAACGGTGCCTTCTACTGCGCATGCGCCGTCTTGAAAGGGCACGCTGTGCCGTTTCAAGCTGGGGTCATGCCGTCACTGGCGGCTCCCACGGGCGCATGCATTTTTGCTGTGTGCTTTGGGTCATTGTCATGTTGGAAGGTAAACCTTCTTCTCATCAACACCTTTCTGTCAGATAGCAGCAGATTTTCCTCAAGAATTTGATGCTCTTTTGCCCCATCCATTTTTTTTCTCTAACCGGACAAGTGCTCCAGTCCCTGCTGCAGAGGAACACCCTCTATAACAGGATATTATCACCTCCATGCTTTACTATAGGAATGGTGTTATTAGGATGGTGAGCTGTATTGGATTTCCGCCAAACATATCGTTAGCGTTAAAGCCAAATCATGAAATTTTTGTCTCATCTGACCAGAACACCTTTTTCCATGTGGTCTCAGAATCTTCAAAGTGGGTTTAAGATGGTCAGATGAGACTAAAATTAATTATGTGCCCTCAACAACAAACTAAACGGACTCTCTTACTCCTCTGAAGCCTCGTACACACTGCCGGTTTTCTCGGCAAAGAAAACTGCTGGGAGAGCTTTTTGCAGAGAAAATCGTTTGTGTGTATGGTTTCTCGTCGGGAAAACTGCCGGGAATCTCGACGAGAAAAATAGAGAACCAGCTCTCTATTTTCTCATCGGGATTCTCGTCGGCCTGTTTCCCGACGACAAAACCGTGCATGTGTACGAGGCTACATGCTTACCTGTCTCCAGGTAAGCTTGCGCTTGCTCGATGAGACTTCGACGCATGCGCGGTAGCTTACAAGGGTAGTGTAGGGTGAAGCAAGATGGCGGCGACGGCATCGAATGTGACGAGCGCATGCTCGTCATAGTCGATGACGTCACCGCGTTCTTGCCATTCAAAAGAACGGCGGTTCTTTTGAATGGCCGTCTGTATGCACGGCTTGAGACTTCTAGTTTCCCTCAGTCCCCTGAACTCGCCTATTCATCCCGGTCTCTCAGTCTCCTAGAGTCGCTTAGACAACTCAACTCTCTCAGCCCAATGAACAAGGAATCTCTCCTCCAGCATGGAGTGCTGTCTCTTGAGCAGCGCACACTTGTCTCCTAATTGGAGCTCTAAACTATGCCCAAGTCCTTCCTTATAAGGGCTTTATACAGCTGCCCTCACAGTCTGCCAGGCTCCAGCAAGATCTGCACACGGGGTTGGAGCCATCTTCCCTCCCAAAACTCTTTGAAATCTCCAAACTACAGAAGCCAATCTGTGAATACCAAGACCTGGAGAAAGTTGAAAAACCACGTTTCTCCATTCAGGATCAGTATTCTGGAGCCCCATCATTGTGTATACAGTATGTGTGAACCCTGCGTCCTATCTACTTCCCTTTTCCAAGTGGCAGGGTCTCGCACTGTCACACAGAATATGAATAGAGGTCATACAGAGAAAAGCTATGCAGGAGATAAGGTTCTACTTGCAGAGTCCCAGAAAGACCTCAACTGCTTACTTTATAAGCAGAAGAGGGCAAGGAAGTCTCCATCCCAATCAACACTCAAAATACAAAAAGCATAGTTGTAACTAACAAAGGCAAAAAGAAGAAAAATGAATGCTTGAAACAGGGGTGTCCAACCTTTTGCCCTTCCTGGGCCACATTTGAAGAGGAGGAATAAGGATAACTGATGAGCAGAAAAGTCAGGCAGATCACAAGTTAACAATCACTGATATAGATAATGTACCTATCCGAGTAAAAAAAATGTACCGTAATTTTTTTTGCCCAATTTTTTTATTATAAAGGTGCGACATTTGACACTGTTTTTGGTAAACTAGCTCATCAATATCTGGTTATAGTAGCAATTCTCAAAGAATTCTCAAGGTGCTCATCCAATACACTATATTACCAAAAGTATTGGGATGCCTGGCTTTACACGCACATGAACTTTAATGGCGTCCCAGTCTTAGGCCGTAGGGTTTAATATTGGGTTGGCCCACCTTTTTAAGCTATTACTATCGGGTTGAGGTCAGGACTCTGTGCTGGCCAGTCAAATTTCTTCAACCTAAACTTGCTTATCCATGTCTTTATGGACCTTGATGTGTGCACTGGTCCAAATCATTTTGTGGAGGGGGGATTATGGTGTGGGGTTGTTTTTCAGGGGTTGGGCCTGGCCCCTGAGTTCAAGTGAAGGGAACGCTTAAGGCATCAACATACCAAGACATTTTGGACAATTTCACGCTCCCAACTTTGTGGGAACAGTTTGGGGATGGCCCCTTCCTGTTCAAACATGACAAGCAAGGTCCATAAAGACTCGGATGAGCGAGTTTGGGGTGGAGGAACTTGACTGGCCTGCACAGAGTCCTGACCTCAACCCGATAGAACACCTTTGGGATGAAGGCCTTCTCGTCAACATCAGTGCCTGATCTCACAAATGCGCTTCTGGAAGAATGGTCAAACATTCCCATAGACACACTCCTAAACCTTGTGGACAGCCTTCCCAGAAGAGTTGAAGCTGTTATAGCTGCAAAGGGTGGGCCAACTCAATATTAAACCCTACAGACTAAGACTGGGATGCCATTAAAGTTCATGTCCCAATACTTTTGGTAATATAGTCTATTTTGGTTCTAATTTAACCTCAAATTTTGCCCTGTGCGTGCTTCGTCCTTGAAAATAGTTGCTCACAAATATAGGTGCTACCGAAAACTGATGACATGAATAAAGCTTGATGAAGAGTGGGATATTTTTCTTTGGGAAGATAAAAATGATAAAAGTCCAATAAAGAGACACTGTCAATTTTTTTCTTCCAACGCATGTGTTCGCTAAGTGTAAATGCATTTTTACAAAAGAAATTCCCTCCAAAAATCAAAATTTTTAAGTAAGTTTACGATTTTGTGCTTGGCCACATTCATAGCTGTCCTGGGCCGGAGGTTGGACACCCCTGGTTTAAAGTGAAAATACTTTTTGGAGCACAGTTATGCTTTAAGGTGCAAGCTTCATGCGTGTACACCTGGGCCTGGTTCACACCTATGCATTTTTTAGTGCGTTTTCAGTTTTGCAGAAACACACTACAGTCCATTTAACCACTTAAGGACCGAGCCTCTTTTTCAGATATGTTGTTTACAAGTTAAAAACAATTTTGTTTGCTAGAAAATTACTTAGAACCCCCAAACATTATACATTTTTTTCTAACACCCTAGAGAATAAAATGGCGGTCATTGTAATACTTTATGTCACACCATATTTACGCACCGGCCTTACAAGCGCACTTTTTTGGGAAAAAATACACTTCTTTGAACTAAAAAATAAGACAACAGTAAAGTTAGCCCACTTTTTTTTTATATTGTGAAAGATAATGTTACGCCGAGTAAATTGATACCCAACATGTCACGCTTTAAAATTGCGCCTGCTCGTGGAACGGCGACAAACTTTTACCCTTAAAAATCTCCACAGGCGACGTTTAAAAAATTCTATAGGTTGCATGTATTGAGTTACAGAGGAGGTCTAGGGCTAGAATTATTGCTCTTGGTCAACCGATCGTGGCAATACCTCACATGTGTGGTTTGAACACCGTTTTCATATGCGTTCGCTGCTCATGTATGCGTTCGCTTCAGCGTGCAAGCTCGACGGGGCGTGTTTAAAAAAAAAATTATTTTGTTTCTTATTTATTTTACCTTTTATTTTTTACACTGTTCTTTTAAAAAAAATGGTGTCACTTTTATTCCTTACAAGAAAAAAGCATGACAGGTCCTCTTAAATATGAGATCTGGGGTCAAAAATACCTCAGATCTCATATTTACACTAAAATGCGAGTATTTTATTTAAAAAATTTGTCATTTGAAAAAAAAAATAAAGAGAAATGGCCCTTTAAGATAAGGTGACCAGATTTTTAAAATGAAATCCGGGGACATATTTTTTTTTTACTAGTAATGGCGGCAATCAGTGACTCTCTGCCCGTCGCCGCCTCACAGCCTGTCAAGTCTCACTCTCCAGACCCCGGGTACTACTGGGTGGGGATTGGAGGACGATCACTCCGCCAGGGAAGGCAAGGAGATAAGCAGGCAGGCGGCTGGGACTTGAGCCAAGGCAGAAGAACATGCGAGCCGAGCGGAACGGGAAGAAATATTCGCTCCGCTCCGACCAGCACATGATCATCAGAAAGGGGCACAACTAATTCAGATTATTATTATTTATTTTTTTAATTCTGCACTGACTGTCTTTGAAATTGCCCCAGCCCCTGTTCAAATCTAATCCGGGGACAAAACCGGGGACAGACTTGGTCTGGGGACAGTGTCCTCAATCTGGGGACTGTCCCCGGAAACCGGGGATGTCTGGTCACCCTACTTTAAGAGCTATGGGCAGAAGTGACATCATGGCATCGCTTCCGCCCTGCTATGGTATGGAGACGGGTGGAGGCCATCTTCCCCTCACTCGTCTCCATAGCTAGCACGAGAGAGGACCCGATCACCTCCGCCGCTACCAACGGCTCCGGTAAGCGGCGGAGGGCACAGGAGAGTGGCAGGAGGGTCCCCCTCCCACCGCCGATAACAGTGATCTTGCGGCGAATCCGCCACAGAGACCACCATTATCGGAAACTGGACCGCCCCCTGAAGCCGAGGATACCTGGGTTATAGCATAACAGAGATATCCCTCTTCAAAGTGCCGACGTATATAGTCGTGTGGTGGTCCGGAAGTGGTTACCATGGTTTCCTATGGGTCACGTTCACATCTGTGCATTTTATGGAAAGGGCCAGGGACTTTTTTCTGGGTTTCGGTTCCATAGACTTCAATTGATCAAAAACGTGTATTGAAAAGCGTAAAATGCACCTGGAATACGCAAACTGCAACCTGCATAGGTGTGATCCAGGCCTTGGTGGATTACTGACCAGCAGGTCAGGAGGCCTGGTACAAGAATATCTGAAGTTTTTCAGGTCACACCAGCGAACATAAATACACAGATTGTAGTCCCTTTACGATCAGAATTACTGGAGCACTAAATAGTATTTTAAATTGTCATCCTTCTTATGTCAAGAGCCCAGAAGAGCTCACGGGGAAGACCTCTGCTGTCACCTGTGCTCTCCTAATGATTTGTTATGATTATTCGTCACCGCAGCTTTCAACAATTTCTTGAAATCCTTTAATAGATCCTGTATCTGCTGATTGTTTCTTAAGCATAAAATTAGAGACAGATGATAGCCGAAGTTATTTTGTTTACCTGTTGCTGTTATTACAAAAGCCTCAATTTAGTCAGGAGAATTATAAATCGGTAAACAAACGTCTGACACCGACTATCTGCACTTGTCACGGATGGGCTGATCAAAGGTTCAAAATTATTTTCAAAAGCAAGAATGCCATAAAAAATAAATAAAATAAATGCTGGAAACGCATCTGGCTCGTGAAATGCCACCTGCTACTTAAATATGTTACTAATCAGTGTACAATGGAAACATTTACAACTGACATTAAACGCGCAACGTGGCCTAAAGTGTCTCCCTCCTGAGTCAAGAAAACAGCAGTATGTCAACCTCTCACTTATAGTCGTACCTACAAGCAATTTTTGCATGGGACAAAAATCTCCAGAGAATAAACCTGGCACTGTCCATGGAACGCTGCAACACTGGTGACCACCTCTAGGAGGCAGCAGAGACTCACTGACTCCTCATAAGTGATGTGTAAGTGTATTCTTCCAGGGATTTATTAGCCTCTGTTGCAGCCTCACCTTGTGTACAAAGTTACAATGCTGCAGTCTGATCATCGGGGGCGAGGAGACTGAGGAAATGCTCTCTCCTGCCTGCAGCAGACTAATGACATAATTTCAACCAAGGCAAAGTCACTGGACTGGGACACAAGTACAGCTTTTTAAAGGTTAATGTGCAACCTTTTATGAAAACTGATAGTTTTGCTGCATATTGTGACATCAGGGATTTATTCATGAGGACTTTAAAGAGGAACTGCAGTCTGCTCACATAATTTGCAATAAAAACATCTTTGCCATTCTGAAGCTTCCCTCCAACCACTTTGCATATTATTTTATATAAAAACTGTGATTCTATACTTGCCAAATATGCTGCAGAAATCTCCCTCCACTGAGTCAGGCTGCAGCAATTTTAACTGTGGGCAGCTGAAGCTGCTGCCTGTTCACTTCCTGGATTTACACAGAGGCACACCTCCAGCTCTGCAGCTCTCATTGGCCCTCTTATGGTGTAAAAGATGAAAAACCGCAGAGACAACATCCTGCAACATCCGGTTCCTGCTGGTACCCCGAGAAGGGGACTTCAAGATGCTTAACCCTGCTGCTTTCTACGCCAAGCCTCTACACTACCTAGTTGAGATTACACAGGAACGTTTTATTGCTGCTTAACTTTGTTATGGTGCCAACACGAAGATATTTGATTGAATTTTTTTTTTTCTCTGACCTCTCCCCCCAAGCCCGATCGGAACTTACCCTATGGCTCAAACTAACTTTGTCATTCCCCTTCACCTAGATGGGTGTTTCTAAGCTGCGGCCCCTTGATATCTTCCAACTCATCAGGAACATTCGATGCCCCCCTCCTTTTTTTTTTTATCCTGATATGACTAACTCTGATTTGCTACCACAGTTTTTCTAGGGGGCCTTCTCAGGGACCATTCCTTCCAGGGACTATGTGTGGTACACTACCAAGAAGGTAACAGGTGTTCACACGTATTGTATATCAGGGATACGCCTTTGCCTACTTAGACCGCTTTGTTTTTATGCCTGCTGACTACTATGGGGGGGTGGACTCGGCTCTTGGCAACTAGAGGATTGTCTCTGTAACCCAGATATATTGCCTTTTATATTGGCCCCTGCTGTAGGAATATGCTAATGGAACCGCCAAACCAGTTTACCGTTCTTCACGGTGGGGGCCGGGTCCACTCCTCCATTTTCCCCATTCTTTTTTTTATTTTTTATTTTTTTATTATGGGATGAACCTGTACTTATTCTGTGGTTTGTGTTACGCTCTCCATGCTAGGCATTAATCTCCTACATAATAAGACCTAACTTGAGCTATGTTCATGAATATGCAGGATGACATAGGGTCTCAGGGAGGGAGTATACTCTTACCATGAACACAACCCTGGGGTTCCCCGGGGGACTGGTCCTAGACCTGGATAATGACTCCCCAGAATGGAGCCCAACTGGATTAACACACAGTCCAAACTCCTTTGGGGGCGGGGGGAGGGCAGCGTTACAGTGTTTCAAAGTTTATATGTTCATCTGTTTCTGTGGTTTTGGATCGATGACTCCAGGGGCCTATATATTTGTGGGCTCAGGGAATTGCCGATCTACTGTATACTAAAGTATGATAATGTCTAAGAATGCATATTATCCACTCTGATCCCTAGGTAGTGGTTCCGCTTAGATTCTGGTTACAATAGGTTTAGTCAGGTCTATCAAATAGTTCGGATAGGCTTTTTGATCGCCCCTTTTATCATTATCATTAAGCAACAGGGCATCCCGAAGTAACAGCATGTTTGTGGGATGTCCACGTCCCAATTTCCTTTCGCGATCCCCCTTTGGTTTCCCTCGATGATCCCATGATTCTCATTTACTAATTTTCCACACCCAATGTCTTTTAAACTCCTGTTTTATCTCATTACGTCCACCATTGTGCGGGATTCCAGTGTCCCTTTCTAGGCTTGCTATCCCTCCACAGCTTCCCATTTGTCAGGAAGCTGACACTCCGGATTTTCCCCCACTAGGCGGTTAGATTCATATTTAACTGCCTCCGGTATTATCACGCACGCGCGATAGATCCTCCCGGCGTTAGTGTATTGTACTTCCCCGTACGCTTCCCCTCCCCCCTGCTTCCTGATTCCCTTACTTACTCCCTCTCATCTTTCTCTGGACCCTACATATTCCCTTCCCCCCCCCCCCCCCTTATTCCCTTCCCCACTCCTCTTTCCTCTCTCCTGTCAGGGACAGTGTGGTAGCTCCTGCATACCGCATTTACACTCAGACTTCACACAAACATATTATACTCTCCGTTAGATTACACCATGCGAACGGAGAATGTAATTAAACAACATTTGTCACTGAAATGTCTCTCACTCAATGTCAAAGGCCTAAATCTCCCTGAAAAGAGAACACAGGTATTGTCAGCATTGACTAAACACAATGCTCACTTTCTTATGTTCCAAGAAACTCATTTCAGATCTGATGCAATCCCCAAATTGGGGAACCATATTTACAAACAGGCAATTCATTCTACGAACCCAGAGTCCAACACAAAGGGAGTTTCTATACTGGTCTCCAAACGTGCTGATTTTCGATTGTCGGATTCGATAATCGATCCTGAGGGCAGATACATTTTCATTAAAGGTACCTTTGCCTCTAAACCAATCACACTAGCCAATGTGTACTGTCCAAACGAGCACCAAGTGTCGTTCTTTAGGAAAGTCTGTGACCTGCTTACCACGTTCCAGGAGGGTATTGTACTCTTGGGTGGGGACTTTAATGTTCCATTAAACCCAACTATAGACTCCTCTACAGGCACATCCACCCTCACACATCGGGCACTCCGCCAGATTAGACTCCAAATGCAATACCTAACGCTCCATGACACATGGCGTACCATGTATCCTACCGATATAGATTACACTTTTTTCTCTCCTCCTCACCAGAAATACTCCAGGATAGATTATTTTTTTCTCTCGCAGACAGACCTATCCTTTCTCTCACAGGCCACCATAGAGCCAATGTTCTTATCAGACCATCACCCCATAACAGTAACTCTTACGTTTCCTGAAGTCCATAAGACAACGAAAACCTGGAGACTGAATCCATCGCTATTCAAAGACCCTGAAATCGTTAGACAAGTGCGTACCAGAATCCAATTGTATTTTCAAGAAAATTCTACCCCAGATGTCTCTCCCATCACGCTTTGGGAAGCACACAAATGTGTCCTAAGGGGAAAATTAATCTCCTTAGCTACGATAGCCAAAAAAAACCACCAGTAAGACATTAAATCATTAATTGAAACAATTAATCGCCTGGAAAGAGCCCATAAACAATCGTCCATGCAAGCTACACTACAGGAGCTTTTGCAGGCGCGTTCTGCATTAGTGGAAGAGCTGGGGAAGCGCACTAGAAGGCGGTACGTCCTCAGACAGAAAGTGTTCTACGAACATGGCAACAAAAGTGGGAGATTGTTGGCTCGCACGATACAGGCAGATAAGGCCTCGTCAGTTATTCACCATATTCGAGATAGCCAGGGTACACTCCTTTCTAAGAACGAAGAAATAACCAAACACTTTGAAAATTTTTACTCTAAGCTGTACAACTTGGCACTAGAAGGAGGCGGGATAACCAATATGGCCAGGCGATCCTCCCAAATATCGGACTTCCTGGCAGATTACTGCCCTAAACCTATCACCCCCCAGCAGGCTGAAGTCATAGAGAGCCCTTTCTCCATGGAAGAACTCCACTTAGCAATCAAACAGATGAAGGTGGGAAAAAGCCCAGGCCCCGATGGCCTCACTCTGTTGTATTACAAATGCTTTCAGGAGGATCTTACTCCCAAAATGCTAACCACATTTAACTCCCTTTCGTCCCCTCATACTTCCCCAGGCAGATTATTGGAAGCCCATATAGCAGTTATCCCGAAAGATGGGAAAGATACCACACAAGTCTCTAACTATAGGCCGATCTCCCTGCTTAATGTGGACATAAAAATCTACGCTAAGATGCTGGCAAACAGGTTAGTCCCTTTGATCCCTGGCCTCATCTCGCCTGATCAGGTGGGCTTTATCCCAGGTAGGGAGGCTAGGGATAATACTATCCGCACTTTAAATGTTCAACATTGGCTGGCTTCATCGGAGACGGGGGGATTCCTCCTTTCCCTTGATGCTGAGAAGGCGTTTGACAGGGTGTCATGGGATTACATGCGGGCAGTCTTGGAAGGCATAGGCCTCCTGCCACGTATGCTTGCTCATATCACTGCCCTCTATACTAACCCCTCCGCAAGGGTGAGGGCTAATGGCCTCCTGTCAGACGCCTTCTCAATAAGCAATGGCACCCGTAAGGGTTGCCCGTTATCCCCCCTGATCTTTGTTTTGACTCTAGAGCCCCTCCTGAACAGACTGAGGTCCAACACAGATATCAAAGGAATCTCCATTGCCCATAGAGAATTCAAAGTATCGGCCTTTGCTGACGATATCTTATTATCCCTACAATCCCCTCGGATATCGTTACCCAATCTTTTGAAAGACATAAAACACTTCGGCGAGTTATCAAATCTCAAAATCAATTATTCCAAATCACATGCCCTAAATGTATCCCTTACCCCCCCAAGAAGTCACACATTGCCAGGAATCGTTTCCCTTTCATTGGCAGAAGACTGCCATTACCTATTTAGGCATCCAGGTCACTAAGAACGTAGCGGATCTTTATAGCCACAACTTCCTCCATGCCCTCTCTAAGCTCCAGGCAAATTTGAAGGATTGGGCCAACCTCAACGTTTCTTGGTTTGGGCGCTCGGCCCTCATTAAGATGGTGGTTCTCCCCTGCCTGTTATATTTAATGCAGGCGATACCGATTCATTTACCCCCCTCATTCTTTGCGGCATATAAAAAAGCCTGCACTAGCTTTATATGGAAGAATAATGCCCCACAAATTAAATACTCACGGTTGACATGCTCCAAAGCAACAGGTGGCATTGGTTTACCAGATCTTTATAAATATTATCTGGCTTGCCACCTAACTAGAGTGGTGGACTGGAAACTTCACAAACTAAGGAAAGCATGGGTGATGCTGGAAAACTCTCTCACGCGAACTCCGATTGCCACATTACCTTGGCTGTCACCTCAATTCTGGCCCCTGACCCTCAAGACACACCCGCTTATTGCACCCTCCCTATCGGCCTTTAGGAAAGCAGTCGCTCTCTTTAACCTATCCTCACAACCGGGTCCACTAACCTCTCTGAGAGGCAACCCTGAGTTCCCTCCGGGAGATTCAAACACATTCCTTTACAAGGAATGGCCACACGAGGAGGTTCTGGCGTGTCATTTCTTTCACAAAGGCCGTAGACGATCCTATGAGGAGCTTACCTCCGAATCACGTACTAACACTTTTCCTTTTTGGTCTTTTAGACAGCTGACTCACTTTCTTACCTCTAAAGATGGGAAGGTCACGTGGGATAGACAACTTACACCATTTGAAGCTCTTTGCTCACGCAATTCACCACAACGACACCTTGTGTCATACATTTACGCCCTAATGCAGGACGTCCCTGATACTCCCACGATGCAGAATGTACGTGCTTCTTGGGAAAGGGACATGCAAATCACACTTGGGGACGATGACTGGGAATCCATATTCACTCTTGCACATAAAGGCTCGATGAACGTTGCAATCCAAGAAAACGGTTATAAAATTATCACTAAATGGTATAGAACCCCATCTCGTCTACATAAATTCTAACCCTCTGTTCTGAATACATGTTGGAGGTGTACCGAAGAAGTAGGATCCATGATCCACATTTGGTGGGAGTGTACCTTCCTCCAGCCTTTTTGGAGGGAAGTCCACTCCATCATTACGCAGGTCACCACTTTCACCCTAGACTACACTCCTGCTCAATACCTCCTACACCATACTTCTCTACCCAAATGAAATTACCAAAAATCATTGGCTATGCATATGGTTAATGCAGCCAGGCTCTACGTCCCTACACATTGGTGTTCAAAGGATATCCCGACCTTTCGAAAATGGTTAATCAGAGTAGCTAAGATTGAGGAGATGGAGGAATTGATACATATAGCCCATGATCGCTTACAGAAGTTTAGTCTGACCTGGTCCTGTTGGACGCATTTTAGGACCACGGATTGCTATAAATCCTTTTTCTAGAACGCTGTCCTAAAATATTTGAAGTATTTACAGTCTTCACTGCATTCTTTCCTGCGTTTTGAACTGGTACGGGGGCCCGGACGGAGAGCGGACCCCACCTCCCATCTCCCTTCTCCCTACCACTCTCTATCCTCTATTCTTGACTGCTACCCCTTACTTACCTTTCCTCTTCTACTCCTTTCCCATTGTCAATGTAAACCTCTTTTCTGTTTACTCCTACCCCCCCCTCCCCCCTTCCTGTTTTATTTTTTATTTTTTTCCCCTTGACACGTTTATTATTATTATTTTACTCTTTTTATCTTTCCCGATTGTGAAGTAACCGACCAAACGATAACTTGGAGCCTTGCTAGGGGCTCCCAACACCTATACGATCATTGCAATTTCCGATTCCAGAAATTTAACCATGACCCCGGATAGGCCTGCTGATATTGGCCTACGGTGGGCCTTTGCACTCTTACGCAGGTTTACCTGCTCCCCTTCAGTTACCGGTCATTGCCCTGTTTAAATGTTGGTTATTCTTGTAATGTTCATGAGCTTGTATGTCTTATTGTAACCTTATTTTTCTTTCAATAAAATCATTTATGGAAAAAAAAGATGAAAAAATGACTGAAGTTCCGCTTTAATGAACCTTTGGTTTTCTGTTTAGGCCAAGAATGGCAGAGGGCTTTACCAAAACTCCTAGAGCATGTAGACTTTCCAGGGTGGGTGAGTGATTCTATCCCTCCCTCACCAGCAAGAGAAGAGTAGGGCTCTGTAACTTTCAGCTCAGGCTAAGAGCTGGCCTTCTGGGCAGCACTGGAGTCTCCCATCACATGGTTCGGTGTGTGCTACTTCAACTTATCTTTTTTTTTATGGTCTGACTGAGCATCGTAGTGTAAACATTCATATGTCCATGTTAAAGAATATGTAAAGCCAACTTTTTTATATTCCTGATATGTAGCTGTGGTACCATGTGTTTGTATGATAATGTATCCTTTTCTCTTTTGTATTGCACACCGTGGTCAGTTCTCTAGGTATGCTGGGAACTCAGCCTGCTCTCCTTCAATGATCAGACTTGTCCTCAACCCACCTCCCCCCATGTACAGCCTTTCACTGGGAAGCTTGGTGTACTACTGTTTCTCCTCCCCCAGCTTGTATGCAGCTGAGAACAGAGGATATTTTAAATTGAATGGGTTGTTTTACAAGGCTATGATGTGAGAGAGGAGACACAGTTGCTTATTTCATTAGTGGTGGCCCATCTACAAGGGGCGCTGCCCCTCTAATCCATGCTCCCAGACCCTAATCTAAATGCAGGGCACCACATGGATTCCAATGTTTTTTTGTTTTTTTTTTAAGCATAAGATTAGAGCCTGAGGCTCTAATTGACTTCAAAAAAAGGGTGGGCTCAGGGTGCAGAGAACTGCAGCCCTGAGCCCACCCATTTGTGTGACAATAGCAAATTAATATTCGCTATTGTCTTCCTGATTCTCCTCGCAGCCAATCAGGAAGCAGCTCTTAGGACTCCCAATCGCGTCTCAGGACACACTGGCCAATCGTGTCTCAGGACACACTGGCCAATCGTGTCTCAGGACACACTGGCCAATCGTGTCTCAGGACACACTGGCCAATCGTGTCTCAGGACACACTGGCCAATCGTGTCTCAGGACACGCTTCCTGTTCAGCCTGGAGGAAAACGGAGAGAGGAATGGGCCAGGCTCTTTATTCCTCCTGCTTCCTATGTTAAGGTTAGTGTCCGCCGCCTTCTCGTCCACCTAACGCCCGGGGAGGGGGTCATTGGTGTGCTTGCAGCGATCGCCGCCTTCCCATTCACCGTTCGTCTCCCGCGGGTGGAGGAGGGGGGGGGGGGGGAGTAGTGTCTTGCGGCGATCGCCGCCTTCCTGTCCGTCCGGGGTGTGTGGGTGGATGACATTAGTTTGCCGCTTCACCAAATTATTTAGCACCAGCCGCCACTGCATTTCATATGTGGGTTTTACTTCCAGCCCAAAGGAAACCTTTCCTGGGAGACCAAAAAAAAAAACACGAAAAGCTCCTAAACTCAAGCTTAGGAGTTGCCAGTGTAAGCTACTGTACATGAAGCCTAACTTTTCAGGTATGAATGCTTCCAGTATAACTAAAGGCAATTTTTTTTTAGTTTTGGATAGAGTGGAGAGGCATTAGAGCCCCTGTCAGGCTTTTATTGCTGTCTGTTCCCCCGTAAGGGAGATTCATCGTCATTTTTATTCCTGGTTGCTATTAGAATTGAAAGTGATAGTAAAAGAAAATCCCAGATTTTGGGTTGTACCCAGAACAGGAATAGTGGGAATATCTTCCAATGGGGATAAATCCCCTAACTTTAGTGGAATTTTTACTCGCTTCCTGTTTTGGCAATGGTACAGGAACTGAAAGGAAATCTTCCTAATGGGACACACATGGCATAAATAAACCTACAGGTGGTATAACCCTTCATTATTCGATCCAAAATGAAAGAAATTAAAGTTTTGCCTTTAGTTCTATTTTAAAGCGGTAGTGAAGTCCGATTTGTGATTTTTACATGCAGGTTACCTGTAGGTAAAATGAATATCTCCTAAACAGGCGCCATTTAGGAGATATTCACACTGGATGCAGCTGGTGACGTCACTGGCGCATGCGCTCTGAAGGTCCGGCATACGGAGCCAGAACTTCAGAACACCAGGTTGGAAACCAAGGGTTCCCACGTGCATGCGCGGGAGCAACGTCATTGCGGCTCTGGTCACTGACAAAACCCGAGTCCATGAACCAGGATAGGGTTGCCACCTGTCCAGGATTCACCCAGACAGTTCGGGTTTGAAATCATGCGCCTGGGTTTCAGACTGCCTGAAACCCGGACACATTATTTAGACTGGACTATGGCTTCCCAGCAGGGTTGCTGGCTGCAGTTGTCTAAGCTGAAAGTGTCTCTTTCACACTGCCCAAAGCCAGCACTAACAACCCCCCCCCCAAAACACACACAGACGGGAGAGGAAAGAGGGCTCGATCTGCACCTCTTTCCCCCACTACTACCCCTCTGTGTCTGCCCACACTCCAATCCCCAGCACTGTGCCTCAGAAAAGGAAAGTTGGGGCCAGAAATATGAAGTCCAGTAGCCTCAGATACATCTGGATGAGAGGTGCTGACTGCCAAGGGGTGAGTGAGCTCACCATCCATCCCTGTCTGTGACTGAAGTCTCCCCTCTTCTCTCTCCTGCCTCTAAAGTGAGTACACTAAGGCAAATAAGGGTTCTCAGATCACTCCTTACATCAGAGTTCCCCTTTACACCAGAGGCCACAGTGTTTCCCCTTACATCAGAGTCTTCTCCATACACCAGAGTTCCCTCTAAATCAGGGTTCCCAGAGTATCCCTTATGTTAAAGGCCCCAGAGTTCTCCCTTACATCAGAGTCAGTAGTCCTCCCTTACAGTGAAAGGGAACTCTGCAGATTCAGATGTAAAAGGGGAACTCTGAAGTTCTAGTAAACCTGGAGCTTCAAGGATGATGCACGGGTATTGTGTTTTTTTTGCATTTCTCTCCTTCTGAGCCAGTCTTCTGGTCCGCTCAGCTATTAGGCTCGGTTCACACTGCCGTTACCTGAAAGTGATGCGACCTACCCAGCGACTTTACCAGGCGACTTCGGTGGTACTTGAGTGTGAATTTGAAGCAACCTTGAAACAACTTCAGGGATTGCCTGGGTAATCTTCCTGTAATGTCGGATCCGAATAACATCAATTAATATAAGGATCCGACTTGGAGGTGACTTCCATTAAAGTCTATGGGCACAAGTCGGATAGAAGTTGCCATGAAGTAGTACAGGAACCTTTTCTAAAGCCGGAGCGACTTCAGTAGTGCTAATTAAGACAGCTCTTATTGACTAAAATGGGTTTTCATATGTCACACGACTTGGGGTCTCATACGTCGCATCCCAAGTCGTGGCAGTGTGAACAAAGCCTGAGTGAAAACAACTGGCATCCTATACGGCAGAGGTAGCAACCTGTAGATCGCGATCTCTCAGTAGATCGTGGACAGGTGACTGGTGGATCGTGGTCTGGGCTTGCTGATCCGCCATCCCAGAGCATCAAACAGAGTGCAATGCAGAGGGACTACTTTTAACCACTACAATACCAGGCACTTATACACCTTCCTGCCCAAGCCAATTTTGAGCTTTCAGCGCTGTCGCAATTTGAATGACAGTTGCGCGGTCATGCTACACTGTACCCAAACAAATTTTTTATCATTTTGTTCCCACAAATAGAGCTTTCTTTTGGTGGTATTTGATCACCTCTGCGATTTTTATTTTTTGCGCAACAAATAAAAAAAATAGCGAAAATGTTGAAAAAACATTTTTCTTTGTTTGTTATTTTTTTGTAAATAAGTACATTTTTTTTTTCATTGACGGGCACTGATATGGCTGCACTGACGGGCACTGATATGGCTGCACTGACGGGCACTGATATGGCTGCACTGACGGACACTGATATGGCTGCACTGACGGACACTGATATGGCTGCACTGACGGACACTGATATGGCTGCACTGACGGGCACTGATATGGCTGCACTGACGGGCACTGATATGGCTGCACTGACGGGCACTGATATGGCTGCACTGACGGGCACTGATATGGCTGCACTGATGGGCACTGATGGGCACCGATGAGGTGGCACCAATGAGGTGGCACTGATGATGGGAACTGATAGGCGGCACTGATGATAGGAACTCATAGGCGGCACTGATAGGCGGCACTGGTATGCGGCACTGATGGGCACTCATAGGCGGCACTGATAGGTGGCACGGACGGGCGCTGATAGGTGGACACTGATAGGTGGCACTGATAGACACTGGTGGGTGGCACTGATGACACTGGTGGGTGGAATTGCTGGGCATCACAGATGTTTTTGTGCCATGATGGTGCCAATCAGTGCCCATTTGTGGGCACTGATTGGCATATGTTGTGATACATTTTTACATGTGGATGGCCATGGGGGACTTGCCTGGCCATCCACATGTAAGGTGCTTCCCTGGTGGTCCTGGGCGGCATCCTGGTGGTCTAGTGTGGGCATCCGAGGAGGGGCTGCGCTGATAAACAATCAGCGCAAACCCCCCGTCAGAAGAGCCGCCGATCGGCTCTCCTCTACTCGCGTCTTTCAGACGCGAGTGAGGAAGAGCCGATCAACGGCTCTTCCTGTTTACATCGTGATCAGCCGTGATTGGACACGGCTGATCACATGGTAAAAAGCCTCCGCCGGAGGCTCTTTACCGGGATCGGTGTTGCGGTGTGTCAGACGCCCAGACAGGATAACTGAACCACCACCCAGCCGTCATTCTGCTATAGGCCGGGTGGGAAGTGGTTAAAGTTGGAGCTGTAGTAGGGAGAAAAAGCCACATGTGCCTCCTCTGTAGTGCCGGCTCCTGTCCCATGCGAAGTAATACCAACTTTACTCCACCTCTTATCCCGGCTGGCGGTCTCCAGAGTGGTGCCAGCAGCAGGAAAGAAGAGATCTAGTTTAGGGCTGCTTTCACACTGATGCGTTGCAGTTTACCCACACCACTTGTGCAGTCAGTGTACCTGCAGCTTTTCTGTGGGTTTGCAGGCGTTTTGGTGCCCAACACCTGCAGGATATGATAGAAGTCTATGGCAAAGCACAGCTAACCCAGGAAAGTTGCGGATGAACTGCGCTTCACTCGCGGTGCAGGTAAACCGCAACACATCAGGGTGAAAGCAGCCTTATAGGGGGCTCAGAACAGTAAGGCTTCATTTACCTTTGCAGTTTGGGGGTTGGTTGCCTCCTCACCACCAGATTATAAACCATGATTCCCGTGCAATGCACGTGATTGTGACACGGTAGTACGGTAATTAGAGGTTTAAAACAGGTGTGAGGAGGCAAGACTGTGCCTGATGATTATTGACTTCTCCCATGTGGTTCAGGTAGATCTCCACCTCTTTAAATTGGAGTTCCACCCAAAATTTCAACTTCCGCTTATACGCTTCCTTCCCTCCGCTGCCACATTTGGCACTTTTCAGGGGGGAGGGGGGACCTATTTTTGACAGGTCCCCTTCCCGGAAGTTCGGCCCCCCTCCTATTTCCCCCGCCACCGGGCCAATTAGAAAGCGCAGCGTGCTTCGCATATGTGCAGTAGGGATCCAGCTGTGAAGCTGAAAGGCTCTGCCAGGTTCCCTTACCAGGAATGGCGGCTGCAGCACCCGGGAGTCGATCCGAAGATGGGCTGGGGTGCCGACATCGTGGGCTCCCAGGACAGGTAAGTGCCGTAATATTAAAAGTCAGCAGCTAAAGTATTTGTAGCTGGTGTCTTTTTTTTTTTTCACCCAGGTTGGACCTCCTCTTTAAGGTTATTTACCTCTACTATACGGCCTACCCTGTTATCTCAATGGTTGTTCTGTACAGGCTCATATACAAATAACCACTAGAGGGAGAATCTACAAATCTGCATATGAGGCAAAACACAAGCATTATGTACTAAAACATTTAAAGCAATGAAAGTCACTTTTAATACACAGGTTACTTCTGGTCTGTCACAAACATTACACACTCCATGTGAAGGTACATAATATTTTCTGTACACCAAAGCAGCTTCTCATGTAGGCAATGCACACATAAGAACTCCAGATGTCATCGCGACAGGAAGGGGGCATGCAAGGCCAAACGAGGACGGTAATTTGTGAGAAAAATGTAAACTATGTAAAATGTAATTTCATACGTAACCGAAGGATAACTACACTTGATTTACTACGCGCTGAATTCCGTCCATCATAACGGCGATGTCTGCGGCAGAGCAGATGACATTACGGATCGGGTTGCAGACAGGCTTCGATTTGCTGCACAAACCTGAGAATCATATATTTTTCTCCCCACTTCCCCTAATACAAGGTAATGGCTCCTGACATGGGGCAGATTTGACAGCAGCATCCATCAAACTCTACAGTCATCAGTGTGAAGCAAAGTGGAAACAAATTCCTTCTCAAGTTCAGACTGAAAGTCTACTGCTCAATATGGTAAAATGTATATAAATCAGGATGGGGGAAATCCAGGCCTGAGCCCGGAGATGTCAGCTCCTCTTTAGGCCTCATGCCCACTGGCGTTTTTACAGCTGCGTTTTTGAGCGTTTTTTACAGCTTAAAAACGCCTGTCCATGTTATTGTAAATATTTTTTTTTTTTTTTTTTTTTGAAAAAAAAAAAAAAAAACGTCGGAGCTAAAAACGCGACCGCGCGTTAGTGCGCGTTAGTGCGCGTTAGTGCGCGTTTTTTGACGCTCGCGTTTTTTCCTGCCTAGTACTGACGCTGAGGAACGCACTGGCCCTGGGTTTTTTTTACAGCTTACAAACGCCTATGCTCTTTACAGCTCAAAAACGCCTAGGTGGGCATGAAGCTATAGACTAACATGGACAGGCGTTTTTAAGCTGTAAAAAACGCTCAAAAACGCGGCTGAAAAAACGCCCGTGGGCATGAGGCCTAATAGTTGCACTATAGTTCTGTATTATCAAGCTGAGAACCCAAATCCTAAGCATCAATCTTACAAGAGGTCTGTGCCGTCACTTTGTATTCGTAACGTGATGTTGTACAGGAAATGTTTGGTGAAACCATGAACCTCTGTTGTGAAATGGTGGTTCCCGTTGGTGGGCTAACCAAGAATTGTATCTTGTGCGGAACATGAAGGATATCTAAACCTAAGAACAAAAATGTAATATATTGCAGCCTACTAGTCCTTAGATCTGATGGCAGCATTTGTTTTCTTTTTAAAAGTGTTACTAAACCTACAACAGTAAAAACAGGTTGTATATGCAGTAAAGTATGCTTGTTATACTCACTGTGGAACCTAAGGGGTTATACACGTGCACTATGTAAAAAGGCTGTTTGATCCTGTCTTCTCTGACCCTCCCCTCCTTCCACTGTCCCCTGATAATTTCCTGATAACACTGAGTCTATAGAGTCAGGCTGCACATGCTCAGTTTGGTGTGTATTGCTAGAAAGGTTTTTTTTTTTTCCTTGTGAGAGGGCATGTGATTGGCACAGGGCCAATCAGCACTGTCGAGACAGAGGGTCAGGGGCCAGCAGGCTCATAGGACAGTCAGAAAACTCCATCTACAAGCTTTAACCAGTGCTTGGCTGGACACTGATAGAAGTCACAAGACCGCTATATACTGCTGAGGAGAAAGGGTATTTAGCAGTTTATATTTACTAAAACTATTGCATTTCCATGTTCTGTGTACTGTGGGATACCAGATATAGTGAATGCAGGGTCCTGGGTTTAGTAACACATTAAAGGGGTTGTAAAGGTACATCATGTTTTTTCACCTTAATGCATTCTATGCATTAAGTTGAAAAAACATCAGAGGATTAGCGCCCCCCCCATTCCCCGTTTACTTACCTGACCCCTCGAAAGTCCCGCGCCGTAAATGCGCTGGCTTCTCGGCTCATTCATTGGTTGATTGATAGCAGAGCAGCCATTGGCTCGCGCTGCTGTCGATCACATCCAATGACGCGGCGCGCGGGGGGCGGGCCGAGTGATACAGTGAGCCGCTATAGCCGCCGGCTGTATAACGGGTGCGCGCCCGCAAGAACTAACCCCCATAGGAGAGAGCTCGCATGAAGGGGGTTAGTTCTTGCAGGGAGGAGCCGAGACAGCTGCCGAGGGACCCCAGAAGACCAGGTTCAGGGCCACTCTGTGCAAAACAAGCTGCACAGTGGAGGTAAGTATAACATGATTGTTATTTAAAAAAGAAAAAAAAAAAGGAGAGAAATGCATTGATTTACACATCCATACTAAGAGCGTGGATGGAGGAATTTCTCCTACTGGCTCTTGTATTCTGACAGCCAGCCCCTGTGGCTGTCAGAATATCTCAACAGTGGCTGCATCGTCTGCATTCAGTTAATGTTCAGCAAATATTATTCAGCACATCTCCTCTGAATTTCAGAACGATGGGCGTCAGGCAGGAGGGTGCCAATAGGGCCACCCACGGGAATGATCAATGATTATCACCATCCCCAGTAGAGTGTTGTGCTTTAATTGGTAGTGACTGGGAAATGCTCAAGACTGAGGGCATGATGTGGCTGTCAGGATATCTGAACAGTGGCTGCATCTATTGGATTCAGCTGCCGTTCGGCAGAACATTTTCAGCACATCTCCTTTGATTTTCAGATCAATGGATGTCAGAAAAAGAGAAATGTGTGTATGGTTACCATTAGAATGCCAGTCCCCGATGACGTCATCCCTTTGATGAAACTAGTTGGGCGTGGCTACAATGCTTTGCCATCACGCACGCTTGCTGACCGGCGGTTGAGTTTGGTGCAGCCACACAGCCTGTTGCTTTTTGGAAGAGAAATTATATCTGTTTTTATTGCTATATGCAAATTTTTTAAACCTATTGCCCAAGGATTTGCTTAGTGTGATTCCCTTGAAAGTTTTACTTGTTATTTTTTGAATAAATGTTTTTTGTGGGTTACACTATGGGCTTTTTATTTTTATTTTTCATCCTGCTGATGAACCATCCCTGACTGGATCACATTTGGCACTTTGGAGTTTCCCTTCATAAGGAGATGTAACACGCCCATTTGACCATACTACTTGATGGTCCATGGGATCCAGTAAGAGGCTTTAATACTTGGTGTCACCTGGTGGTGGAAGCACTACGAATTGTGATTGCGGTGACACTGGTGGAGCAAGTGAATTGTGGATGATTTGTTTCTTTTGGACTTTCTTGTTTCACATATATTTTTCCTTTTTAGCCCTTGTGAATGGGCTCTTATGGACACATGTGCTGCTTGCAGTTCTCCTTGCTGGAGAGGAAGCTGTACCCGAGAACCTGCAGTGCAAGGATCTCTTCCTGCTTTTGCTTCGTGGATTCTTTAGATCTATGCACTCAGAACCTCTTCTGCTGCTTCTTGATCCTAGAAGTCATCAAATCCCAATTATCATGGGGGAGGCTCTGACATGAGGAAGAAAAGCCTGGGTTCTATCAAAAAGGCAGCCTTCCCTCAGAGACATGGTGCAGAACAAGGCACAGCCAGTCAGTAACTAGGAAAAGATCAGCTGCAGGGAGTTCATAGATTAAGTCCTTTCACCTCTGGTTGAAGGTTTATATGGTTTTGATTTAGATGCTACAACCAAATACTATATCTGGATCTAAATATTAAACATGCACTTTTTGCTTCATACTTTTTTATATGTTTGCTACAAAAAGCCAAGCTTTGCCATCTATATATCTGTCAGCTGCCTACCAACAACTATCCCACTAGACAAGAATCGAGTTGGGACACTGACCAATACCAATGAATCCAGTGTTCCAGAGATCTACTCCACACATACAAAAAAGGAAACTACTTCTCAATTGTACCGAGTTTTGAACAATAACTTTTACAAAAACATTACTTTTTCTACTGAAAAAAACATAAATTTGTACGAGGTGTGACAATTTAATTCCCAGAATAGACTGTAAAAAAAAAAAAGGTTGTGCAGATGCACTGTTGTGGTGGTGAATCCCCTTTGTCAGGCCAGAGTTCCAGGCTGTTCCTTCAAACAGATACCCATGACCTTTTCAGAATTTCCAAGTAACAATGTTGGTTGACCAGTGTACCACGTTCTATGAACTCATTTAAATTATCACCTTGTGATTTAGAAAAAAAAAAACACCAGCATGAGCGTCTGTCCACATTTGCATCGGTCCTTTGGTGTTTTTTGGCTGCCCACTTTTTGCGTCATTGTGGACATCTTCCTGCCCCTCTTTACACCACCTCTGTCATTCAAGAACACGATTTCATGGAATGTTCACCATAAACCTACTGTAACAGGGCTAAAGTTTCACTCGCACTTTTGTAAATTTCCATACAAAATTTGATGTTAATCCGCTGCTCCAGATTCCGGTCACTCATTTTCCGCCAACAGCGTAATGCACACACTTGTTATTTCTTCTACCGTGTTTCCCCAAAAATAAGCCCTAACCCAAAAATAAGACCTAGCGTGATTATCAGGGAGGGCTGCAATATAAGCCCTACCCCGAAAATAAGCCCTAGTAAAGTTCATTAAAAAAAAGTTTAATCCGCTTTGTAAAACGACCACACTGGCATAAGGTGCAGTGTGTCCCCTCCTGCAAGTATCATACAAAATACCCCATCCACAGCTGCCGCTGACCCACTAAAGGTATTTTCCTATCCTCCCAGCTGACGTCTGTGGCTTCTCCCAGTTCAGTGCTCGGAGCGGGCAGACGTTAGCGGGGGTCTTGGCTTTTTCCTCTTCTCCTCCTGGCTGATGTCTCCGGCCCCTCCCTTTGCAGTGCTCAGAGTGGGCTGATGTCAGTGGGGATCTCGGGGCGGAGAAGAAGAGCTCAGGCAGGTCACATGAGCGCTCAGGGATGCTGTAAAAAAGGTACTTCTCATAAAACAGCCACAAAGGGAGACACACTGCAACCTACACCAGCACAACCCTCCCACAAAAAAAACCCCGTCATAATCCTAAACGTACTTTACTTTATTTGTTACCAATTTCCTTTCTTGTGAATTTTTGTTATAGACATTCTGTGCTCTCCAATAAGAAATGCTCCCGAGGAAGGGATCAATCCTGAAACGCGTCGGGCCTCACCTTGATCTTGGAGACTGCAATTATTTCAAACCACACTTCACAACTGTGCTTTGTATACTTGGACATTGTTTTTATTTGCCAGTCAATTACATGTTCACACATGATTGACTTCTTAAACTGTTTATAATAAATTTATATTTTCTACTAATTCCTTTGTAATTTCTATTAGTTGCCTGTAAAGTCCCACCCCTTTTTTCTACTTTAACCAAGATGTTTTTTTGGGGATTAAAATGAGGTCAAAATACTGATACTAATAAGACATGTCCTGAAAATAAGCCCTAGGGTCTTTTTTGTAGCCAAAATTAATATAAGACTGGTCCTATTTTTGGGGAAACACAGTACCACTCTGTAAAGACTGAGCCAACTGGCCTGCAAACCCGGGGGGGGGGGGTAAGTTAGAACACATCAGAGTACACTTGGATGCGAATAGCCAGCACAGAGCTATGCTATGGGCATTCTGGGAATTAAATTGTCACACCTTGTAAACAGTATGACCGTGCCAGGTAATATCAATGGATTCAGTCAATGTTGTGTCACAAATACACCGTCTTTAATTGTGCAAGGGAAAGCCAAACCTGCTTTTCCCCTGGCATAATTCACAATAACTAGTTGCATAATTATGAGTAATGGCTTGTTTCTGTTCTAGGCGAGGAAAGTCATTACAGTTTGCCACCCTCAGCATCTTTATTCAAGGTGTTTTTAATGATGCAGCAGGTTGTGTACTTATTAAAGCATTTATTTGGGCATAAACATGGCAATCAGAAACCCTTTCTCACAGGATGGGATGAAGGATAAGCCAAGTATCATACTTTTTTATGACTCAGACCCATCAGTGGAGAGAATTTATTATTATTACATTTACTTACAGTGAGGGAAAAAAGTATTTGATCCCCTGCTGATTTTGTAAGTTTGCCCACTGACAAAGAAATGATCAGTCTATATTTTTAACGGTCGGTTTACTTTAACAGTGAGGGACAGATTAACAAAAATATCCAGAAAAACACATTTCAAAAAAGTTATAAATTAATTTGCATTTTAATGAGTGAAATAAGTATTTGATCCCCTATCAATCATTAAGATTTCTGGCTCCCAGGTCTATACAGGTTACGAGCTGAGATTAGGAGCACTCCCGTTAAGGAAGTGCTCCTAATCTCAGCTTGTTACCAGTATAAAATACACCTGTCCGCAGAAGCAATCATTCAGATTCCAATCTCTCCACTATGGCCAAGACCAAAGAGCTGTCCAAGGATGTCGGGGACAAGATTGTAGACCTACACAAGGCTGGAATGGGCTAAAAGACCATCGCCAAGCAGCTTGGTGAGAGGGTGACAACAGTTGGTGCGATTATTTGCAAATGAAGAAACATAAAATAACTGTCAATCTCCCTCGGTCTGGGGCTCCATGGAAGATCTCACCTTGTGGAGTTTCAATGATCATGAGAACGGTGAGGAATCAGCCCAGAACTACACGGGAGAATCTTGTCGATGATCTCAAGGCAGCTGGGACCATAGTCACCAAGAAAACAATTGGTAACACACTACGCCGTGAAAGACTGAAATCCTGCAGCGCTTGCAAGGTCCCCCTGCTCAAGAAAGCACATGTACAGCCCGTCTGAAGTTTGCTAATGAACATCTGAATGATTCAGAGGAGAACTGGGTGAAAGTGTTGTGGTCAGATGAGACCAAAATCGAGCTCTTTGGCATCAACTCAACTCGCCGTGTTTGGAGGAAGAGAAATGCTGCCTATGACCCCAAGAACATCATCCCTACCTTCAAACATGGGGGTGGAAACATCATACTTTGGGGGTGTTTTTCTGCTAAGGGGACAGGACAACTTCATGGGGCCATGTACCGTCAAAATCTTGGGTGAGAACCTCCTTCCCTCAGCCAGGGCATTGAAAATGGGTTGTGGATGGGTATTCCAGCATGCCAATGACCCAAAACACATGGCCAAGGCAACAAAGCAGTGGCTCAAGAAGAAGCACATTAAGGTCCTGGAGTGGCCTAGCCAGTCCCCAGACCTTAACGCCATAGAAAATATGTGGAGGGAGCTGAAGGTTCGCGTTTCCAAACTTCAGCCTCGAAACCTTAATGACTTGGAGAGGATCTGCAAAGAGGAGTGGGACAAAATCCCTCCTGAGATGTGTGCAAACCCGGTAGCCAACTACAAGAAACGTCTGACCTCTGTGATTGCCAACAAGCGTTTTGCCACCAAGTACTAAGTCATGTTTTGCGAATTGGACAAATACTTATTTCACTCATTAAAATGCAAATCTATTTATAACTTTTTTGAAATGCGTTTTTCTGGATATTTTTGTTGTTATTCTGTCTCTCACTGTTAAAATAAACCTACCATTAAAATTATAGACTGATCATTTCTTTGTCAGTGGACAAACATACAAAATGAACAGGGGATCAAATACTTTTTTCCCTCACTGTACACATACTAGGGCCAATTTAGACAGGAACCAAATAACCTACCAGCATGTCTTTCGGAGTGTGGGAGGAAACCGGAGTACCCGAATGGAACCCACACAGGCACAGGGAGAACGTGCAAACTGCAAGCAGGTAGTGTCGTGGTTTGGATTTAAACCGACGACCCCAGTGCTGCTAGGTGGAAGATGAAAGATTTGAAGATTCTCCTGCATCTCAGTGATTGTTGAGCCATGTGGTCCCCAAGAACAGTAGGTTTTCTCACACAAGGTCAATGCTGTTGCTTCTGCAGTTGCATTTTGTTTAAGGAAGAGTTTAGATCTAAATAGC
Organism: Rana muscosa; assembly: GCA_029206835.1. Taxonomy (NCBI): domain Eukaryota; kingdom Metazoa; phylum Chordata; class Amphibia; order Anura; family Ranidae; genus Rana; species Rana muscosa. Next base: position 1,049,040,350 of record CM055117.1, read on the forward strand.
ACTTTCTGGAGTTCTCCTTTAGCCCACGTTCACATCGGGCTGTTTTGACACGCGATTTGACATGTCAAATGGCCGCTTATTGCTGGCTACGGCGCTGTCCGAATCGGTGCAGCGCAGACTTTCCGGCACGGCACTAATTCCCAAAAGTAGGAATTGAGAACGTCTGCTTCATGACGAAACACGTATGGGAGGACGCGCAGTGACATCACCACGCTGAACTGAGGCGTAAGGGCTCCTGTTATGCCGACCGGCACATCTATATTTGCTGTTTTTATCGTTCATGTTTGTGGAGAAACCCGGGTCTGTGAGCTTCCGTCCCATATGAGGAATATCCTTCCCGGAACCAAAGGCCGTGGATGGGTTATAGCCGACTGCTTTATTACGCAAGCCTTCTGGTAAGTGGCTTTGTTATTCGGTGGTGGATTTCACATATGTTTTAAGAAGTCACTGTGGTGCCGTCTCTTTTCAATATAAGAACTGTGATATACCTACAGACTATTACCCGGCGCCAGACTGAGTGGGCTATCTTTTTGTCATATAAGGATTTGCTCAAATAATCAAATTTATTGGATTTTTATTTTTTAATTTAATTTAATTTTTTTTAAATTAATTTTTATGGTTGGCGCAGTTTTTTTATTTTCCAATCATGCTCTTGGTGTCATCTCACTTATAGCTGCTGCCTATATTTAGTAACAATTTCCCCTGGTAGCGCAGTTTATTCTTCCTAATTCCCAAAAGTAGTTCCTGCACTACTTATGGTGAATTTGAGGGTGATTAGAAGAGACATCTCTGCATGAACCCACACAGATGTCTGTTAAATCGCCCCCCAAAGTCAGACTGAAATGGCGATTTTAAACTGGCCCTCAGTGTGAACGTGGGCTTTAAGCTGTACCTCCTTACAGTCCTAGAATGTTGGAAAGTGCTGGTACAGTAACTAAAGCAAATAAAGATGCAGTTAACTACGTGTGTATATACTATATATATGGTGTATGTAAAATAAAACAGTAAAGTGTTGCTAAGTAGCAAAACACAACGTGTCTATGAATTTCCCATTCTAATAACTGCATGTATGGCATATACGGAAAGCTGTGGGAGAGACCTGGAACTTGTCACTTGCACACCATTCTGTGAGCTGAGCACACCAGATGGAAACACAGAAATCCCATAGATTAGTATGGACGCTCTCTGGAGTCTGCTTAAAACTTGAACTCGTTTTGGACACAAAACAAGAGCTGTGAAAATGCGATGGCTTGGATTATATGCAGCGGCACCCATGTTTCACACCACCCCTGTGTGCGGATTTTCCTCCTCCAGTCCTGTAACATTGCAGCTCTGTAAACCTGCTCAGCATATTTTATAAGCCAAATGCACAGAGCTGCGAGGTGTCTGGAATTTCAAATTGTAGTTTCAGGTGTTCGGAAGAGAAAATAAACTTGTTCTTTTAACCACTTGACCTCCGTAAGATTTACTCCCCCCCCCCCCCCCTTCATGACCAGGCCATTTTTTTTGCAAAACAGCACTGCATTACTTTACTTTTGCACTATAAAAGAAAAAAATACTGACAATTTAGAAAAGAAAAAAACATTTTTTACTTTCTGCTATAAAACATACCAAAAAAAAAAAAAAGTCTTAATAGATTTAGGCCATGGGTGTTCAACCTATGGCCCTCCAGCTGTTGCAGAACTGCAAGTCCCATGATGCATTGCAAGGCTGACAGTTACAAGCATGACTTCCAAAGGCTGAGGCATGATGGGACTTGTAGTTCTGCAGCAGCTGGAGGGCCACAGGTTGAGCACCCATGATTTAGGCCAATATGTATTCTACTATGTATTTTTGGTTAAAAAAAAATCCCAATAAGCGTTTATTGATTGGTTTGCGCAAAAGTTATGGCGTCTACAAACTATGGTATATTTTTATTCTTTTAATTTTACTAGTAATGGCGGCAATCAGTGACTTATAGCGGGACTGCCATATTGAGACAGACACTCTGACACTAAGCCCAGGTTCACACTGGGCTGCGGGAATAAAGCCGTGCGAGTTCAGCTGAACTTGCATAATTTCACTCCCGCATGGCAGTCCCGATTTCGGCCGCGATTTCATAGACATCTGTGCAGGTTTCTGTAAATGTAATGTAAATCGCAAAAAGTTGTACAGAAACGACTTTTTGAAATCGGTGCAGCGCCGCGGATGCGGCGTCGCACCAATTAGGACGGTGCCAATGCCGGCAAATGCCGCCGATTTGACATGTCAAATCGTACCAATGTGAACCAGGGCTAACTGACACTTTTTGGGGACCAGTGACACTAATACAGAGATCAGTGCTAAAAAAACATGCACTGTCATAGTACTAATGACAATGGCTGGGAAGGGATTAACATCAGGGGCGATCAAAGGGTTAACAGTGTTCCTAGCCAGTGTTTTACTATACTGTGTGAGGTGCTTTTACTATACTCCTGTCAGAATGCCGATCTGCCTTGTCTACATAAGCATATCGCAGTTCTGTCTCTCTGCCTAACGATCAGCGGGTGCCGGCAGGCATTGGGTATCATGCACCTGCCAATTGGCTTCCCTTATGTGTAATCACAGTGGAAGCGAACCGCCGGTGGCACGCATGTGCGCCCCGTACCCAGAAGTGTCGAATCATGAATATATATGTGATCCGGAGCACAGGTGCCACCCTGTAGCAGTAAAATTGCTATAGGGCGGACCTTAGGTGTTAAAAAGGTAACATATTTTTTGCTAGTACTAGTGGTACAACGGATCGGTGGTGATCCGTGATCCGAATGGGTCACCCTGTTCGGATCGGAACACCACGCGATCCGCGGAGCGCTCCGGAGCCTCGGCCATAGGAAAGGCTGCGGCTTCGGCCTAGCGCTGGAGAGGCGGCCATCTTTGTACACCCGGCGGCGGCCGCTGTAGTGACGTTTTGCCGCCGCCATATTGCTCCACCCCACACTCCTCACTCTCATTACTGTGCAGAAGGGGCCAAGCGGACATCTTGTTACATCCAACGGAGTTTTAGATTTCAGGTATTTTATATGCTTAAATACATTATTTGGAAATCCAACGGACTGTTTCCATGTTAAATTTTAAAAGCAGCAGCAAACCTTACTTGCTTGCTAATGTGATGGAACACCTCTGATTTTAACATTTAGTTAAATGTGAAAATCAGAGGTGTTCTAACACATTAGCAACCATGTAAGGTCAGCAGGTTTTCTGCTGCTTTTAAAATTTAACATGTAAACAGTCTGTTGGATTTACAAATACTGTAGCTCTGTTTTGTGTTGAAAATAACTGAAATCGAAAACTCCGGTAGGTGTAACATTATTTTTATTTATTTTTTCTTTCTTTTTTTTCTTTTTGCTGATCCGAAAATGATCCGATCCGTGGCTCTGATCCGAGGATCGATCCGATTTGTGAGTTTTTTGATCCGTTGCACCCCTAGCTAGTACACTTACTATTATTGCAGTTCTGTCTTTTGCATGTAGTATTTCATACACAAAGTTAAGGTGGAACTAAATTAACCACTTGCCGACCAGCCGCCGCAGTTTTACTGTGCATGGCACGGCTGGGCGAAATGACGTTATGGTACGTTGCTTCGCTCTGTGGCCACTAGGGGCGCGTGCTGCCGGAGCGAGTCAAAAGTGTCCGATCTGTCCGCCATAATGTCGTAGTCCTACTAAAAATCGCAGATCGCCGCCAATACTAGTAAAAAAATAATAATAATAAAAATGCCATAATTCTATACCCTATTTTGTAGACGCTATAACGTTTGCGCAAACCAATCAATATACGCTTATTGCATTTTTTTTTTAAACAAACAGACAGCCCGTGTGAAAAAACTAGCCTAACAGGCAGTGGCGGTTGGTGTTTTTTTTTGGGGGGGGGGGCAGAAAACAACCAAACCCCCCCCCTGAGCGACACCCCCCGCTGTTTGCCGGTTGGTACGGCACTGGCGGGTGGCAGGCAGCGTGGTGCAGCGGCTTGGCTCCGAGTCCTCTCCTGCATGGTGGCTTCCAGCTCCTCACCTCCTCCTCCTAGGTGTCCGATAGGATCACCTGTCCTTTCAGCCAATCGGGTGACCGGTGTCCATACCCGCTTTCTGATAGGTCGGGAGGAGGATCAGTGTTACAACAGCAAATATTGATTCGCTGTTGTAACACACCTGGGTGGGCTCGGAGCCCACTCTCTGCGACCCTATATTGAAGCCTATTAGATCCTCTGGCTCTAATCGGTTCTTCAAAAAAAACAGCCCCCCCGCATTGGAATCCATACGCCAGGGGCCGGATGCATGGATAGGGGAGGTGGCGATGGACGGGGGGGTTGGCGCCCGTGTGCCCTTAATGAACAGGGTTAATAAAGCAGGGTTAATAAAAAATATATAGGGAGGTTCAGGGAAGGTGGTGAGAAAAACGCATTTCAATAAAATGCATCCTGAATATAGTTTATAGAAGGACCAGACAACGTTTGAATTGATAAAACACTCTGCAGTATGAAGCCATAGGTGTTTCTGGAGAAGAAACTGTACAGGAAATAAGCTCTCTGCTATCATCTCTGAAGCTTTTGTTCCTAAATCAATGGAGGAAACAGAATCTGTGGAGCTCAATTGCTTTCCCAGCATCCGACCTGTAATATCAGCCGAGTCTGGTAAGAGCTCAGAGCCGTTCGCGTAATAAGCTATATTGTTATGGGCGGCGAGGCCGCAGAAAGCTTCTCAGGGCACATGGGGGACACAGCCACTTCACAATACCACCGGCTATGTATTGTCCGGGGGGGGGGGGGGGGCTGAGAATGAGACGCTGTTTCTTCCTTCTATTATCCAGCTTTTCTAGGATGACAGGACCATGATAAACAGTCAGGTCACATCAATTCCTGTCCGGGACAAAGGGCTTCTCTGATTGACACTCGGAAACTACACAAAGGGAGGAGATTCAATTTTTCTTCCTCTGGGGATGGCTTTTGATAAAGGCGCCTGAAATTTTAGACTTTAAAAGCATCTCCCATGACTGCCGGGCTCACCTTGCAGGTAAATACCTTCCTGCTTCTCTACAAGGCACGCACGTGAAACTGGATCTTCAGTGCTGGAAGCTCAGGATGGTGGAGAGAAATGTTTTCAGCTGGAGCCGTGTCACTGCTGTCCTCTGTGACTGTACTTTCACCAGCCTGCATGTGCACCGAGATCCTATCTCCCCATAATATTTATACTAACGTGGGAAATTCTCTAGGATAACAACTTTTCCTGGACTGGTGAAAACAGGCTTCTCATATTCTGTAAAGTTCATGTAAGCAAGAAAAATTATAGCCAAGCTTCCGGGAGAAATAAAAAAAAACAGCACTACAAGGATTAAATGCTTGTTTTTGTCTAGGGAAACCCGAAACAATAACTTTTACTTACCTAATCCACCGCTCCCCCCAGTAGCCAGCGCTCAAATCTTCTCTCCATTCTGTGGATGGTCCCCTCAGCTCCCTCACGTACAATGCAGAGAAATTGGTCCTGCATTGTACTTGATGACATCCCAGTGCCTGTGACTGCCAGAGCATCAGGGAGAAGAGGATGTGGCTGCTGGTCCTACAGCATGGGGGAAGCCTGCAGGAGAGCGGGACCAGTATGGGCTCATTTACACTAGGAACTGCATGTGAATCGCACAGGAATGCTGTGCGGTTCCTATGCAGTGTGATTTCAGTCCAATCATTTTGAATGGGCTAAAATCGCATGGCACCAAATGTAGTGTATGCACTACTTTTTGAAACACGCGGCAACAGCATTGCATGGTACTTTTGTGCCGTGCAATCCGGTGCAGGCCAGTGTGGGCAAACGCACTGTGTTTGTGACCTGCATTTGGGGTGTCGTTAACTTTGCACTGACCCCCCGCAGCAGATCACAAGGGCAGTGCGATTAGAATTGCAGTGTGGGAAGCCCAATGGGAACGCGGCTTTCCCACACTGCATTCTAGGGTGAACAGGCCCTAAAAGTCCTTGTTCTGGGCATAAGCCAGCATAGTACAAAGAATGCGAACTTTAGAGGGTTATTATTACAGTATTTATTGGCATATAACGCACCTTAATTTTAGGAGGGAAGTTTCAGGAAAATAAACTTCAATAAATAGAGGACTTTGAAGCTAAATAAGGGTCAGTGCCTATCAATGCAGCCTTACCAGTGCCCATCTGCAGCCTCACCATTGCCCATCAATGCAGCCTTACCAGTGCCTATCTGCAGCCTCACCATTGCCCATCAATGCAGCCTTATCTGTGCCCATCTGCAGCCTCGCCATTGCCTATTAATGCTGCCTGATCAGTGCCCATCTGCAGCCTCACCATTGCCCATCAATGCAGCCTTATCATTGCCCACCTGGTGCCCCACCCTAGCCCATCAATCCAGTCTGATCAGTGCCCATCTGCAGAATCACCCTTGCAGCCTGATCAGTGCCCATCTGCAGCCTCACCATTGCCCATCAATGCAGCCTGCTCAGTGCCCATCTGTAGCCTCACCATTGCCCATCAATGCAGCCTGATCAGTGCCCATCTGTAGCCTCACTATTGGGCATCAATGCAGCCTGATCAGTGCCCAACAATGCAGCCCAATCAGTGCCCATCTGTATCCTCACCATTGCCCATCAATGCCGCCCAATCAGTGCCCATCTGCAGCCTCACCATTGCCCATCAATGCAGCCTGATCAGTGTCCATCTGTAGCCTCACCATTGCCCATCAATGCAGCCTGATCAGTGCCCATCTGTAGCCTCACTATTGCCCATCAATGCAGCCTGATCAGTGCCCAACAATGCAGGCCAATCAGTGCCCATCTGTATCCTCACCATTGCCCATCAATGCCGCCCGATCAGTGCCCATCTGCAGCCTTGCCATTGCCCTTCATTGCAGCCTGATCAGTGCCTATCTGCAGCCTCACCATTGCCCATCAATAGTTGTGGGGGATGGGCTGATGGAGAAAATAAACGTACAGTTGTTAGATGGGCTAGAATAGGCCTCTCTGAAATGAAGGGTTGTCTAAAAGTGAATAGAGCAGTAGATATCTGCATATATTGGGATAGGGAATTCCAGGAGAGGGGAGAGACTCAGGAGAAGTCCTGGAGGCGAGCATGGGAGGAGGTGACAATGGAGCTAGAGAGCAGAAGGTCTTGGGAGGAATCAAGAGAATGATCTGGTTGAGAGTGTTCGTTTCTTTGAAACTTCAACAAAAATTGCAAAGTTCAGCAAAATTTCACTATTTTGGCAAAATGCACTGAAATTGGTCAGGATGGTTCTTGGTGGTTTTTAAAGGTGCAACTGGCTTTAAAGTGGTATTAACCCCAAAAGCAATCATTTAACATATTACAGCTTACCAATTCATAGGTATGATGGCTACATTCGTTTTTTTTAGCCTTTCTTTCTCTTATTTTAAACTGGTGATATGGCCAGTAAGTCTGGTGTTTTTAAACAGAACAAGCTCTCCTGCGAATGGATCAGTTACAGGGACGAGCCAAACCATTTAAATTCGACATGGGTATTAACCCAAAAGGGAAAAAAAAAAGATACTGCCTTTAAAGTGTTAGATTAAGTTTGGCATCAATTTGTTAATGTATTTAAATCTGCTAGTACAACCCCAATTCCTAAAAAATTGGGACGCTGTGTAAAATCTACATACAAACAGAATGAAATGATTTTTAAATTCCATGAACCCATATTTTATTCTCAAAAGAAAAAAATATCAAAGGTTTAAACTGAGAAAATGTACAATTTTAAGAAAAAAATAAGGTGATTTTGAAATTGATGGCAGCAACACATCTCAAAAAAAGTTGTGAGAGGGAAACAAAAAGCTGGCAAAATACATCCCCGATTCCAAAAAAAAGTTGCGACAGGACCATGTTTACCACGATGTAGCATCCCTTCTTCTATTACCAACACTCTGTAAATGACTGGGAGCTGAGGAGACCAGAGTCTGGAATTTTGGGAGAGGAGTGTTGTCCCATTCTTGCCAGATATAGGATTCTGACTGCTCAGCAGTCCTGGGTCTTTTTTGTTGTACTTTTCATTCCACGATGCACCAAATATTTTCAATTTACTGTCAGTGGTAAATGGTTTGCCCTTAACACTCTTAAGCCCCGTTCACACAGGGGCGGCACGACTTTGGGGGCGACTCGTGCAGGCAATCTCAAGACGACTTGAGAGGCGATTTGCAAAATGACTTCTGTATAGAAGTCAATGCAGGTCGCCACGAGTCGCCCCCCAAAGAAGTACAGGAACCTTTTTCTAAGTCGGAGCGACTCGAGTCGCTCCTATTAGAGCGGTTCCATTGAACAGCGCGGGACGCGACTCGTCAGGCGACCGAGTCGCCTGACGAGTCGCCCCTATGTGAACCAGGCTTTAACTGATACAATTGGAGGAGAGCTTGTTCTATTGAAAGACAACAGACTTACTGGCTGGATCACCAGATGAAAATAAAAGAAAGAAAGACAAAAAAAGAAAATCGGGGTTGACTTACTAAAACTAGATGCAAAAATCTGATGCAGCTCTGCATAGAAATGAATCAACTTCAGTTTTTTGGTTTTCTTTTTCTTTTTTTTTTTTTAAAAGCTGAAGTTAGAAGCGGATTGGCTTCCTACCATGCACAGCTGCATCAGATTTTGCACTCTCCAGATTTAGTTAATTAACCCTGATGTCTCCTATGTTCAATATAAAACACACACACATTATTACTCCAGAGAGAATACAGAGGGAGCAATTTTCAGGGTGACACCAGGCTAGGAAAGAAGAGAAAGTCTCCACAATGGAGGCAGGAAGTTTTTTTTCTAACAGGGACACAGATAGAAATATTCTGACAGATTATAACATCTCCCCCCCTAATCTGAACTAAAACTACAAAGCATTGGATGGAGTTACACTTTAAAGGGATTGTAAAGCTTCTAATATTTTTTAAATAAAATAACATACATGTTATATTTTTCTGCTCTGTGTAATGGTTTTTGCACAGAGCAGTTTCGAAATTTTCTGCTCCTCCGAGATTTTCCGCGGCCGTTTCTGGCTCCTTCCCCCCACGAGTGTCCCCATATAAAGCCACTTTCTATGGAGGTACTCGTGCGGATTCACTCCTGACCCACCTTGTCTACATCTATTGACACAGACAGTGCAGCTCGGACCTGTCTCTTATTATAGAATTAGATTGACAGCAGTGGGAGCCAATGACTTAATTTTGGGTTTAGGTAAGAATAAGGGAGGGCTGGGAGGGGATCCTCGGACACAGGAGGTTTTGAATTAAAGGAGCACTAAAGCTTCCCTTTTTTTTGCCCAAAAATAACAAACATGTTATACTTACCTCCACTGTGCAGCTCGTTTTGCACACAGTGGCCCCGATCCTGGTCTTCTGGGGTCCCTCGGCAGCTGTCTTGGCTCCTCCCCGCAAGGACTCCACACCATAATGCGAGTGAGCTCGCATGGTGTGGAGTGATTGCGGGCGCGCTCCTGTGATACAGCGGCGGCCATAGCCGCCGACTGTATCACTCGGCCCCGCCCCCCGCGCGCCGCGTCATTGGATGTGATTGACAGCAGCACCAGCCAATGGCTGCGCTGCTTTCAATCCATCCAGTGTAGCCAATCGGCGGCCAGGCTGAAAAACGAAGAGGATGACGGGGACGAGCGTGGGACTTACGAGGGGCCAGGTAAGTAAAACGGGGGCTCGGGGGGGGGGGCGGTATTGTCGAATGTTTTTTCACCTTAATGCATAGGATGCATTAAGGTGAAAAAACATGTAACTTTACTACCCCTTTAAGGTTAGAAAAAAAAAAAAAAAGCATTTGGGCTTTAGAACCACTTTAACCACTTAACGACCGCCCACTGTATATATACGTCGGCAAAATGGCACGGACAGGCACAATCACGTACCTGTACGTGACTGCGTTCGTATGGGTGTGGGGTCCAATTGGACCCCCCTCCGGTATAGTGGACAGTCGGGATCGCTCTGGGAGCGATCCGTGATGAGGGGGCGGCCATTGGTTTCTGGCCACCCCCTCACGATCGCTCCCAGCGAATCAAATGCTTCCTAATGTAATGTAAACACAGGCAGAGAGGAAGCAGCAGGAAGTGATGTCATCTCTCCTGCGGCGCTCACATATACCGGAGCGCCGTCGAGAGAAGACATCAAGTAAGTGCACAAGCAGTACACTGACACCAGGACACATAGGTACACAATCGCCCCCCCCCCCCTGTCACCCCCAGCCACAGTGTCACCGATTGCAGTGATCATTTATTTACTGATCACTGCAGTGACATTTGTAACTGTAAAAGTGTCAGGGCAGTTAGTGTTATGTCCCTTAGGTCCAGGGTAGCCTCCTAACCCCCCCCCCCTCCCTAATAAAGGTTTAACCCCTTGATCGCCCCCCAGGTAACCCTTTCAGCCCCTAGCACCACTGTCACTAATCGATCGTTTTTCTGATCAGTGTATTAGTGTCGGTGATGCGCTAGGTAGTCAGTTATTTTTTTATGTTCGCCGTCAGGTTTTTATAACGCAAGAGTATATAGTAAATATCTCCTAAACCGTGGAGGTTTAGGAGATATTTCCAGTACCTACAGGTAAGTCTTATTATAGGCTTACCTGTAGGTAAAAGTGGTGTGTAAGGGTTTACAAGTCTAAATTGGCCATAGTAGATGTATGCATGTCTGTTAGGGACTCATTGAGGGCAGGGAGTGATGTGAATGTACAGTTTGAAAATTGCTATGTAAACATTCGGCTCTATATAAATACCTGAAATAGATAATACATAAGAAGTGATTTTTATTTTATTTCCACAACAGTTTTAATGCTGATCCATTAAGAGCCTTGATCCGTGGCCCAGATACAGAGTGCGGGCTGCTTCATCGTATTAGATTAGGGATTTCATCTGGAGGTAGAAATACTTCAGTGGCAATGATGTGTAACACTGACCTTGGCTGTTGGGAAACATGGAAAGGAATAGGAGGCCCCTGCAGCAGTAAATGGCAGCACTGCTACCTCTGTACATACATGGGGGGGCTCGGGGGAAATATAAGGAAGTCGTTTTTTAAGAAGCATAAGAAGAATTTACTGAATGGCCGTCTCCGTATAGAGGTGAAGGGGTATGAAAGACTGCTTGGTGAAAATGGAATGATAGAAATGAAAACTGAAAATAGTCATAGGAGGTTTGAGATAAACAGGAAAGAGGAAACCTGGAATGTACTATGGAATGTATTCTACATATTGCTGCAAGTTCATGTTTGTTTCTTTAAACTAGATTTATTATATGTGTACGCAACGTTTAACATTGCCACAGACATGGGAGGAATAAATGGCGTGACTTTGCTGTTCGCCGTTCCTTCAGAGCACATGCCCCGATGACGTCACTGGCGGCGTATACAGTAAATATCTCCTAAACGATGCAAGTTTAGAAGATATTTACAGTACCTATAGGTAAACCTATAATGAGGCTTACCTATAGGTACAAACAATACAGGGAGGTTTACTTCCTCTTTAACATATACAGTTGTAGCGCCCTGCCCCCGATGATTGGGGCGCTATTGTAAATTTAGGTAGGTGTCCGAGCCAATAGTTGGGCTTAGACTTGTGTAATTATATTCAAATTGCCTCTGTCCGGGTTATGGTGGTGCCTGATAGCATTTTTCTCTGTTGTCTGAAGGTGGGGGTACCACCTCAGGCCCATGTTGGAACACAGGCAGACCATAGTGTATTGGGTGTCCCTTCTAGGCAGCGGTTCAGTGGGAGTGGTGCCTCGCTGTGAATGCTGGGGAGGGATACTTAAGGGACAGACGCCATTGTGCGGGGTCGTTCGTCTTATGGCCCCTCCTGGCGCGAGGTATGTGTGTGTGTCCTCAGCCCGGGGCCACGTTGGCCCGAGGCTGCATCTCTAGTGAGTAGGCCCAGTTATGATGACTGGGGCCTACATCCTAAAGGGGATCCCAAGCTGTCCACCAAGAGGGAGGAAGCTGCTTTACGAAGGGAACTGGGGGAGGACCTGCCCTGCAGGGGACCAGCAAAGTGCTAATGTCTCGGGATAGGCCTGGTGACTTCGTTAAGAAGGGATCCACTACTTTAAAAGCCCAGCAGTTTGCCGGATCGGCTTAAAGGTTATTTTACTGCACGGTTGGAAGTTCGGGAATGAAATCCTGTGGCAGAGGATTCCTGGCTATCCACAATTGTTCTCAAACGGTCTGTGGCAGAGACTGGTCTAATACTGTTTTGTGCATCATCCCGGCTGCTAGGCCAGGTGAGAGGGATCTATCCGGGTGAGCAATACCCACTCAAGAGTGAGAGTGGTGAATGACTTTAGACATACCTGAACCTTCCCCTCTCTTCTCATACCTTCTACTTTCTATACAAGTTACTGCAGTAAAAATAAAACCCAACAGTTGAAGGTTTTACATCTTGTGTGGACATTGCAGTTTCTACAGACTTTCTTCCCCTGACAACAAACTTAGAGGTAACGTGCAAAGCCCAAAATCTAAACCAGCGGCCCGCTACGGGGGTATTGCTACACAGTATAAGGCAAATTAATGTTCATGGCAGACAACAAAAGTTCTACTTCCAGATCAAACGTTACCCAACACATTCTGACTTACATAACACATATCTGCATTACAATAAGTAAGATTTTTCCCCAACAGAAACCACATTCACAGTTAGAATCCTCTTCATTCAGATTAGAAACAAATAAATTTTTCCATCCTTCACCTTTTTTATTGTAACCACATTGCATGGTTAATGGGGTACTTGCTTTCCCCATTAATTACTAGAAAATCGAATGAACTTTTCGAAAATTATCTTTTTTTAATAATAGTTCTGATCCTGTATGGTTAGCTTAAAGTGGCGGTTCAATCCAGCGCGCTCTGCGAGATCGCATGTGATTCGCACCGCACTGCAGTGCAAATCACGTGCGATCTCAGCCAAACAGATTGTATGGCTGAGATCGCATTTGGACCAAACTCGCACAGGACCATTTTTTTGGTCCGCACCAGAATCGGATCGCATGGGTGTGAACATCCGATTTATGTCCAAACTGTCAGTTTGCAGTGCGATATGTGAGCTGCAATGGGGTTTCATTAACAATGCATTGACACTCCCGGCAGTTCGCATAGGGCAGTGTGAACTGCTGTGCGAGTCGGGTGCGATGAAGGAATTCGCAAGGTTCCTGCATCGCACAAGTGTGAAACTAACCAAAGTGTCATTATATTAACATCATACAAATCTGTCAATAAATGGTATATTACATGCTCTTCATACTCACTCAGTCACTATGAGATTAAATTTCTCTGTTCTGTAAAAAAACCTGGTTGATCCTGCTGCTCTCTATCTCCACCTTCTGTTTATGTCCCCAATTCAGCTAGGAATTTTGCAGAGCAGTGTTGGCAGCTCTGCACATGCTCAGTTTAAAGTGGTTTTCTATGCTGAGCATTTCCTCCCTATCACATCTGAGCAGCCCATGTGAACTACATAGTCACACATGTGGGCATATAGACAGTGGTAAATGACAGCCCACTCCCTCCCTCCTCCTCCATGCCCACTAACCAGCTAAACACAATTGAGGTGGGATATTACATGTAGATAGATTGATGGAGGCTTCACCTCCCTGTTATTCTAAGACGAGCGTGCGTGACACAGCTTGTGACTAGTAGAACTGCGCCCACACCATGTTATTGCTAAAAAATAATAAAGATTTAATTTCAAATATATATTTGTATGACAATTTAAAACAGTTTATCAATAATAATTCTCAAAAGTTTTTTTTTTTTTAAACATGTGACCAGCAGCAGAGGACTAGAAGCTCCTCCTACTTATGTTTTCCTGCAGACAGGTAAGAAAAGAGCTGGGTCTAAGTCAGCTGTATATTGATTAGGAAAAAGGTAGACATTCTTTTTATTAAAATAATTACAGTGCCATCATCCACATACAGAAATAGAAAGGACAATGTAAATGAAATAGTGTGTAGTGTGTGTTTAGTATCACTTTAATTCATTAGTGTGCACAGCATTTCAGAAAACCTTTATAGGCACCATGACCATCTATAAATCGAATTAACACTTTGCCGCCTGAATTGATAAAACCTTTTTTGATCCGCCTGATACTCAATTTGATTAGATCAGATTCTGATGACCATATCAGATTAGAACTCTGCCTTGTGCAGTGTAATCCGAGCGAACGAATATGAAAAACTGACTGAAACAGGAATCCTATGACCAGACATAAATGGTCCTGAGCACCGTAAAATGAAAAGCTGAGGCAAGCTGTTCCCCTTGCTTATGATTAAATTGTATATAAAGACAAAACATTGTTTAGAACAAAGTGTAGAAGGGTTAGAAACCCATTTTTGGGTCCCTGGTGGGGAGATATATGCACGGCTGCTGATAAAAACCACGGGGCCACAAACAGCCCCCCATCTGAATATATCAAAACAATATTTTCATAAAAAATACACTAAAATCATTATTAGTTGAAGCAAACATACCGTATATACTCGAGTATAAGCCGACCCGAATATAAGCCGTGGCACCTAATTTTACCACAAAAAACTGGGAAAACTTTTTGACTCGAGTATAAGCCTTGGGTGTCCATCTGCATGCCTCACTTTGCCTCGCTGTGTCCATGCCTCACTGTGCCCAATCTCCCTACCTGATCTCCGGCGCTGTGTGACTAGACTGACGTTTAACATGGGAGTCTATGGAAGGGGTTCCCGGCTTTGAAAAATCGGTGCTCCCCAGCCGTAGGTCACCCGGACAACAAACTTTGCACACTTGTAGATGAAGAGTGGGGCTGCATGTGTGCCAAGTTTGGGGTCCAGGAGACCCAGGGCTGGCCGGGATCAGGTGCACAAATTTGAAGATGGACACAGACTCGAGTATAAGCCGAGGGGGGCATTTTCAGCACAAAAAAAGTGCTGAAAAACTCGGCTTATACTCGAGTATATACGGTAACTTAAAAAATTCATGCTAAATGTAAAAGATATGACTCTATTGAGTTAATAAAGTTTTGTGTGTAAATGAGGTCTTGGGGTTCATTCACATGGGTGCTGTGGCCTGTATGGTGCTAAGCAGAGTCTGTCTTTTTAATGTGACTATTGCTGTGTGCAGGCAGCCTATGGTACACTAAGGGGATGCAGCAGCTGTATAAATCCAGCCACAGGTTTGAATTTGACAGGTGTGTGGATGTAGGTGTATGGCCCCAAACACAGACAGTATGCATTCAGGGCCACTTACCCACACCTGCCAAACACTAACCATGAGTGAAAGAAATGTTTTTGTGTTATCATTCATATTCTCTGAAAAATGGCCAAGAAATCATAAGATCTGCAAGGGTATGTAAACTTATGAGCACAACTGTGTGTATGCGTGTATATTTATATATATATATATATATATTATATATTTATTTTGGCTTGGGTGAAATATTAGGGGTCTAAGCAGACTCCTCACATCTCAACTTTGAGACAGGGAAAGAAACTGAACACAGGGATTTTCCAATTCCTTTCTCTGCAGCCTCAGCACTGAGGATGAATAAACAGAAGACGGAGGAATGTAGATCCCTCTCTGTGTCCATTCAGAAAAGGAAGGGGCCGGTAAATTACATATTTACCGGCTCCTTCCCCTGCTCTCAGTCCTGACAGCTGACTTTCCCCTGTGTACTCACAGCGCCTGGCGGGAGAGGAAAGCTGGCAGCATTGCGGGGGAGCCCAGGCACAAAGGGGGGCACATGGGGGGATGATGATCAGATGTGGGCAGGACAGAGAGGGGGATCGGTGCGGCAGGGGGCCAATTACAGGAACGATGCACTGTGTGTCTCTCCCTCCAGCAGCTGAAAGCTGGCAGGAGGAGAGGGGGAACAAAATGATTTTAGCTGCAGTAGGGAGAGCAGCACAGTGCATTCATTGTTCCTGTAATCAGGCCCCTTCCTGCCACACCGATACCCCTCCCAGTCTAGGCCTCCTACAGGAGGACTGGTGGTCCCACCCTATTCGCGCCCCTGGATATACCTACTCTACCTGTCCTGGTGACCCCCCTATCAATGGGAAAGAAACCAAGATAAAATCCCAAATTTTACAGTTACAAAACCAGAACAGCGGAAATCCTCCAACACTTGATCTGGTAAAAACTAAAGTTGGCCATACACTGATAGTTTTTTGTTAGTTTTTTTTCCACTCAGCCAGCAAGTTCCTCTATCCACAACAAATTTAGGTAGATGGAGGAATCCCCCCTGCCAGGACACTGTATTCTGACAGCAGGACTTGCTGCTGTAGAACACACTGATCAGAGGCTGCAGCTGCTGATCAATGGGAAATGTTCTAAAACGCCTATGGGCAGCTTCAAGCTGGCCATAGAGGGAATACAATTTGACTAATTCGGCAGAAACTGGCCAAGTGTGGATCAGTGTGTGGCATCTCCTGGTTAAAAGAAGTTAGCTGTTTGATCGACTTCTATCGAAGAGACATGCTGGAAAGTTTTGTCAATCAGCATCTGCAGCTGCCATATAGTGTATTCTGACAGCGCTGAGTTCCGCTGTCAGAATACAAAGTATCCGGTGGAGGGGATTCCTCCATCCACTTTGTATGGATGGAGGAATCTGTTTTTTTTTCCCACAGTCGTTTATCTCAGTTCCTGTAGTGTCTCCAGGACAGGAAGTGAAGGGAAATCTCCCTAAGGGGAAAACAAAATCTAATAAGGATTTCACATTCCACACTCAAAAATGTACTGGCTTTATATATACCGTATATTGAGAGTGAAAGCATGTGCTGATGGGTACAAGTGCTGCATACACCACAGTATTGATGGACTATTCTGTCAACCAGTTCTTGAAGTTTGGCATTCTGAATGACTAACATATAGTAAAATGATGTGACTGAACTTACCTGAAAAAGAACATGTACAGGGCAGCAGTGATGCAAAATAATAGTACCTACAAGAAGAAAAAACAAAAAAAAACATCAATATACAATCATTGGCAGAAAAAATCCAAGTTTTTGAAAATGCTGATAACACAAAAGAAACAACACATTATCCATAGGAAAGCTGACATAAGAAGAATAAGCATGACTCTCTCTGACATTAGGGGCCTATTCACACTTGTGCATTTTGACAATGCATGGCAACACTCTGGCTCTATGTGCGTTGTGCGTTGTGTTGCACGGCCACTCATTTTGAATGGCACCCCAATGCACTGTACAGAAGAGCCCAATGCACCGCAGTGAACCACAATGCATAAAATGTGCGTTATGGTGCACCTTATTTTTAAAGGGGGTTATGTGCATTTCCTTTTCATATGTTGTGGTGAGTTGGTAGCCCATTCATGATCAATTGGTTGCCTTAATACAACAAATGTTAACATATGCCATACCACAATGTGTAGAAGCAGTACTTTTTTTCAGCGGGAACGTGGGGGAACGCAGTTCCGGCACCTCCAGCACTGAATGCATGTAATGGCAAAGGCTGCTGGGGGATCTATTGTTCCTGGAGATCTATTTTTGCATGGCAGAGGTCTGTTATTGTTACTGGGGGTGGGCTTACGTTACTGGTGGGGGTCAGTTAATGCCGATAGGGGTCTACTGTTGAAGGAGGGGTCTGTTGTTGCTGGCTGTTGGGGGATCTATAGTTGCTGGAGGGTGTTTGTTTTTGCGTGGCAATCTATTGTTGCTGGTGGGGGAACTATGTTGTTGGTTGGGCTTAGGTTACTGGTGGGGGGGTCAGTTGTTGCTGAAAGGGATCTACTGTTGAAGGAGGGGTCTGTTGTTGCTGGCTTTCGTGGGATCTATTGTTACTGGAAGGTATTTATTTTTGCGTGGCAGTCTATTGTTGCTGGGGAGGTCAATTGTTGCTGGCGGGGGAACTATTGTTGTTGGTTGGGCTTATGTTGCGGGGGATTATCAATTGTTGCTGGAAGGGGTCTACTGTTGAGGGAGTGGTCTATTGTTGCTGGCTGCTGGAGAGTCTATTGATGCTAGGCTGATACTGGGAAATCTGTTGTTGCTACTGGGGTCTATTGTTTTGGGGTCCATTGTTGCTGGGGGAACCTATTGTTGTTGGGAAGGGTCCATTGTTGCTGGGGGAATCTATTGTTGCTGGAAAGGATCTATTGCTGCAGGGGATCTACTGTACTGCTTTTCTTGTTGGGGGGGAAGATACAAGTAGTGACTCAGAAGTGGGGGGGTTCCTGCACCTATTCTCTGAGAAAAAAAGCCCTGCATAAGAGTGAATGGGTCCTAACACATTTTGAGACATAATGCTGGGGTAGGCATGCAGTAAGGCGTGCCCCAGTACGACGTCATCTGTGACAAAACCTATAGGGAGGAGCGACGTGCTGACATCCCCGTGTTTGCGGAAGGACGGGCTGCCATTTGAGCTGGCCCGGCTTATCTTTTATGCCTATATTACATTACTTTGATGTAAGTGCAATACATTTTTTAACAATTAAACGCCTAAGATTTTACAGTATGGAGGCCTTATCTCTTTTTGGGGTTCATATGTAATTGGGCCCTTCCGGGGGGTGGAGGCTAGACAGCAATTTCCTTGGATGACTAAAGGCCCTGGCTGGGTATATAGCCACAAGCGGGAAAGACCTCCTGTAATAAGAGGTCACAGGGAGCTGATAAGTGGCCATTCTCACGAGGTGGAGGCTTTCCTTGAAATTCACATACTACTTTGGTGAAAGTGATAAGCACTGAGGGATTCATTGGATATCACGTCATTATATGGACTTTTGTTTATGTGCCCACTTTGTTCACTCGCTTATATTTTAGCGCAATTTGTTTTTGGATTATTAGCAAGTGAATACAGTATTGATCTGCATCACCATTCCAGATATGTCACTCAAGAAGGTCTGAAGTCACTGGATCTACATGGCAGGCAGACAATTATCATTTCAGCAATGGCAACCCGTGACCTGTTTGCATTAATGAGGTTTTAATAAATGTAACAAGCAAAGAGGGTGAGCGGAGATTTCCTTCACAGTGCTTCTCAGTGGGACTTTGAATTACCCTGAATACTCTCTAAACTGCCCAAAATGGCTTGGCAGAAATCTAGAGGCAATAGACTGGTCTTATCCCCTGAGAACTCTTTCTCCAGCAGATGCTTTAGCTGAACGCAAAACCTAAACGTTCACATATAAGAGAAGCCTAATAATAAAGTGTGCTTGGGGCATAAATAGAATCAGCCATTTCTACTGAGCAGTAAGTCTAGAGGCCTGGTGCATAGCTAGGATAAGATCACAAGTATGTCTTGAAAGGAATAGACTGGAGCCATAAAGGTTAGCAGGCTGGAAGAAAGCGAGGTGCCAGAGATTCTCCTTTTATCTGCAAGCCATATGAAATTCAAGAGATGACAGAGTGTGCTCTCTCTCCCTCACTGTCAGCTTGGACGCCATCCTTAAGGAGACAGGGAATCACAAACAGCTAGGGTCCTGTGCAAAAGTATGGGCACCCATTGTCAAATTACGACACCCTTCCACAGGGAAAAATGTTAACGGTAACGGTTAAAAGGTAAGTCAAAAAAAAAAAAATAGGAACGTTAATTTTTTTTGATGATGAATGCTACATGGCTTCAGCTGGCCATACATCCACAGATTTCTCCATTCATGCTAAACAGTGTTTATGAACGAATCTCCTGCTGTTTCCATTGTCAGAATACACAAACTGCCTGCATTTTGATTGGATGGAGGTGCTGTTCGGCCAACAGTCTTCTGCCCAGAATCTCTGTTTTATCAATCAAAGGATCTCAGGAGGAACCTCAAACTCTGGCTGGTTCAATTAGCAACTAGCTGAAATCTGCTCAGTGTATGGCCAACTTAGGGGAGGTCTGATCATACACACACATCAGACCACCCTCTTTAGTCTATGGGCATCTAAATTCTTCAAAAGGCTTTTACTAAAAGTAGATTTGTGGTGTTTTATTGAGATAGTTACAACAAAAAAAACAATCACTGGGTCAACCATATACATTGCAAGGATGTAGGCAAACTTCATCCACTGCATTTTCTTCCTCCTATAATCACATGATCTTTCCCAGTGCTGTAGTGTCATCAATAAAATGCTTTATTAGAAATATGATAAAGCATTCAACTTACTAGGATGAATGAGCATAACAAAAGGAGTAATGAATAAAGTAATGACTGCCAATTGTTATGCAATGCTTTCATTCAACGGTTTAAGTTCCAGTGTTACAGTATACTGCCATAGTTATTTCTTGTCGGGTGTCTCCTGAGATGTATGCTTCATATAAAGTCCCACCCATATTCTCTCTCTTTTTTTGCTTTATTAGAAATACCAGTAAATTATCCCGCCAAGACTGGGCCCGGGCTCGGTTAGCTTACTAGGGACTATAATATATTTTATATTCCTGGCTTTCTAAAAACCACTCGAGGACGACCGACCAACTGGCCACATTGAAGAATATTACAGTGTTTATCCAAGACCCTCCAGACAGAGCAGTTGGAGTTGAACCTAGTGAAAAAAAATGGGACCCTCAATAGCCTCAGCCTCTGTCCTCTGTGTGTCTGTGGATTCCACGGGATAATCCGTGTATATACAATATCATATCTGAAAAGCCATCTTAATGGACTTAACACTGTAGCCCTTCTGGGAAAATTTGTCAATAAAGTGGAACTTTAGTCAGAAAATTAAGTTCTGTTAGATCACGTCAGGCTGGCCCATTTTGCAGGTATAGCAATGTAAAACATTAAAGTGGTTGTAAACCTCAGTCATGGAATCTGAGCAAAGCACATATGTGTAGTGTTTACTTATATCTCTCTCCAAAGCTCTAAGTGTCTTTCTCTCTGGTGCTTCCTTCCTCTGTTATCAGCATGAGTCACTTCTGATCAGTTTTACGACACGAGAGATACACTGTCCCACCCTACTCTACACATGCTCAGTTGCTCTTTATTTATATAAAGTTACATAGTTAGTCAGGTGAAAAAAAAACACAAGTCCATCTAGTTCAACCAAAAAAATAAAATAATAATAATACAATCCCATATACACAATCCTTCACCCACAGTTGATCCAGAGGAAGGGGAAAAAAACTAGCAGAACATTCTCCAGCAGGGGAAAAAATTCCTTCCTGATCCCCCGAGAGGCAGATTTTCCCTGGATCAACTATACTTATAAATGTTAGTACCCAGTTATGTTC
This sequence comes from Rana muscosa, assembly GCA_029206835.1. Lineage (NCBI taxonomy): Eukaryota > Metazoa > Chordata > Amphibia > Anura > Ranidae > Rana > Rana muscosa. Next base: position 1,049,061,474 of record CM055117.1, read on the forward strand.
TGTACATTTAGGTAAGAATACAGACCTTTTTTAAACCAATTTACTGAACTTGCCAGAACCACCTCTGGGGGGAGTCTATTCCACATTTTCACAGCTCTTACTGTGAAGAAACCTTTCCGTATTTGGAGATTAAATCTTTTTTTCCTCTTGTCCTCTGTAATGACCTTAAAGTGAATAGCTCACCACCAAGTTCACTATATGGACCCCTTATATATTTGTACATGTTGATCATATCCCCCCTTAATCTCCTCTTCTCAAGAGGGAATAAATTCAGCTCCTCTAATCTTTCCTAAGAGCTGAGCTCCTCCATACCTCTTATCAGTTTGGTTGCCCTTCTCTACACTTTCTCCAGTTCCTCAATATCCTTTTTGTGAACTGGTGCCCAAAACTGAACTGCATATTCCAGATGAGGTCTTACTAATGATTTGTACAGGGGCAAAATTATATCTCTCTCTCTGGAGTCCATACCTCTCTTAATACAAGATAGGACTTTGCCCACTTTGGAAACCGCAGCATGGCATTGCATGCTAATATTGAGCTTATGATTTTAGGCACTGCCGAATTTGCTGATAGCCTAAAGATTGACTGCTGTTCAGAGGCTCTGGGCTTCAGCAAAATGGCAGCCTCCAGCAAGAAAATACTGTAACAATGCTGGTGGCAATTTTGATTATTAATGTGGAATGTATTTTCCTTGCAAAAGAACATTATTTTAATCGAGTTGTTATGGGTAAAGTTCCAGAAGGACCCAGCTCTAAAGACAGTAGTTGTCCCACCTGGTACAGTTCATGAAAAGGCTACCATAACTGACCCAATTTCATCTTCCCAGCTGTTTCTCAGGTTGCTCCGCCAGTGATGTTCTTAACTCTGTGAGTAGGATACTTTCTTTCTAATAAAATATTTTATTGATGATAGCACACTTTTTGTGCTGTGTTCCGCTCTCTCCCTCTGCATTGTTTACACAGATGGAGTCCCCCCTCCATAGCATGCAGCAGAATACCTAGTTTAGTGTCAACAATTTACAAAATGTCTAGTTTTTTGGGCTACCCACTTGCATTTTTAAGATTTTATTTTTTGGATGTGTAGTATATTAGCTCACATTGACTTTCTATATAGTATTGCATATTGTATATTGGATATTTCAGATTTTAGTGAGTTTGATATACTTTGGTCTTACTGAGTTGAGCGTTGTGTGCTGACCGCCTTTGGCTTTTATCAGCTCCTTGTTTTTGTTTCTAGTGCTGTACACTCCTCTCAATGGCATTCCCCTTGATGTGCACCAACAATCCCCAAGATTAATAAAATAGAAGGACACTCTGAGTGCCTGTAATTTTATTTTATGCTCTGTGTAGACTTAAAAAAAAAGAAGAAAACCATTGGCATGCACAGGGAAATTTAGAATTCTCAGAAGTCTTGTCTATGAATTGCATCCTGGTGCCAGGACTGAAAGGGTAAGTCATTTCAAATGTTTTTCGCAACAATAAAAACAAATTCATAGCTGGCTGCAGAAAGAAAATAAAAGGTTATTATTGATCGCATTCAATTTAAAAATGGCTTAAATGACAGTTATTTTGTTTACGTCAATTTTTAAAGATAGAGTTCTCCTTTAAAGTTGAATATTCGCACCATGGAATGTACAGGCCCTACCCAGCGTCAATATCGGATTAAAGCTTGGTGAGTTGACTTTTAACGCACTTTAATATTGCAATTGTCGAGTCTCTTCATCTAACAGTGTAGACATTCTGTATGGCCATAATCATCAACTCCTTAACGCCGCTCTGTGAAAACTCAGAGTGTCAGCCACATTTCGTGAAGTAATTTTCTCTCTGATCTACTGGATACCCTTGAAGTTGTAAGAGATACAAGAAGGGGAGATTTACTGGATGCTATTAATATTTGTACCCTCTCAAGAAACCTTAGAGCTGGGTCTACTCGTCCAGAGGCCTCAGCAAATCACTACAGCCCTCGCTGACAAGCACATGACGCTACGTACATATTAAGTATTTCACGGGAATAACAAACTCCTTACTGTACTAAATACCTGTGACTATGTAGTGGGTACTTACCTTGATGTGTGTTCTAGGTAGCTTACTAAAAACTAGAGATGTGAAGGCCCAGAAAAAAAACTGAAAAATTCGGAAAAGAAAAACTATTTTTTTTCCGTTTTTTTCCGGAAGGCTTTTTTGTTTTTTTCCAAAAAATGTGAAAATTTTTAAAAAGGAAAAAAAAAATTGGGGAATATTTTATTTTAACATGATGAATAAAATATTTTAAGACAGGGTGTTCAAATATTTTCCAAATCATTTCTAAAAAAATGTATGATATCAGATTATTCAAATTTCTGTGCAGGAGTGAGGACAAGCAAGTCCTAGGTAACAAACGGAACCCTCCAATGCAAGAACAGTATGCATTTCTTCCTTTAGGAGGTGCTGTGCTGCTATTGTAACAAGAAAAAGGTTTCAGTTTTGCTTTTGCATGTTAGTAGGTGTGTTTGGTTTGTTCTGTCCTCTTCACTAGGCCTCAAAAGCATTGGAAGAAAATACAGAGCAAACAAAAAGGACCTGAAAGTATATACTTACCGTATATACTCGAGTATAAGCCGACCCGAGTATAAGCCGAGGTACCTAATATTACCCCAATAAACTGGGAAAACGTATTGACTCGAGTATACGACTAGGGGGGGGGGGGGGAAATGTGCCCATTGCCACCTCACTGTGCCAATTGCCCAACCTTACTGTGCCCATTGCCACCTCACTGTGCCCATTGCCACCTCACTGTGCCACCTTACTGTGCCCATTGCCAGCTTACTGTGCCCAACCTCACTGTGTACATTGCAGCCTCCCTGTGCCCGAGTGTACCTGAAAATCTTCCTTTACAGCGGCCGGCGTCCATTGTTTAAATATCGCGCCTTTCTCCTGGTCCCTTCCGTGATAGGCATTTCCAGCAAACACTGTGTTGAGTGTTCCGCCTATCACGGAGATCCTCTCATTCTCGGACTCCGTTTCCCAGCAGGCACTGTGTTCAGTGTTCCGCCAATCACGGACGTCTTTTCATCCTCGGACAAGAGAACGTCCATGATAGGCGGAACACTGAACACAGTGTCTGCTGGGAAACGGAGTCCGAGAATGAGAGGACCTCAGTGATAGGCGGAACACTCAACACAGTGTTTGCTGGAAACGCCTATCACGGAAGGGACCAGGAGAAAGCCGCGATATTTAAACAATAAACGCCGGCCGCAGTATAAGAAGATTTTCAGGTACTGACTCGAGTATAAGCCGAGGGGTGTACTTTCCGCCATAAAAAAAGGGCAGAAAAACTTGGCTTATACTCGAGTATATACGGTAATTGAAAAAGGTAAGAGTTTACATTTATCTGATTCTGAATCCAGAAAACTGAATAATTTAGCTACATCAGTTTATCTTTATAAACTTTTGTGTAAATAATAATTTAATTACCAGTAATCTGGTTCTTCCCCCACCCCCACACACAACCATAGATTAGTGTCTTCTTGCAAAGTAGTCATTTTTTCTTGTTTTTATTTCCTACTCCCCTCAGAAAAATGGTGAGACCAACATCTAGCATATGGAGGCATTTTCACATTACAAGTTCTTCTGAAAAGAAAAATGTGATTTTCAAATATTGTCAGATGAAATCTGCATTTCCAAATGCTACCAGGATGACAAAACACATTCTTGTATGTCACAAGTGTCCTGTAGATATTAAAAAATCCTTCACGGATCGTAGTGAAGAGGACAACAATGATGACAATGCACATAGTTTTTCTCAATGTTCTCATAACAGAATGACTTTCAGTCTTAAAAAGACAAAAAAGTGCTAATGTAGCATTTTTTTCAATTTTTCAGAAAATTTTATTTCCCCCCCCAAAAAAACCGAAAGAAAAAAAAAATCCGAGCTTCAAAATTTCCGGTAATTTTACATCTCTACTAAAGACCAGTGCAGTTTCCTTGGTTCTCTCTGCTAAGCTAAGAGACCAGGCTTGCAGCCTGTTTGGATTGGTACTGCTCAGTGAACCATTTTACCTGGAATTTCTCCTGATAAGTGACTGTTCCTTGAGCTCCATAGCTGTATATCTGCAGTGTGAGATTATTTAGGGTAGTGAAATGTGGAGATGTCACTATACTATGCTGTTCACTGTTGTCCTTGTTGGATAGGAAGCTGTAACTGATGACCTGCAGTGCAAGGATCTCCCTGCTTATGCCACATTAAGACTATGGATTCCTGCTTTCTTAATATCTCCTGCCCCTTCTTAAATATTTCTCAGATCACCAGTTATTTGATTACCAGTTATCAGGTAGCATGCTCTAAAACGAGGAAACAAAGCTCTGCTCTGGTACCAAGATGGCTGGCATCTCACACACATAGTTAAGGGGAAATAAAAAGCAAAATAAAAAAAGATGCACTACAGGACGTCTAGGATTCTAGACCAAACATGATATGAGACACAGAAGAGGAAAAACTGTTGGATTTAGGGCAAGATAGATGACGTATCTCTTCTTGCAGAAATAAGCCAGATGGACCTCTTGGTTGTGCTTTTTTCTTTCCCTTATGGAAATAACTTTTTAAAACTCATAATAATCAGCAGTTCATATGCTGGGGAAAAAGTTAAAGCAGAGCTTTACCCAAAAGGGGAAATTGCACTCGAAGCAACCCCCCATCTTATGCTCTTATGCCACATTTAGCATGCAATTTTTTTTCGGGGAGGGGGGTACCTGGTTTTGACAGGTACTGGCTCCCACTTCCACTTGGATGCAGTCTTCTGGGATATGTCCCAGAAGACCACTGGACCATTCAGCAGACGCAGCGCGACTCACGAATACGCAGTACGCACCGGGCTGTGAAGCTGCAAGCTGTCACAGCCAGGTGACCACAGTATAAATGCTGGCGCAGGAGAGAGGAGAGGGAGACAAGTGACAGTTCGAGTGACCACATCGCTAAATCCAGGGACAGGTGAGTGTGTGTTTATTAAAAGTCAACAGGTACACTTTTTGTAGCTGCTAACTTTTAATAAACGCAAAAAAATAATAAACACAAAAACGACTGGAGCGCCACTTTAAAAACGGTAGTAAACCACCGTTTAAAAAAATCCCCTGACATCTTCCCCTGGTCTTTCTTCTGGGTTTGCGTCCTCAGGCTACATGAGTGGCCGGGGGCATGATGACCTCACTCCTGCGCATGCGTGCAGGAGCCGCTGTTTAAGGCACAGACTCTGAAGGTCCGGCACTGTATGCCGGACCTTCAGAGCACATGAGCCGCTAACGTCGCTGGCTGCATGAACTCTGAATATCTCCTAAACTCTGCAGGTTTAGGAGATATTCACAGTACCTACAGGTAAGCCTTGCGATAGAGATGTGGAACGCAAATACTTCCTGGATGGGCTGTGTGATGATGTTCCTTTACGTTACTAAGATGACGTCGTTACGTGCGTCGCTCACATGATGCGATGCACGTCTAGGATAGGAACACGGCCACTCCCAGGATTGGCGGCGTAATGACGCTGGTTGGCAGATACGTCACGGCTCATTGCCATGCGCGGCCCAGACTCGTTCTATTGGTCTGCACTTCTGGCTCTGTTGAATGACGTGCACGAAGGTTAGGTACTCTGTGCTCATGATTGGACCATCCCCCTCATGAGGCGGGGAACACAACAGCTGTAATGAGTTCAAACAATCTTGCTTTATGTTTATAATGGCGTGGCAGTCTTTTGCAGGTTCATGCCCCAGTTGATGCATTTTCATGCGAAACATGTCGGGTACATGAACCTGCTTTATAGCTACGCCACTATTTGATGCTACTTCTGTGATCACCTTTTGCAAGCCTCTGCATGGAAGCCTGTACGATTATTTATTTTATCCATTTTTTATACCGTGTGTGTTTTGTGTTTTGTTCCTGAATAAATGAGAATTTTATTTTGCCATCTGATCCTGCGCTATGTGGAGCCTTCTTCTGTTCAATTTTTTACATGATCTCTGATGCTTTGACGCCTTGGAGGTCTACATTATTACTTGGGAGAGGACTGGATTTCTTGCGCCTGCTTCATCTGTGGACACCTTGAGAGGACGAATCCAGAGAAGTCTATTTCACCATCTTTGCCTGTTTGACCCACCACCGCTGGTGTGTGTGTCCACGCATAGGGGTAAGAGTATCCATTTCTTCCCCCCATCCCTGGTGTTGGAGTCACATCCCCGGGTGCTACGGATAATAGGATTTTTATAACAGCTTACCTGTAAAATCCTTTTCTTGGAGTACATCACGGGACACAGAGCGACATAGTCATTACTAATGGGTTATATAGATACCGTCAGGTGCTGGCACTGGCAACTTCCAAAACCGGAAGTACCCTCCCCTATATAAGCCCCTCCCATCCGGGAGCACCTCAGTTTTGTAGCAAAGCAATAAGTGTCCCCAAAGAGGGGCGGGAGCTCTGTGTCCCGTGATGTACTCCAAGAAAAGGATTTTACAGGTAAGCTGTTATAAAAATCCTATTTTCTTTCTCGTACATCACGGGACACAGAGCGACATAGTCATTACTAATGGGATGTCCTAAAGCAATGCCAAATGAGGGGGGGGATACACCATACATAAGCTGAGCGCTATCAGACATGAGGATCTTTTGCGGCCTGCAACACACTGCGCCCAAAGGCGACATCCTCCTGACTTCTAACGTCCACCTGGTAGAACCTAGTAAACGTGTGTACTGAAGACCATGTTGCGGCCTTACAGATTTGAGCCAGGGAGGCCTGGTGATGCACTGCCCATGAAGTTCCAACTGCTCTCGTGGAGTGCGCTCTAACTTTGAACGGAGGCGGTCTCCTTCTCAAGCCATAAGCTTGCATAATGACCTGTCGAATCCACTTGGCTAAAGTAGATTTTGACGCTGCCTGACCCTTTCTGGGGCCTTCCGGCAGTATAAACAAAGTATCCGTTCTGCGAATCTGAGCAGTGGCTTTTAGATAAGCTTTAACTGCTCTTACTACATCCAAAGAATGAAATAACTTTTCCTCTACCGAAGTAGGTTTGGGGAAAAAAGAAGGAAGAACCACATCTTGGTTCAAATGAAACCTCGATACCACCCTAGGAAGAAAGGCTGGATGAGGACGTAACACTACTTTGTCCTTATGGATAACCAGATATGGCTCTTTACAGGACATAGCTGCTAATTCCGACACTCTTTTAGCCGAACAAATGGCTACTAGAAAAATCAATTTCCTGGTGAGAAGCACCAAGGAAATATGCTGTAATGGTTCAAATGGTTGTTTCTGTAAAACCGACAGAACCAAGTTTAGATCCCATGGACATATGGGAATATTAACCGGAGGACTAATACGCATCACTCCTTGTATAAAGGCTTTGACTAGTGAATGCGAAGCCAAGGGCCTTTGAAAAAATATTGACAAGGCCGAAATCTGACCCTTGATAGTACTCAAGGCAAGCTTCCTATCTACAGCCCATTGTAGGAAGTCCAGAATCCTTCCTATTACGTATTTACGTGGATGCCATTTCTTGGCCTCACACCAGGCGATGTACGCCTTCCAGATTCTATAGTAGATCTGCCTGGATACCGGCTTCCTGGCATTGATCATGGTAGATACCACAGCATTAGAGAGCCCTCTCTTTTTTAGAATGTGGGCTTCAATAGCCAGGCCGTCAAACCTAGGGCTGGTAAGGAAGGGTGGTATATCGGTCCTTGCGAAAGCAGGTCCGGACGACGTGGGAGAGTCCAAGGACTCCCCACTGAAATTTTACAATCTCCGCGTATCACGCTCTTCGGGGCCACGCTGGAGCCACCGGAATCACTGGTTTCTTTTCTACCCTGATTCTGCGGAGTAATCGAGGTAACCATTGTGGCGGTTTGAATGCATATATCAGCTTGAACTGATCCCAAGGGAACACTAGGGCATCCGAGCCGCAGGCTAGGGGATCCCTTGTCCGAGAGACAAACCTGTCCCCCTTTGTGTTGAATCTGGATGCTAGAAGATCTACATCCGATGTTCCCCACCGCTGACATATTGTCCAGAAAACCTCGGGGTGAAGGGACCCTTCCTCTGGGCCTAATTGCTGGCGACTTATAAAGTCCGCCTTCCAATTCTCCCCTCCTGGAATGAATACCGCAGATATGGCTGGGACATATTTTTCTGCCCATTTCAGGATGTAATTTACTTCCCTCTGGGCTGCACGACTCCTGGTGCCCCCCTGATGATTGATATATGCCACTGCTGTGGCATTGTCTGATTGAATTCTGACAGGGGACCCTTGGAGTTTGGATGTCCATGCTACTAGGGCATACCGGGCTGCTCGTATCTCTAAGAGATTGATGGGCAGGGCCTTTTCTGCATCCGACCATCTGCCCTGGAGAGACTATTGCTCCAGTACTGCTCCCCAGCCTATAAGGCTGGCATCTGTAGTGACCACCTTCCAAGAAATCGGACTGAAGGATTTCCTTTTTTCCAGATTCTGGGGAACCAACCACCAACGGAGGCTCTTGCGAATGGAAGGGGACAAGGACATTGTAAGTCTAGGGCCTGAACTTTTTTGTTCCAGGCTGACAGTATGGCCCCTTGCAAATTCCTTGAATGGAATTGACCGTAGGGTACTGCTTCGAATGATGCCACCATTTTTCCCAGCAGCCTCATATACAGGCGTATGGACGGCTGGCTTTTTTGTACCCACTAAGTGGATCAAATATTTCAAAGACAACACCTTTCCTCGAGGCAAGAATATTTTTCTCTGGCCTGAATCCAACCTTAGCCCCAAGTATTCCAGACTTTTGACTGGTTTTTAGGGCTGACTTGTCTCGGTTGATAATCCAACCGTGAGATTCCAGATACTTGATTGTCTTGTGAACGACCACGTCTAGTTTTTTCACTGAGTGGTCTATCAGCAATAAGTCATCCAGATATGCCATTATCATTACACCTTGTGTTCTTAGATTGGCCAATAAAGGGCCAGAATTTTTGTAAACACTCGTGGTGCTGTGGCCAAACCGAAGGGTAAGGCTCTGAACTGAAAATGGCGCCCTTCTACTGCAAAGCGCAGAAATTTTTGGTGGACTGGAAAGATGGGAATGTGCAAATAAGCATCTTTGATGTCGATCGCGGCTAACCAATCCTCCCCTTGTAGGGCAGTGGCCACCGATCGGATCGACTCCATCGGAAAGTCCTGATATACAGGAATTTGTATAGCCCTTTTAGAATTAATATGGGCCTCCCGTCCGCGTTTGCTTCGGGACCGTAAAGAGGTTTGAGTAAAACCCGAACCCTCATTCTTCCAGGGGAACCTCCATAATTACTCCTTGGAGCAATAGTTGTTCTAGTGCCAACAGGAGGGACTCTCTCTTCCGGGGATCCCTTGGCACGTTTGACCTCAAAAATGGGAAGGAGGAGAGTCTTTTAACTCCAAACTGTATCCCAAACCTACTGCGGAGAGCACCTATCTGTCTTGATCGTGTCCCGCCACGGTCTCTTGCGAACAACTGGAGTCCTCCCCCCACCCGACTGAGTGGGGGCTTCAATGAATTTAACTTTGGGGGAGGTTTTGTACCTCCCCTGACCCAGGGTTTCTCATTACCCTGCTACTGTCCCTGTTTTTTACCCCCGGGATTTGACCGAGGAGGCCGTCGGAACTGTTACACAACCGATGGCCCAGGGACTGGAGAAGCAGGCCTCTCAAAGAGGGACCTCTAACTCTGTTTTTAAACGGCAAGAGCGTATTTTTACCGCTGGAAATTTTCTGGATATATTTGTCCAGGTTTTCCCTGAATAAGCGTTCACCATGAAACGGGACGCTAACCAGCCATTTTTTACAGGGAGCTTCAGCAGACCAGTTTTTGAGCCATAGGAGCCTACGCATATGTACTATAGACAGCGTAAGGCGGGAGGCCTGATGGACTGAATCCTCTATGGCGTCAACCGCAAAGCCTAAGGCTCTAGGTAGATCAGCTAGGGCAAAGCCTGCTGATCTGTCAAGTCCCTCAAGACCTGTTTCAACTGATCCTTCACTGCTTAGCAGACCCCAATAGCTGCTACTACTGGTTGTATCACCAAGCAGATTTTCATAAGGACTCCAATCTTTTATCTATTGGGTTCTTGAACATTTGGACATTATCCACTGGACATGTCAGTGATTTATACATACAAGAGATGGCTGCGTCCACTGTAGGGACCTTCCATTTTTTTTTTTTTTTTTTTGATGAACTTATCCTCCATGGGATAGACCACCGGAAATCTCTTGGGGGAATAAATATTTTCTCAGGACGTTCCCAATCCTGGTAAATGAGCCCTTTCAGTAAAGGGTGAAGTGGAAAAGAACAAACAGTCTGGGGGCTTCCAGCGACCCAAACGAGGATACAGTAGTGGTTGATGGTTCCGCAAGGTGCATTTTTAAATGCTGATCGGACCATGTTAGTCAGAGACTGAACCCATAATCTTTCAGCTTGAGATGCTGAGAAAAGGTTCCCCCACTGTTGATTCCTCTATAACAGAATCAACCTCATCCTGATCCCCTTCAGGCAGGTCGATCCCTGTATGGGACTGTTGCTCTGCTAACAGGCACTCTGAAGGAGGAGACGGAGATCGGGCGTGCTTTCCCTGACAGGGAGGCAGCCTCTCTAATCCTCCCAGAGCTGAGGAAAAAACCTCCTCTGTTACATACACAGGAGCAGGTGAACTGAGGACAGCCACAGTACCAAGTACCCCTGCGGGGTCTCTACGGTCACTTACCTCTGAACTTCAGGGGAGACTGGTGCAGCAGAAGTATGCCCAAGATCCTCCGAGCCCGATGAGACCCCCTTCGCTTCCTGGAAGATTCAGTTCCGGAGCTTCTGGACGGCATATTCCTAAGCCTAAAGCTGAGGTATTCCAGCCGTAATACACCACTTTTACTGAGAATAGTCTAGCACAATTGCTGCTATATCACAGTTGGTGTCTACTAATGTGCCTTTCTAGGGGATGCCTGTATCAACCGCTTGCTGTATGCCTTTAAATGTTGCCAGCTCTGTCTCTGTACTTCATAGCCAGCTCACTACAATATTGTGGTTTTTTTAAACTGCTGGGACGCCCGCACATGCGCAGAAGCGCTGCGGCGCGCACAGAGCGTCATCCCCCAGGCTCCGCCCCCTTTCCCGGCTCACCTCTATATAGAGGCGCGTGCACGCGCACGCGCGCGGCCACGTGCGCCTTCGGCGCTAATTTCAAAATATGGTAACAAGGGACAGGAGCCAGGGCCCCTCTTTGCCGCAGGCCGGGGGATGGACGAGCACTGCAACATGGCAGAGGAAGCAGTTTCCTATAAGAGAACTCACCATCTGCCTGGACTTTGCTCTGCTGAGAAGAAGCTAGTCCACATGACAAGAAAACATTCCACAGCGGCCTCTAGTGGACAAACACAGGTACTGCAGTCTAATATATTAAATATATATAAAAAAAAATTTTTTTTTTTTTTTTTTCTTGACCACCATTAAAAATTATTACATTTTTTTAGTAGTTACAGGCATGCACAGAATTTTGCGGGAATACCATTAGGTAACAGACAGAAAGACAAATTAGGCTTGGGGGTCCCCCAATAGAACCAAGTTCCTGGGGGCCCCCACTTACCTGTTCCCCGCCGCAGGACTTTGTTTGGTCCACAAAAGCCCAAACTTCACATATCACGGCAGGCATTGTAATCAAACCTTCAGGGACCGGGTTCCCAAGGATTCCACTCCCCTGGACCTGTATAGCACCCTGCACAGAAAACATCTTGGTCGTGGGTATGACCAGAGCTCTGGATCCCAGGGTCCAGCTCTCCTAAGAGAAGCATTACAGGCAAAACCTTGCTCTTCTCTGCAAGGCCCGGGTACCGACCGTTTAGCTATGAAGCTTTTTTGGTCGGATCCGGAATAGCTTACTGAGGCCCAAAAGAACCTGTACGCAAGCTCAGTGAAAAACACATGTTTCTTCTTGGCCAACACCTTAGACACTGGCAAAAAACTGAGGTGCTCCCGGATGGGAGGGGCTTATATAGGGGAGGGTACTTCCGGTTTTGGAAGTTGCCAGTGCCAGCACCTGACGGTATCTATATAACCCATTAGTAATGACTATGTCGCTCTGTGTCCCGTGATGTACGAGAAAGAAATACGAATACATGTTTTTCACGTTCCTGAAGTTTTCTTGGATTTCTTTTATGAGGACAATATATTGAAGATTTATACACATTTCTTCCATCTGATTCCAGTCTACACATTGGTCACCTTAATTGAACTTTATTATTAGTTCACTGTATTACTCACTGTATTGCATACTTTATAAGTATTAGCTCACTGTATTACATACTTTAAAAGTTTTTTATACACATGTATAGGCATATACTAGTGTGGTACACATTTGGATTTACTTATCCTAGGCCTTTTTAGGCCGTATACACTTACTGTTTGGTTGTTGTCCCTATTTACGTTCACGTTTGGGCCACCTTACATATTTTAGGCGCTGCATTTTTTGTTTTTATATATTTTTTGTGCAACATGTCTATTTGCTGATGCTGGCAGCCACGTTCTCACTTTGTTCATTTAGTAGCGCAACTTTTTTCTTTTATTTTTTGCAAGCCTTACTATTGGCTTGCCTGTAGGTATAAGGGGTAGAACAGAGTTTACTACCACTTTACCAGTACCTGAAAGCCATTCTATTTTCCCCTACAGGCATTATATTACTGCAAAGTGCATGTTACCAGCAGACACTCCCAGCTGACTAACCAGGGGGAATAGCCAGGTGCAATTGCTTTCTTCAAGAATAGGCCAGCACCGGGTGTGTCTGCAAATCACATACTCAGTGCAAGAACATGCATGCTTAGATGGGACTTGCACCCCTATTTATGAGCTGATGGCTTCTAATTATGTAGCAGGCAGATCGGGGCCTCCAGAACCAACCATCAGGTTACTGCCATGTTTATTCCTGTTGCTCAGGTATCTGTCATAATACTGTTTCAAGAAAGGAAACAAGCTAACTGTGTGACATTATCCACGAAGGCTAACGAGATTCGCATGTAGAATTTCTTCAGAGTGAATACACAAATCATACCAGTTACAAGGAATACCAGTGTCTCTAAACACCATGCATTTTCTCTACAGATCATTTTTGCCCTTTCAAATGGCTACATTCTGCAAATAGTCGATGTCACAGCTAAAAAAAACAGCTGTTTAGATTATCTGGATTTCTGCTCTGCAGGGCATCACGTGTACAGTCTGAATGCTGTCCAAGCAATGCTAAAGGATATCAAAAAGCAACAGGAACTCCTGGCAGGAACACGAGCAGCTACTCCTAGCCACGAGTCTCACATCTGCACATGTGCAGCACTGACATTACCCACCTCTTTTTCTGAAAATATGTGGTACAGGAGGCCACTGATTGACAGCAGATGGATAAAAGGATAGACAGACAGAAAATGGGACAGATTTGACACAGGCAAAAAGACTGATAAATACTGTGGATATGAGGGAGATATTCAGATATGATATCAGATAAGTATTAAAGTGATTCCGAAGGCTTGAGTTACAGCAGTATTAAAAATCTAATATATTTCAGTTTACCAATCCTTAAATGTGGTGGCTGCATTAGTTTTACACTTCTTGTTTTAAGGTGGCTCCTCTATCTATGGAGGAGTAATGGAGTCAACCTTAGACAGAAGTACTGTCTTGAGAGGGTAGTCTTATATGGACTAGTAGATTTAGATGAACATTAAATAGGTGATCAACCAATTAAAATCTTCTGGCCTCCACGAGAGGTCCGATCAATTCCAGCTATCCGGTTTTCAGCCAGACTCTTCATCCTCTTCTATGGAGCGCCAGATGTAAACAGACTTGTGTCCGTTTACACCTCTAGGTCCGATCTAATGTGGCAAACAAAAAAAAAAAAAAGAAGGAGATCCGTCTGTCCAGATTGGAGGGCAGTTGGGTGTAAACAGACAGCCAGTCTGTTTACATCCAGCTGCTCATAGGGCAAAGTGAGCTGTGTCCATGTCTGCTCTGCATAAGCAGAGCAGACACAGACCTGTCATCTGGCCACTCCGCTCAGCTTAGCAGGGGATCACCAGACAGATCCCCTGCTGAGAAAAACCAGATCCGGCCCATGTGAAAAGAGGTCTATCTCCAACTATCATTTTTTAAATAAATACAGAAACAGTAATGGGATAAGGGTATTAACTAAATGAATCAAATGTGACCATCTTAAGCACCCGTCAGTGGAAAATGGTTTGTCCCAACTCTCTGACTTCCACTTTTGCTGGACAGATTGGTCTGTTAAAAGTAGTTAAAAAATAAGAAAAAGGAAAAGTGACGGTTTTGTTAATGCTAGTGACAGACTGTATCACATAAGTTATTTTTTATTTTGGCAATAGTCACACTTTAACTGTAGAGAATTCATAAAGAGTGTCTTCAGCTGGCCACAGATGGATCCAAACTCGGCCGGTTCAGCAGAGACCAGACAAGATTAGATCAATCTATGGGCAGACTGGTTGTACCCAAGTCAATCAATTGATCGACTTGGGTACAACCAGCCTGTCAGATTTTTTACATATGATTACTTTTGATGGCTATAGCCGCTAGCAGTAATCATTGTGCTCTGTACATGGAACATAGGGTGCTTGTGTCCAGGAGATCTAGCCTCAATGTAGAAGGAGTAATGGCATCCAGGAAGACATGGGGGTAATATACTGACACTAGAGCAGCTCTTCTGAAGAGTAGAAGCATCTCAGGCTGGCAAAGATAAGGAAGTGGAGAAGGCTCTTCTAAGTGTAGTATTGGGATCCTTTTCTAAGCCAACCAGATAAAATTCACTTACAAGATGAAGATAAAAACAGCCTCGTCTGACCCTCAAATAAAGGGCCGACCAGCAGCTATAGATATTGCTGCTGGTCGGCCAGAGGATTCGGAGCCACAGGGACAGGAACTTAGCCCTTTATGTGATGGTCAGTTAAGCCCGTTTTTATCTTCATTCTGTAAGTGAATTTTATCTTGTTGGCTTAATAAACGATCCTAATACTGCACTTAAAAGCACCTTCTCCACTTCCTAATCATTGTGCTCTGCTGGCTGGGAAGGGTCCCCGCAACTCCTGCGGCAGAACACAAAAGCGCTGCGGGAGGGATTCCCCCTTCAACACTGAATGTGTTAATGGGGGAATCAAGCCATTTTCTTGCCTCCCACTCGTGGTGAAAGGAAAGAAAATCAAATCATCTATGGCCTGTTTTAGACACACCTAATGAATTCCCCAACTGAGTTTTACCTACTAAAGGATGTTTAATTCTATTTTGTGAGTCCCATGAGCCAGGAGCCCCAGAAAGATAACACAGCCAGTTACATAACTTGAGAGAAACACAGGGCTTCCATGGCTTAGAGACAACAGATCTCTTGATCTGTATACTCAAAATGTGAGGTTAACAATTTAGAGGGTGCCAAAGCATGACTACCAGACAACAAGCCTTGTTAAGAGAGGCCAGCAATTGCTGACCCTGAACTTCCTTATAATGCGTTTCCTTTACGCAATATAATCTTGTTCAGAACCCACCACTGCCTGTGACTGGATAAAGTAGGAGCGGCACACTGATGAGGTTATTTCCCTGCACTCCCCTCCTGTAAGCAACAGAGCTTTAATTGGCTCAGATGATTACAGGAGGCTTATGTCTAGCCAGATTTAGGTAGTTATACTAGTTCTGTAAATAAATTTAATAAGACTTCTACTCACCTTGCCAGCACTCCCCTGTCAATCCGTACGAGTCCTTGGTAAATACTCAGTCCATCAGGGTATGGAAAAGTGTATCTGAAAACCTTCCTAGATGAAGTGCTTGGGCCTGATTGCCAGGAAGAAGCCACGTGAGAAGGAAGCTAGCCTTGTGTAAGATCTGACACCATCTGACACAAGGTTTGATCACCATCTGACACAAGGTTTGGCCTAAGAGGAAAATAAAGAAATGGCTGCACACCACAACTGATATCCAAGGTCCGTTATTGGACAAGCCTTAAAACTGATGAAAAGTGCTATACAGTTTGCCGCCCTTGATTCACGTCTTAATGAGAAACTAAACCGTCTGGAAAAGGAAATTATTTCTGGTAAGAAAGAAAAAATGTTGCGAGACAAGATTGACTATGACACTAACAATGTGTATATTTGGAAATGGAGGCGCTAGTGGGACAATTAAACATGTTAGCTTTTCAGACACGGAAGCTGAGTTCTTGGATGATACGCTGGCAGTGTCCGATTCGGATCAATCACCTTTACGATCAGCCATTGGGGGGAGCACAGGCTTCCACTACTCTTTCAGTGGCGGCAAAAAAACAGGTCCGGAGATGCAAATCCCACAAGAGGGGCCGGAACAGAAATACAAAAGAACACGGCGTGGGGGCGCAGAAGGAGAAGAAACCGAGGAGCAGAACAGATGTCCGTCTCATCGGCTACCACACAAGTGATGAATGATTGTTCTAATGTTTGGAATCTGTCTAATGGGATCCTTACAGATAGTGAGATGTCACTACTATCTAAAGAACTTAATTTTTGTCCACAGAGACACCTGAACTTTTTTGACGCTAGATGTAAACAGGCTTATTAGAAATCTCACAATGAAAAAACATTATTTTTCAGACCGTGATGTGGAGAGTCCTGCGCAGTCTGTGTTTGAGTTAACTAATACAGGACTGGATGTTTAGGGAACACTGCGCTGTTAGAGACTTGGAGGAATTGTTGTCTCCCAATGACCCCCCCCCCCCCCACTGTGCCGGTGATGATGCCTGAATTTGACCGATTCCAGGACCATCAGACCAGTTTTGTTTTAAACAGAACAGATTTTTATCCGGTCAATTCTCGTACTCCTGAGATGACCAAGTTCCAAAGATCTGTTGAACGAGATCTGATACATTCTATCATCTGCCCAAAACCCATAAGGAGTTAAGTCCCCTACATGGGAGGCCAATTATATCAGGCATCAATTCCCTAAATAAGAGGCTGGGGCAGTGGCTGAACAGGCAGTTCCAGCCTTTAGTCCAACAACTCCCTGGCTATTTGAAAGATACAAACCATCTCCTGATTATGCTGAAAGATCTCAAATGGGAGAGTAATTTCTCGTGGATCACTTGTGATGTCAGGAGTCTATATACCTCCATACCCGAGGACCTTGCAATAGTTTCAATTTATTTGGAGACATCCATTAAATTGCCTGTAGAACAGCGGGAATATATTTTGGAAGTCTTTGAGTACCTGTTGTCCCATAATTATTTCACCTTTGACGGGGGGGGGGGGTTCTACCTCCAGAGATGCGGGGCCGCGATGGGGGCTAAGTTTTCGCCCTCACTAGACAATCTTTATATGGGTTGGTGGGAGCGGTCCCGCATCTTTGGGGGGGGGAGAGCCCCTTTAGGTCATCAATTAAGATATACCTGAGGTATATTGAAGACTTACTATTGATCATGGAGGATGGGGCTAATTCCTGGACTTCTTTTTTGAAATATTTGATTTATAACAACAAAAATCTTGCTTTCACTGGCCATGCTAATGATAGAGAAATACAATTTTTAGACGTTTGCCTGACAGGAGGTAACCTGGAAGTTAACTCAACTCTATATAGGAAACCGCTGTCGGGCAACTCTCTATTACTTGCCCAGTCTGGACACCCAAGGCATACCATTAAAGGTATCCCTGTGGGTCAGTTCCTGCGTGTCAGGCGAATCTGCAGTGATGACCAACAGTTTGAACGGGAAGCGGTCTCCCTATATCAACGTTTTTTGGAAAGGGGTTATCCAAAATGGATGATCAATAGAGCTTTGGCTATTGCTAAAAGCAAGGACAGGGAGGATCTTCTAAAGAAAAGGGTACATGGTGATAATCATAATTCACATCATAATAAACTAACCTTTTCTACTCCATACAG